>CM028348.1:42405290-42934171 GCA_016618105.1 Dendrobium huoshanense
TGGGGGAAATCACTTTCTGATAAGGCTTCACATTCGACATCCTCTTGAGTAGTCGATTCGGGAAGGTCGGTTTGATTAACCTCAATATATATTTCATTAGGAGTTTGATTCAAAACAGGAGAGTCATCAATTTGCATTTGAGATTCATGGCCAATCATCAAGACAGAAGTAGAAGGATGTTTTTTATTCATCTTTTGACCCTTCGCCTTTGATGGGGCAAAGTAAAAGTCAGATAACAAAAGAGGGGAAAGGGTTTTAACACCACCATCCTCCATTTTAATACATCTCTCATCCACACACTTCCTCTCTACAAAATCAATTTTTTTTCTTTTACATTTTTCTCAGTAGTTCCTACGACTACTGGAGAGGGAAGTGGCTCAATATCCTTCTGCGAAGCGTCCAGGTCAACCTTCCACACCGGGGCCTGGGCTATCATAGTCAGCTGTTGAGAAAGACGAAAAGACTTGTTAATCAACTTTTTAAGTGCCCGGGACAAAGCAATGTCCCAACCATCTTCAACAAGACAAAAAGAGTTAGGAGGATTACCTGAAATGGTTTTAATTGAAGCCTTTTCTGGATCGACCAAGTATTCCTTAGGTATTATGATGTTACCTTGGGTGTAGTTCCTCTCAAGCCAATCTTTGAACACAACACAGTCCTCAAGAGGCTAAGCATCCTGTGGTACGGGCAATACTTGGGATCATCTTTCTTGCTCTCATCCTTAGGCCTCCTGGCCTCTGGCAACTGAAAATCTGGTTTCTTTAACAAACTCCTGAAAATCTTCTTAACTGCTTCCCTCTTAAATGGATATGGCTTTGCCAATCTCTCTCTAAAAGGGATGAAGGCGGGATCTCTAATATACTAAGGAACTATCTAAAAGGGCTGCTTCTGAAGTGGCTGTGGTGGAAGTGGAGTGCTAGGCTGACTAACCACTGGCCTCTTTCCTTTATCTACTGCTGAGACCACAGTTTTCTTTTCAAAGGTTTTCACCAATTTAGAACCCTTCCTATCTTCAGACTTCTCTCGTAAGAATGGCATCCTAGGAGCCTCTTCCTGCAAATTGCTAGCCTTATTAAGAAGTTTTTCAAAAGTTTTAATAGTGAAACCCTTCAGGAGAAAAGCAACAGGGCCGTGGATATTCTTCAAAAGAATCTCCACAGCGTGTTGCTCTTGCAACTGGGGTTCACACTTCATCGAGAGGTTTCACCACCTCAAGATGTACTCAACTAGAGACTCTCCCGGCTTTTGCTTTTCAACCACGAGATCGCCCACGGTGGTGCGTTGTTGCGCTCCAGAAAATCTCTTAAGAAAGAGGTTTTCTAGCTCGCTAAAGGTTCTTACTGAACCGTTGGGCAGATCGGCGTACCATTCAAAAGTAATGCCGGATAGACTACTTACAAATTGGCGAAATAGTAGAGCATCTGACCCTCCTGCATTGCAACAGCTTGCTCGGAAGTGGGCCAGATGCTGTCTCGGATTTTCAATTCCAGTGAAAACTTTAAAAGTTGGTGGCACAAAGCCCTTTGGGTAAGGAACTAAGTCATATTCTTCGAGGTAGGGTCTACCCTTTGAAATAGACACGGCTCCTTGAGAAAGGGCTAAGGCCTCCCTTACCTGGTCCTCAATTAATTGCTTAATATCCTTCTGAGGTAGGATCGGAGGAGTGGTGGAAACTGCGGGGTAAACTGGAGGTGCTTCTACTGGACAAGGAAGGGTCACAGGTGGTGACTCGAGAGGTCTGGAACTAAATTTTGCCCTTTTAGCCTTTTATGTGAGCTCTCGAGCTGACTGGTGGATTTTAAGAGACTCTTGCTGTGACTTATCCAACTTCTCTTGCATCTCCTTAACTTGTGACATCATGCTTGCGAGCTGAGTCTCCAAGTTTTTTATATGCTCCTCATCTCTGGCCTTTACAGACTCATCTGAATCTGACTCAACAGTATGTGGATCATCATCTTTAGCAAATTGGTGTTTGCTGGGCTCAGCTTCTTTATTAGACCCTCTAGTCTCGACCACATGAATGCTACCAACATAATCATCTTCATCTCCAAGGAGATCATCCATATCAGGGTCAAAAGAGGCCATTCCTTATTTTTTCAATAAAATATTTCTTATTTCTTGAACTACCTCCTCGACCGGTCTATCCCCAATTGACTTAGGATCAAGGGGTAAGTATCCTTTGTACTCAGCCATATCGAATAATTCTTCAGAATCCATGAGGGCAATGATTTCTGTGAGTTTTGGATTAGGATCTGGTTGAGACTTTGTATCCGGTTCATCTTCCATTTCTAGATCCTGGTCAATTCTCTCCTCTTCGACTATCCCAGAGCTGTTAGTCAGAAGAGTGGCATCCTCTACAGGGAGAGGGACATATACCTCAGGGGGAGAAGCAGGAGCTTGTAAGGTGATAGCTCCCACATCTAACAAGGTAAGGTCCTCAGACACCTGACTAGGGAGCCTAGGAATGACGCTCGGACCTTGGGTATCATCAACTGGGGTAACAGGGATGGTGACTATTGGATCTTGAGTTAGACTGGCTGTGGTAGGACTGTCAACTGTAATAACTGGGGTACTAGTCTGGACATCCATCAAGTCAACTGAACCCGGAGTAGGGTTGGATGAAACTCGTTGGAGCTGCAGAATGAACTTAGAAGTTCTAGGTGGTGGTGGCAGACTCTCCAACTTAATTCTCTTTGGCACATATTTCTTTTCAGGAGATTTGGGTCTTTTTCCTTTAAGATTCATAGACTTTTGAATCTCAACCTCCTTTGGCTTAACAATCACTGAGGCCAATCTTACAGGTTTATGTGGGGGTACCGGGGGTCTACCAGCAGGATGGTGGCCTCTCTCAGACCCAGTCAACACAATACCCTCTATTTGGGAGGATGGAGGGCGTGGCACCCAGTGATAGCCATCAACCAGTACCGAAGTAGCGGGCTGTCTAACATACTTCTTATTTTTCCTGACGAATTGTGGGGTCAAATTCTTTGCTTCAGACACTTCTTCCTTCAACACTTCTTTTTGGAAGCGATGTGAGATCACTCCCTTCAATTATTTTACATATTCCTCCTTAGTCTGTCCAGACTGTGGAGCGCAGGTATGAATTATGTTTCTCAAAGTCCTTGTCTTCTGGAGATGTTTTTCTTTCTGAGTCTTCTTAGTCGAGTAGTCGATCGGGCATGGTGGAGAACGGGCTATCCTAGCTGCCCTCTCCTCCCCTTGAGCTGAAGCCAGGGGGTAAAAGCGACTCCCCTTTAGGATGGGAGAGGAAGCAGGAATAGGTAGCTCCTCAGCAGCCTCAGATTCTACTTGAGCTAAGGTCTTAAAGGGTACAACTCTCTTAGCCTTAGAGATCTTCTTTCTAAGTCTCCTCAAATAATTTTTCTTCTGATTCTTAGTGGCAAAGCTAAGTTCAGAACTAGACCCTTCCTAAAAAATAGATTTGACTTCAGTGGGAGGCTCAACAACTGGTTCAGACTGTTTCTGATCATCACTAACTACTGGCAAGGTGGGTGCAGATCCCACGATCAACTCAACCACTGGGGGAATTTCCTTACTAGCATCCAAACTAACAATCTGGTGTCCATCCATGGAGAGCTCAAGAGTACTAAATCCCATTCCAAAAATGATAGTGCTTCCTTGGTCATTAACAGTCGAGGACAACTCTCGGTCGAAAGAGAAAATCAATTGGCCAGCCATTTGGAATTTTCTGAAAGTTAAAGAGAGGATTGAAATTAGATTTACTTTAAAAGGGTGGTGAAAGAAATATTTTTTTTTTTGAAAATTGAGGCTTGTAAGAATATCTCAACCCCCCCAAATATGTGTCGAGCAGTGAAGGATATTGCTTAACAAATGTTAAAGGGGTGAAGAGACTAAGCACATGCCCAGAAAGTTTTCTAAAAAAAAAATTTGACATATGTTAGCCCACAAGGAGAACGTATGGGGTAACATATGACAACTTAGAATTTAAGAGAATTTTGAAGAAATTTGAGTCTTGGAGGGTTTAAGGGAGGTTTTCTCAGAAACTCCAAAACACAACGGACAGAGTTTCCCCTTGCCCGAAGGCTTATGGAATTGTGAGAGAACCGAAGTAAAAGGAATAGTCTAGCCCTCCCCACCCCTGGAGATCAAAGGGGAAATGAGGGGGGTTAAAACTAAAGTAGTTTGAGATGTCCGAAATCAAAAGTTTTGAATTCTTTTCAATTTTAAGGATTTATATGTTGAATGAGAAATTTATCGACCATAAATCCATAAGATTGAAAAGGATATCCAAAGATCTGATTTGACGCTGTCGCCTCACAGGCTATACCGGGGCAGAAGGTCAAAATCAGAACAAAAATCTAGATAAAGCCAATTTTGGAGGTACAACCTCTCTGTTAATATTTATTTATTTATTTATTTTTATCTTAGATGCTGGCCACACTCACCCAAGGAAGAAATGGGTAAAGGGACCAACGGAAGAAATAATAGTTGAAACTACCGATGAAACAAAATTCTGCGACTATTAAAGATGGGAAGAGAAATTTGGTCCCACCGGGCGTGCCATTTTTTGTTGGTGGAATTTTAGAAAATAGGTTTTGAAAAATATTAATTTTCTTTGGGGATTTTAAGATTAAGGTTGAGTTCTAATTCTAAGGTCGAATCAACTTGTTAGAGTATATCACCCCGAAGGACGAAAATAAACTTTCATAAGGGTGTTCAGACTTAGAATTATGTAAACTCATCTTGAATACTATGATCGGGTTCTAAGGAGAACTTTATATAGCCCCGAGGGAATAAAGTATAGTTCAACTAAATACCCAATTACAATATTCAAGAAGCATGACCGTCGCATTCGCATCCAAAGCCTTATCGAAGAAGGATGTATCTCCCCAAAGGGAAATGACACCATTCTACGATAATCCTTCTAATGCAACTACGAAGATCATTATTTAACTTTTCCCAAATAAATATAGTAAAGTTTTAGAAATTAATTTTTTAAAATCAGGTGTGTGGGGTTTAAAATCTCCTACGAGCGCAAGCCCTTGTAGTTAATTACATCGTAGGGAGATAAAATCTCCTACGAAAACTCCCGATTAAAATGGTGGTAGAATTTTGTTAGAATTTCTAGGAGTGATATAAAAAAAAGGAGAAGTGAATTTTGGAAATTCAACAGAGAATGGATCAAAATTGAGCAGTTATTAACGGAGTTAAAGGAGGAGAGGTAGTGGACACTTTGAGATTCCAGAACCATCCGGAAGTGTCCCAACTTAATCTAAGTGTTGGGGTTTATGTTTTGAATTGAAATGATATTTAATTAGAGTTGAGCATTTTATTAGAAATTTGAGATTAGATTCCTGAAATTTGGGATCTTATAATCAAAGATCTGCCCCAGATCCTAAATCTATTTTGGACACTGGACCACAGTCGTCCGATCCTAACTAATGCAGTACAAGATCTGGACTTACCCAGGCCTGGATTGGGGAGCCAGCTAACCACCTAATCGATTTAAAAGAAATGAGTCTGGTCTTTTATGAAAGAGTGGTAGGGACGTTGTATTTAAAGTTTCAGAGAGTTGGGGCTGACATCTAAAAATTTTCCTAGTGCCCTTTAACTTATGTTGGGTGCTAAAATGCTAAAACTAATGAAATTAAGATTTTGACTCTTTTAATTCATTTCTAATGCAATGCATGCTAGTTAAAAACCTCAAATCAAATATGCTTGAAATTTTAAAAAGCAGGCTTAGAAAATAAATTTTTTTTAGAAGACTGGACTTCCCCAGGTCCGGCACCTCGTCCTCATAGGTCAGACTATCCGGACTCTACCCGCAGGCGGGGAAGGGTCTAAAACAAGTAAAGAGTAATGCAGAAATATGCATGCGACCCCGGGGTCGATCCCCGGCTAATTCCCTAGATTCGTTATCTTTCTATGTTATTTAGACTCACTAAAATTTTAGACTTTTAAAGTTATGAATATAAAACTTTCACACCCTTACGAGCCTCACGTATCCAGGCGAAAACAAAAGCGGCACACAATAACCAAAAAAAACTAAGAAAAGCAGGTAATCCTAGAGGCAATCATTTCAACACATCAAATTTAAATGAATTGATTAATAAATGTCCATAGGCAAAATTGCCTTGCTTATTACAAACAAGAATTTTACATAAAGTAAAGTGGCCGGGCACCACTGACAACAACCCGGATTCTAGACCTAGTAATGACGCAAGTAGTTTTGAGTGGGATATTCTCAATCTTCAAATCTTCAGTCTTGTTCCTCTTCGGGCTCCTTTTCCTTCAAGCTCTTTTGATTCTTCGTACTGAACTACCCAAATGGATAAGAGGGCACTTCCTTTAAGGGGAAGGCCACTCTTTCCTCTTTGGGTAGGGAGGAGTGTGGCCCAAATTTGGATCTCCAAATAGGAAAGGTCTACTCCCCTTAGGGGCATTCTTTTCTCTTTGGAGTCCAAGCTTTGGACCTATATATATCCCAACTCAAAATCTGACTTTCACAACACTTAACACTTATTCAAATTACATTTATTTGAAAATAAAATCTAGACTCATTTGCAGGGTTATCCTAAGCAGTCAATAAATGAAAAAAATTATTCCCAAGCAGTTATATATGAGCAGAAAAATAAGTAAAACACACTGGCCACGCTCTTTTTATTTAGGGGCTTTAGCAGCTGAAGCACCTATGCAAGCAATTATAACAATTGATAATAAATTTTTTTATTGATTTAGCCCCCTCTTATTGCCCTGCATGAGCGTGGCCACCTGCACAAAACTGTGTGAACATCCAGATCGTACCTAACCTAAGGGTAATCTAGTCACCAAACACATCAATCCATCCACAGAGTGCAGAAAAGTAAGCAAATACAACAAAACAATTTCATCCACAACATGCAGTGAAAACTACAAAAAATCCGGCACACAGCAGTAAAGTAAACACCGGCCTAACCTAGATCTAGAGTTGGTTGTCCTAGCACATCATCTAAAGTGTGTGTAAAAGGTCGTGTGGTAGGGTAGATCCTAAAGTGGGTGATTAGTTAGAGTTGTCTAGAAAAGTTCTGAATTTGTTAAGGCTCAAAAGGAGATTTATATTAAAATTTAAGTATTAGTAAATCAAGAATTTTAATTAGACATATTTTAAAAGTTAATTGATTACCACCTTTGTTTCACACCGAGGCCGTGAAGTTTATTTCACCTTCCTTGGGGCTAAGCTAATAGCCTCGTAGGCCTGGGTTACCCAGTGGTAATCGGGGTTGATTAAGTTATTTAAATTGGTTGGAATTAAAGGAGTAGATTAATATAAAAGGAGTTGTCTACTGATTTTTAAAGTTTGATTAATTTAAGTTCGCCATTAATTGATTCGTTGCGTTGTGCCACCAGGCTCGAGGAACCAGCCGATAAACCAAATTAATGTAATTTAATTAGAGATTTTAAAATATTAAATAATTAAAGATTAATCTATTTTAAGATTTAACACCCCTTAGAATCCATTCGTGGCGTTGTGCCACAATGCTCGAGGAACCAGCCCTCCTTAGGACACTTAGCCCCGCAGCCCGGAGTAGTCCAGCCGATAAACTTCATCTTTTAGGGTGGTTGTTGTGTTTTAAAAGATTTGTTAAGTGTTTTAAGCATTAAACCAATATTTTCTAGAGTTTTAGAGTGATTTTGAGCTTTATGAATTTTTTGAATATTTTAATCATTTAATTAAAGGGTCAAAAGTTGAATTTTTGATTAAGCTTAAATTCTGGAATGTTTATATTTTATTAAAATACTAGACCTTGCTACGATCAGTTAGAAGGTAAGTACGTTGAAATCGGATTTTTTTGCATTTTATTACGGAGGTTTGAAGTTTTGAACTAGATTATAAGCATGGTTTGACCAATTTGTTGACTTTTTTGAAATATTACAGATTTCTGGAATTTAATATTTTTTATAAATATTAGACCTTATTAGGAGTTAAATTCAAGTGAGTTTGGGTGATTTGGAGTTTTCTTGAATTAGTTATGAAGGTTTGAAATTTGAGGTATTTAATGAATTTTAAAAGGTTTAATTAGAGAGCCATTTTGTGATTTGCTCCAAATGAGATCCCAACTCCTTGAAATCTTCTCCAAAGGTCAGGAATGACCTAAGGAGAGATTTTCAAGTGTTTGGGGAATTTTTGGAATTTTTAATAGTAATTAATTAATTATACTAATTAAATATTCAATTTTACTTAAAATTCAATTAAGGTTTAATTTGCTGTCAATTCAATTTGATTTTAATTTCCATGAGTTAAGGATTGAATGCTGGTCAGTTAGAGGGGTTGCACTTATTTTTTGGATTTAAAAGTGATTTATTACATTTTCTGGAAGGTTTAAGGGCTAATTAAGGGTTTAAGACTTAGAAAATTAATTAATGGTCTTAATGATTTAAAAAATCAGTGAAATTTTTTTCTAAGGCTGAGAGTGTCACTAAGTTTAAGTGGTTCAAATTTCAAGTTCAAATGAAGTACATCCTATTCACAATAAATTTTCCAAGTTCTCTAGCAAAGTCCTTAATTTTTGTCCTTACTTGTGTCACTAGGTTCAATAGGTTTGAATCAAGGTTTTAACTAACCCTCAAACTTAACATAAGCAATATGCAATCACACCAAGCAAATCCTAAATCTAGGAGAGCCTAAATCTAAGTGGTGTGTGCACCTTAAGCATGCACGAACTAACATTATCAACTTAACTTAAATTTTGACTAGTGCATAGTTAAAGTACAACTATGCACTAATCACTCCCCATAATTTCCATTCAAACATGCTCAATCTATATTTAAAGCTTCAAGGGAGATCTCCCAAGGTTTAAAGATTTACATATATGTATAACTTCAAAATTGTTTCAAAGTATATATATATATATATATATATATATATATATATATATAAAACCATACATATAAATATATATTTTAAACTAAAATAATTAAAAAAATAATCTCTAATTGGTTGGGAGAGCCACTGATTTTCAAAGAAATTTGAAAATAAATTTTTAACTTCCAAAATATTCAATATTTAATTAAAAATTAATAAACTATTAAAATACTCAAATAATTCAAATAAAATCAAATTTTACTTAAATAATTCTGAAAATTTTTCTGGAAGTTCAGAAAAGATTAAAATACTCTTCTTAAAAATTTTGAAAACATTTGAAATTATTTTACTTAAATAATAATTAAAATAATCACATAATCAATATTTGAAATTTCTCAAAATACAAAGCCTATCTTAAAATGATTTTATTTTTAAATTAAAGGCCTTGAAAAACTGAAGAGTTTGATATATTATATGATTTTTTTTTACTTATATTTAATTTTAAATAATTTTTAGAATTTTTCTGTATTTAAAATGATTTTTAAATCATTTTAAATGAAAAAAAACGGCGCCGGCGGCCACGTGGCAGCCGCTAGTTCGCGGGTTCAAAACGCACGGCGGCGAGGGACACGCGGCATGACGGGGCTCGCTAGATCGAAATCGCGGCGGCGCCAATGATTGGCGACGGCGATTAGCCACGCGTCAGCCGCAAACCGCCTCACGCGGTTTCACTTAACCACGTCAGCGGTCAGCGTGGACCGTTGGATTGACCGCGGGTTCGATCCAACGGCTGAGATCACATTCCGTACTTTAATCTCAGCGGAGGAAGATCAAACGGCGGAGGTTTGATCCCGCTGTCCCGAACGGACGGCCCTGATCTCGCCGGTCGATCGATCGAATGCTAAATCGAATACACAGGCAAACCAAGGCGCAGAACGGCAAGATCTAGACCGTTGATCGTGTGATCAACGGTCTAGAAAACGTACATCTGCAGTGAACTACGGATGACGCCCTAGAATCCGTTTTTTGGTTCGTTCTTTCGATCGGATGGACGAAACCACTTGAAATTTTAAACTCAGTGAGAATACATGAACAGAAATATTGGGGAAACATTCATTTTACCTAAGACATTCAATACATGAAGCTATTTAAATCCATCTAATGTGAGCTAGATCTAAGGTTTTGAGAGATTATATCGTTGGATCTTCAAAATTTCTGGATGGATGAGCTTGTAGACTGTCCAAGTGAAGATCCCTAGCACGAAACCGAGCTCGAACACGCCTGGATCGATTGCTATAAGCTTGGGACGAACTAGGTGGTGGACTCGCCGGAGAACTCGCCACCGGCGACATGCAACCACTTGGATTTTGTAGTGGGAAGATAGAGGAAGCTCTGGAGATCCAAAACAAACCAAGAACTCGTTCTGGAAGGCTGGGGTTAGTGAGAGAAGGTGTTTTGATACTATGGCCTCAAAAGTCCCCTTTTCCCCTATTCAAACGGCCTGGGCTGGATTGGATGGCTGGGATTGATGCATGAGCTCCCTAGATGGTGCCACATGTCCCTGGAACAGCTAGAAGGCTGCCTCAAAGGCTGGACAAGCCTTGCCTCCATTGGGTGGACTTGGGACAAGTGGGGGGGACCACTGCCGTTTAAGGCTAAACCAAGGGCTGGGCTTGGTTAAGGAGCCTATTAGAGAGCTTTAGGACATTAAAGGGTCGGCCTAATGTAGCCTAAATCAAGGGAAAGTGGCTAAAAGCTGATTAAGACATTTTGGAAAAGTTTAAGCCCTTGGTTTGACTGTGTTGACCAGTCAACAGGTCAAGGAAGGCTGAGGTGGAATGAGGGGAAGTAGGAGCAGTCAATGGGAGAGTTCACAAGCCTAATATCACATTCTTTGAGGTCAAATAGGAGGTATGACCAATTCAAAGAGGTGTTTAAGGCTTTTGTTGACTTGGTTTGACCAGTCAACAAAGTCAAAACTAGTGATGTGGCATTTGGGGAGGTGAGAGGTCATTTAGGATAGTTTGGTTGAAGGTCAAAAGTCAAAAGTCAAGTGAAAAGAAAATGAGAACCAATGCCACCAAGGATTGAGGATTGACTTGGTCAACTCAAGTTGGGTTGAGTTGACCAAGTGTCAAATGATACTTGAGTCTAATCCAGGAATTGATTTGAATAGGTAATAAGGGTTGAAAGGCTCAAATGGGTCAATTTGACCCATTTAGACCCCTTAAGAGTTAATGGGTCAACCTAAGTTGACCGGGTCAACCAGGTTGACTTAAGGGGTGAGTTTGGGCTGAGAAAATTTGGAATAATATTTGGAGACTACTGGAGGTGTTCCCCAGGTCTGGGGAGGTCAATTTAATCAAAATTCATATTTGAACCCTTAAGGGCCCTTTGGGTCAACCTGGGTTGACTTGGTCAACCAGGTTGACTTAGGGTCTGGGTTTGGGCTCAACAGATTTGAAATGACATTTCAAGACTAATGGGAATGGTTCCATGGCCTAGAAAAGTCATTTTGGTCAAAACACCTATTTGGACCCTTAAAGGACCTTTTAGGTCAACTGTGTTGACTAGGTCAACCAGATTGACCCAGGTCCTTGGGATGGGTTGAACAGGTTTGATTTGATATTTGAAATTTACTGCAAGTGATTGCATTCAATTCAGAGTTCAATTGGTTTGAAATACCTATTTAAGCCCCATAGGGGTATTTTGGTCAATTTTGGCCCATTGGTCAACTAGGGTAAAAAATGGTTCTGAAAAATGCAGTTTACTTCTCAGTGGGTTAAAATAAAGAGTCTGGAAGTGATTGGAGGCTTTGATAAGGGTTCCAAGGTCAAGATCTTCAAGGGGTTAGGTCTAGTGGCATAGGCTGTAAATATTTGAGGGTTTTACAGCCTTTGGATTTTAATTCAAATTATGGGGTTAGGGACCTAAGAATGGGCTCAAAATTGGAAGGAAACCTCTAGAGACATGTCTTATCAATTTGTAAGTGATAGACCCTGAATCAGAGGCCATTTGACTGGGTTTTGAAATGTTTGAAAATTCTTTGAAAAGGGTCTTTGGGACAAGACCTTAGGATTTTGAATTTGAGTTTGGATTTCTGGATTTGGAATGGATTTCAAGTTTGAATGATTAGTATTGAAGTATCCAAATCATTTACAACCATATGATGATTGTTAATGAATGGATGGGGTTAAAGCTAGATTGAAGTTTGGATCAAAGTCTAAGTTGAAGGTTGGATTGTCAAATTGATTGGATCAAAGTTTGGATATGTTTGAAATTTGAATTAATTTGAATTTGAATTGAATGAAGTTTGAGATTTAAATTGATCAAAGGTAGGAATCAAATTGAAGTTGGAGCTGATCAAATGTAGGAATTGATTTGAGATTGAGGTTGATCAAGGGTGGGGATTGATTTGAAGTTGGAGTGGTCCTAAGATCTAGAGGAGTTCTAAGATCTAGGATCTAAGGGAATCCTAGGCTCTAGAGTAGGCCCTAAGGTCTGGCTCTAGGAAAGAATCCTAAGGTCTAGAGTAGATCCTAGGATCTAGAATTAATCTGGAGTTTGGAAGGGCCTTAGTGACCTCATACAAAAATGAGGTCAACAAATGGACCCCCAATGTGTGTAGTAGAAGAGACTTTTGCTGCACACATTGGCGTTGACCGAATGAGAGTTTTGAATAGAATTTTAGAAGTGTGAGGAAGGGTATCGCCCAACCTCAGGTCTACAGAATGCTGATAGAAGACTTACTCCTAGTAGACGGATCAACTGTAAAACCAAGGTAGGGAATACCTAGCCTTGGGTCTAAGGAAGGGCATCGCCCAACCTTAGGCCTATAGGATGCTGATAGAAGACTTACTCCAAATAGGCAAATCAACTGGAAACCAAAGTAGGGAATACCTAACTTTGGGTCTGATGAGGGGCATCACCCAACCTCAGGTCTGCAGGATGCTGATAGAAGACTTACTCCTAGTAGACAGATCAACTAGAAAACTAAGGTAGGGAATACCTAGCCTTGGGTCTAAGGAAGGGCATCACCCAACCTTAGGCCTATAGGATGCTGATAGAAGACTTACTCCAATAGGAAAATCAACTGGAAACCAAAGTAGGGAATACCTAACTTTGGGTCTGAGGAAGGGCATCACCCAACCTCAGGTCTACAGGATGCTGATAGAAGACTTACTCCTAGTAGACGGATCAATGGGAAAACCAAGGTAGGGAATACCTAGCCTTGGGTCTAAGGAAGGGCATCACCCAACCTTAGGCCTATAGGATGCTGATAGAAGACTTACTCCAAATAGGCAAATCAACTGGAAACCAAAGTAGGGAATACCTAACTTTGGGTTTGAGGAGGGGCATCACCCAACCTCAGGTCTACAGGATGCTGATAGAAGACTTACTCCTAGTAGACGGATCAACTGGAAAACCAAGATAGGGAATACCTAGCCTTGGGTCTAAGGAAGGGCATCACCCAACCTTAGGCCTATAAGATGCTGATAGAAGACTTACTCCAAATAGGCAAATCAACTGGAAACCAAAGTAGGGAATACCTAACTTTGGGTCTGAGGAAGGGCATCACCCAACCTCAGGTCTACAGGATGCTGATAGAAGACTTACTCCTAGTAGACGGATCAACTGGAAAACCAAGGTAGGGAATACCTAGCCTTGGGTCTAAGGAAGGGCATCACCCAACCTTAGGTCTACAGGATACTGATTGAGTTAGATCGTCCTGGACGACAACAATATCGTCCTGGCCGATTTCCTAAAACAAAGAATTTCTAAATTGATTATGGCGGATGATTCTTTCTGAATTGAGATTATCGTCCTGGCCGATACAAGTATCGTCCAGGCCGATCTGTTAATGGCGGCTACCTTAATTAAGAATCCTAACTTAGACTTCCTGTTTTAAGCTGATCGTCCCGGACGATATAAATATCGGCCGGGCCGATGTGGGTAAAAATAGAAATTCTAAGCCCCTTAAGTGTGTGTGTGTAGGGTTACTTAGCATCAGTCTCTTTTATCATTACAAGTAGACTCAAGACGTGAAAAACAAAAGTACAGACTGACTCAACCCTAAACCTACGCAATCCTGAACTGGCTTCTTCTTGATCGTCCGATCTTCGATTCCTGAAAAGTTTGAAGCAACAAGTAGTCCAAGAGAAACAATATTTTTCAATCATCAAAATATAATCCATGAAAAATAGATTTGCTACAGAGATAACTATTTGAATGTTGATAACGCTATTTTAGAAAGTACTAACTCATATTTCAGAGAGAAAATAAAAGCTCTTAAGGAAAACATGATACCTTCTATGCTTGAAGATTTTTCTAATCTTGATGGGAAGCCTAAAACTTTAAAACCTATAAAAGATAGTATAACTCATGTAGATTGATAAATCTTTTTCCTGGAGTGAAATATTTTTTTTATAAATTAATTGGGCATATCTCACACACTTGCACAATTCATAATAAAACTTATTTAGTGTGGAAACCTAAGATGCATAAAATATAGCATATCAAAAATGGCATATAGATTATTACTACCAAGAAGAGAACCCAAACTTGTTTGGATTCCTAAGTCTAACGTTTGATCATTTTATATAATTGCTCTTATACAAGACCTCGTGAGAGAATTTGGTACCTGGACAATGAATATTCAAAGCTTATGGCTGGAGATATGACACAATTCATATCGCTAGAAGCCATGAAAGGATGCAAGGTTATACAGGAAGACAATACCATTAGGAAAGTAGGAGGCACAAGCATGATTGGAAATTTGATTAATTTTTTCATTAAAAATGCCTTATTGATAGAAAACATAAAGCATAACTTGTTAAGTGTTAGTCAGCTATGTGATAATAATTATAGTGTAAAATATTTTCCCACTAACTGTATAATAAGCCAAAATGGAGTTGATGAATTACATGGAAATATGATAAATAATCAATACATGCTTGATTTGAATTTTATTAAATTTTCTAATGTTTTTTTCTCAAAATAATTACTAATGAATCATGGTTATGACATAGAAGACTTTGTCACATAAGCATGAAAATTTTTACGAAAATTACCCAAAAAGAATTGGTTAGAGGTATACCTAAACTATACTTCACCAAGGATCACCTATTTCATGCATGTCAATTAGGAAAATAGGTGAAGTCCTCCTTTCATTCCATTAAGGAACTTAGAACTAACAAATCATTATAAATCATTCGTATGGATCTTTTTGGAACGGTTAGCATTGTAAGTCTAGGAGGTAAAGTGTTTGGATTTATAATAGTTGATTATTTTTTAAGATTCATTTGGGTTAAATTTTTATTTCTTAAGAGTGAATCGTTTGAGAAATTTAGAGACTTTTCAACTTGGATTCAGAGAGAACTAGAATATGAGATTTTATCAATTCAAAGTGATCATAGAGAAAAATTTATAAATAAAAATTTGAAGATTTTTTTAGAGAGAAAGGAATTGATTGTAATATTTCAGCACCTAGAACCCCTCAGTAGAATGGGATTGTCGAAAGAAATAACATAACATTATATGAAGTCACTAGATCCATATTGGTAGAATACTCATTTTTTAAATATTATTGGGCTGAAGAGGTTAGTACGGCTTGGTATGTTCTGAATAGGGTGAATATTATATCCAAATTAAATAAGACACCCTATGAACTTTATGAGGATATAACACCTAATCTTTCACATTTGTATGTTTTTGGATATAAGGTATTCATTTATAATAATGATAAAACTCCTTTAGGAAAATTTGATCCAAAATCTGATGAAGAAAATTTTCTTGGATATTCTAGTGTTAGAAAATCTATAGAGTTTTTAACAAGAGAACATTGGTAGTTGAGGAGATCACATATGTTGTTTTTGATGAATATGATATTTTAGAAGAGCCAAGGTTGGAAGAAGATCATATTGAAAATATATCCCATGAAATTGAAAAAACAAATTTGGAAGAAGATGTTGGAAAAGAAAATCTTTTGCCTAGAGAATGGAAATTTTTTGGGAATCACCCTAAGGAATTGAATTTAGGTGAACCTAGTAAGGGTGTTAGGACTAGGCATGGACTTAGTAAAGAAGTGAAACATTCCACCTTTATATTGATGATTGAACCCACTAATATAAATTAAGTACTTTTAGATAAATTTTGAATTTTGGCCATGTAGGAAGAGTTGAATCAATTTGTTAGAAATAATATTTGGAAATTAATTGAAAGGCCTAAGGATCATATTATTATTTGAACTAAGTGGGTGATCAAAAATAAAATAAATTATTTAGGAGTTGCGATTAGAAAATAAATAAGTTTGGTGGCCAAGGGGTATAATCAGATAGAAGGAATTAATTTTTAAGAAACTTTTTTCCCTGTAACCAGACTTGAAGCGTTAAGGGTTTTATTAGCCTTTGCCTATTTTAAAGTTTTTAAACTGTACCCAATGAATATTAAGAGTGAGTTTCTTAATGGGGTGATATAAGATGATATTTATGTTAAGCAAGCTCCAAGTTTTGAAAATTCAAAATTTCCTAATTATGTGTTTAAATTGAAAAAGGTTTTATACAGACTAAAATAGGCACCTAGGGCTGAGTATGAGAGGTTAAGCACTTTCCTTTTAAAAAGATAATTTATAAAAGGAAGTGTGGACACCACTCTCTTTTTGAAAAGAATAGGAGATGACATATTCATTTTTCAAATATATGTTGATGATATCTTACTTGAATCTACAAATAAAAATCTTTGTGATGATTTTTTAAAAATAATGAGTAGTGAATTTGAAATGAGTTTAATTGAAGATTTGAGTTATTTTCTTGGTTTTAGTATAAAACAAAATATGGAAGGAATGTTTCTTAGTTAGTCAAATTATATTAAGGACATCCTCAAGAAATATGAAATGAATAATGCTAAACCAATTACTACACCAATGAGTTCCTCAGTACAGTTAGATAAAAACTCTAAGGAAAAATCTATTGATCGAAAGAAATTTAGAGAAATAATTGGATCATTACTTTACTTGATTGCTAGTAGACCAGATATCATGTTCAATATTTATTTCTGTACTAAATTTTAATCTGATTTAAAGGAATCACATTTGACAGTAGTTAAAAGAATTTTTAGATATCTTTTGGGAACTCAAAACTTAAGGATTTGATATCCAAAGCGTAGCTCTTATTTTGAAATTATTGAATATTTTGATTCAAATTTTGTCAGATGTAGGGTTGATCATAAAATTTCTTATGAAACTTGTCAATTCATAGAAAACTATTTAGTTTCTTGGTCTAGTAGAAAATAGAATTCAGTAGCCCTTTATATTGTTAAAGTAGAATACATTGCCTTAGGTAGTTATGTGGCACAAGTTATTTACATAAAACAACAACTGGTTGACTTAGGATTTTCTATTAGCACTATTCCAATTTTCTATGATAATACAAATGCCATTTGCATTTTAAAGAATCCTATTTAATATTATAGAACCAAGCATATTGATATAAGACATAACTTCATTAGAGATCATGTAGCTAAGGGAGAAATTGAGTTGCATCATGTTACTACTGAGAATCAACTTGCAAAATTTTTTATGAAATCATTGGCTTTTGACATGTTTAACACTTTAAGAATCCAATTAGGTATGATTGATCTTAATACTTAAATTGAAATTATGCAAACTTGGATTTATTGTGTAATTATGTGTTTGTTTATTTTCTCTTTTTATTAGTTTTTTTTTTGTTTGTTTAGTTTTTTGTTTTCTATTTTATTTTAGATTTTACTTGAAGCATGTCATTTTGTTTGAAAATGTTTTTTGTTTATCATTTTTATTTTAAGTAATCTCTTTATACTATACAAAATGTTTTATACTATACAAATTATATTGCATGTACATGATAGGTTTCTAAGATGAGCACACAAAACTGAGTTTTTAATTGAATTTCATACTGTATGATGTCATCATTTTACTAAATAAATAATGTTATTTCATATGTATGATTGGGGACTATTTTTAAAAAGGGTTCAGTTATTTTTATTAGATCGTACGTATAAAATGGCATTTTGTCTGTATGATCTTCTGATCAGTTTTTCATGTGGACTAACCTAACCATCATAAAATGATCTTTAATTTTTTGATTGTCTTAGATGAAGAGGTGTTCATCTATATAATCATTTAGTTAAGAAGTCTGTATGAAATGATGCCTCAGGAATGACATTTTACAAAAAGCCGTTTCAATTTTGGTCATTTCTATTCATATATATGAAACTTTTTTTGTCTCATATGATTTTAAAATCGTACATACGATCCATGTTTCATATTATATGATATAATGTTTTTTCTTTAAATAGATGGGTCTTGGATAAGTTTCTTATTCACTTTCTCATTCATTTCCAAACTTTCTCACATCTAAATCTTAGAAATGGCAAGCAGTAGCAAACAATTTTGCACTTCTAAGGGCTCATCCTCTAGATCTGGTAGGGATGACAATTTTCTTTCCAAAGAGAATGAGGATGCTTTTGATAGTTATTTTGTTGCAATAAATTACCCCCTCTCGACTTCTAATTCAAAGTGACATTAACATTTTTGTAATGCCACTTTTTTCCTCAACCAAGTATTCTTTTATCCTGACCCTCATCTATGTCTACTATATAGGGACATTTCAAACATTTCTAGCTAACATGATGGTTAAATAAGATCGCATCAGGATTACCTCTTATGCTTTCAGCAACGAGTAAAAGTCATTAAGGATGACTTAGGCAACTTCCTTCACCTAAGAACCCAATGAATTAGAGCGCACACCTTAACCTCTAGAGTAGACTTTGATTGGTTAGAAATAAATTAAACTCTTAGAGGTGTTGCCCAAGTGAGTCATCTGTCTCATGTGTACACTCTTAATCAAAATGGCTGGATTATCTAGCACATTTTGAGAACCTCCATAATTCCAAAAGTTGGTGATCACATAAGCTTGACTCCTCTCTTATCCACTTTCACATATTTGAATATGATTGAAAAATCTTTTGATGAAGTACAACTTATCATGAATAACATTTATAAATGCTCTGATATTGGACTTCCTTATAATACGAGGAAGAAAAATGTGGCCTTAGGACATCTAATTGCCTATATCTTATAGAATAAGTAAAATCTTATCCATCATAATCCATCCACTGAACTTCCTATTTTCTTTACTGATGCCTCTTTTTGGACACTCTTTGGGTGGGATCAAAGATCTAAGGGTGTGATTCGGAGGAAGGAGGAGCTCTTGCACCAACGCCAACACCTAGACCTAACTAGAATTTCTATAGAGAAATGGTCTAGTGCTTTGATAGAATAGAAATTCATTTTGTTCAATGTTTTGATCAAATTGAGAATCACCTGAACCAGCAGGATGTTAGATAGAATGAGGACATCGGTTGGATCTGAGGGCAATTTGACTAAATAAACATGAATATAGCTATGATCAATAGTTACTTCTCAATTTTCAACCAACCACCTCCTCCAGATTAAGGCCCCTTTGATTATTAGTTGTACTTCTGTGTTGTACATGTTGATGAGAGTTGCGTAGTAGTTTTAAAGATGTTATGTTTGTATGTGATTTCATGTGTCTCATCATATTGAGATTGTTTTAGTTTCTAGAATGTTGTATTGATGATATGTGTTTTGATATTTGGAACGGGATTTTCAATTGCTTTTCTTTACAAATTAATTTTCTTGCAAAATTTAATCTCTCAAAAATTTTATTTTACATTTTGACTAGATGTAGATTAGAAGATCAATTCATGTTCCTATAGGCAAATATAACTAAACTAAAATTGTTGCAAGATTAATGTCTTATTTTTATTTTATTTCTTTTTGAATGTGTTAATTTTTATTAATTATTCAAATTTGAGTTAAGATTTATTGATATTCAAAAGACCAAAAATATCAAAAGATGCACAAAGCATGTCAAACTTGAAAAAGATGCACAAAATGCCCCACTTGTTTAGAAAAGATGCACAATATTCGCTACAATGAAAAGAGGCACAACATTGGCCCAAATATAAAAGATTCACAAAGTGTGCCATAAAAAAAGAAATGACGAGTAATGTCGCCAATTGAATCTGTACTTTTCTTTTCTTTTATCAGTTTATCTATTATTCAAATCTACATAATTGAGATTAATCTTAACTATTGAATTAAAAACAACTTAATCTTTTTTTTGTCATTTTTTAATAATTATTTTTATATAAATCTGTCTAATATAAATAGTAAACCTGATTGACTTTTCTCATCTTAGTTATTCTTTAAGTAAAAATTTGAATGTTTTCTTTTAAGCATTTGTAATTTAATTTTATATTTACAATTATTTTAAAATCTTTTTCTTTTTCAACTCTTTTGATTTATCCATATAAAATTTTTATTTCAAGATGTACTTCCCTTTTTATTGTTGTGAAATGGGAGAGTCATTAGTTATTGTTTGATGTATGTGTATAATATGTTGTATTGTTTGTATGTGTGTATGTATGTGTTGTATTGTGTGTCGTATTGTGTTAATGTGTGTATATTTTTGTTTATATTATTTTTTATGTTATTTTATTTTTTAGCATTGTTTTAGTAGTGTTTTTATTTATTTTAATTTTAAGTTTGTGTTTTTATATTTTTGATTTTCATGGGACTACCTTATTTTAAATTAGTCATTCTTTTAGGGGGAGCTAAAGTGAAAATTTGTTTTAAATATTACCTCAAACAATAATTATTTTGCCATCATAAAAAAGGGGGAGATTATTGCAACTTAATTTTCAAAACTATATTTTTATATCATGCGAGTTTTTTATGATACCAAATTCTTATTGTGTTGATTACTATTTATTCTAACATATATTCAAAAATTTTGTTTATGTTATTTGTTTTTACTAAAATTTTAGGAAAATCATACTCTAGATAGCTGAAGACTTCAAGATAAATTAGATTAAGGTTTATTGTAATTGAAGTCTATACTTTTTCTATTTTTTCCTTACTTTGAGAGTGTGTGATTGTAATTGGGTAACCATGTACACATATATTGGGAGAGTTAGATAATAAACTGTATTTTTAAAACTAATCGTACTATATAATTATGGGATCGTACGGGATGATTTGACCTGAGAGTTCATCCAAAAAGTAGTTAATTGAATCATGCCTTATAAAGTTTTTATTGAACTATTTGTGCTATATGAAGTTACATTCATACATACGACGTCCAGAGTACAAAATGACTACGTACCAGTTCATCCCGAACAAACTCAAATTTTTTTAAACTGATCGTACTGTACGATTATAGTTTCATACAAACAACATCTGGAGTACAAAATGGGTGCGTACTAGTTCATCCATATGAATAGGTAAATTTTTTGAACGGTTTGTACTATATAAAATTAGTTTCATACAAATGATATCTAGAGTACAAAATGGACTTGTCAATTTTCATACCAAATGAAGCATGATTTGGTTAAACAGATCATACTATACAAAATGAATTTTGTATAGTACGCTGACTAGAGTAAAAAATGTATTAGTACAAAATTGTACCGGGTGAACTTATTCATTTTTGAACTATTTATATAGTATGATGTTAGTTCCTACATACGATTGATAAGATTGCATAAGGAATTTTGTACTATACATACGTACGAAGTGTGATCATACTGCATGATCCAAGACGGTTAAATTGAAATTTTTAATTTTCTGGACAATTTTTCTTATCCTTACTATATAAGGTTCTAAATACTGACTGCCAAAAAACTCCTACAAATTTCTACTATGATTTTTTTTAGAGTGCAATTGGAGAGTGTTTTGGAGAGTTTCTTGGGATTGAAGAGTGAGAGATTTCTTAAGAGGTATTTGTGAGCTGATTCATAAGGTTACCCTAAGGTGAGTATCTCTTACTTATTTTTTAAAGTTCTTCTTTACTTTTTTGTAGACTCTTGGAAGAAGATTTTCAAAGGAGTGTTGGTATTTTGCCAACACCAAAAGGTTATGAAAGGATGCCAGTACTCTGTCGACACCAGGGGGGTGTGAAAGGATGATGGTAGTCTGCCGACACAAGGAGGGTGTGAAAGGAAGCTGGTTCTCTGCCTTCACTAAGAGGGTGAGAAAGTATGAATGTACTCTGCCGCATTGGGGATTGGTGGAAGAGAGGTTAATTGCAAGGGCTTCTCAGCCTTTTTGTGGGAGAGAAAGGAAAGTCACTTTGGTATAGTGCAATACCTAAAGAGGGTGTCTTTAGGGAGTGTATATAGGTCTTATTTGATCAAACTACTATAAAATTTGATTATCTTTACTATTATTATTTTTAATTTTTACAATTTACTATTTGTGGTTGTTTTTTTTTTGAATTTTATTTTATTGTGCTTAAAACTTAAATAGGTTTTCTAAAATCACCAAGAAATTTTTTTTAAATTACTAATTCACCCACTCTTGGTTAGCCTTGGGTCAAATTAAATAGGTATAACAACCTTTTTGTACTTTCAAGTATGTCAACTCCTATCCTTTTCAAGAAGATAGTGGTGTCCACACTTCCTTTAACAAAAGATCTTTATAACAGGAAAGCGCTTAACCTTTCATACCAAGCCCTAGGTGCCTATTTTAGTCCACACAATGCCTTTTTCAATTTAAACACATGATTAGAGGATTTTGAATTTTCAAAACCTAGAGGTTGCTTAATATAAACATCCTCTTGTATCACCCCATTAAGAAAGACACTCTTAACATCAATTTGATATAATTTAAAACCTTTAAAATAGGCAAAGGCTCGCAATACCCTTATCATTTTAAGTCTGGCTACAATAGTAAAAGTTTCTTCAAAATCAATTTCTTCTATTTGATTATACCCCTTGGCCACCAATCTTGCCTTATTTTTAACCACAATATTTGAATCATTTATTTTGTTTTTGAATACCCACTTAATTCTAACAACACTTTAATCTTTAGGTCTTTCAATCAATTCTCAAACATTATTTATATCAAATTTATTCAATTCTTCTTGCATGGATAAAATATAAAATTTATGTGAAAGTACTTGATTTATATTAGTGTGTTCAATCAACAATATAAATATAGAATGGTTCACTTCTTTGCTAAGTCAATGCCCAGTTCTAACACCCTCACTAGGTTCACCTAAAATCAATTCCTTAGGGTGACTCTTAGAAATTTCTATTATCTAGGCAAATTATTTTATCCTCTAACATTCTCTTCCAAATTTATCTTTTCAATTCTTTGGGAGATATCTTCAATATAGTCTTATTTAAACCTTAGCTCTTCCAAAATGCTAGATTCATCAAAAGTTATATGTGTGGTATCATCAACTACCAAAGTTCTCTTTTTTAAAAACCCTATAGGTTTGCCAACACTAAAATATCCCAAAAAATTCCTTCATTAGATTTAGGATCAAATTTTCCTAAAGGAGTTTTGCCATTATTATTAATAAATACCTTACATCCAAAAACATGCAAATATGAAAGATTAGGTGTTCTTCCCTTAAGAAGTTCAGAGGGTGTCTTGTTAAATTTGGATCTAATATTCACCCTATTCAAAACATAACAAGTTATACTAACCGCTTCAACCCAAAAACATTTCAAAAGTGAGTATTTTGCCAATATGGCTCTAGAGGCTTCTATCAAAGTTCTGTTCTTTCTTTTGACAACTCCATTCTGCTGAGGAGTCCTAGGTGCTGAAAAATTGTGATCAATTCCTTGCTCTCTACAAAAGTCTTCAAATATTTCATTTTCAAACTCTCCTCCATGATTAATTTAAATTGATAAAATTTGACACCATAATTTTCTCTGAATCCATGTAAAAAAACTTCTAAATTCATTAAATGATTCACTCTTATGAAATAAGAAGTTGACCTAAGTAAATCTTGAGAAATCATCAATTATTACAAACCCAAAGACATTATTTCCTAGACCTACAATGCTAACAAGTCCAAAAAGATCCATATATAACACTTTCAACAATTTATTAGTTCTAAGATCCTTAATTGAATGAAAGGAGGACTTCATCTATTTTCCTAACTGACTAGCATCACACAGGCGATCCTTAGTGAAGTATAGTTTATTCCTCTAACCAATTTTTTTTAGGTAATCTTCTTATGATTTTTTATGCCAATATGACAATGTCTTCTATTCCATAATCTTGATTCATCAGTAATTATTTTGAGATAAAAGTATTAGAAGATTTAACAAAATTTAAATCAAGCATGTATATATTATTTATCCTATTTCCATGAAACATATTAATTCCATTTTTGCTTATAATGCAGCTGCGGGAAAAAAAAATTTAACATTATAAACCTTATCATAAAGCTGACTAATACTAAATAAGTTATGTTTTAAGCCTTCAACCAATAATAAAATTTCAAAAAAAAAAAAAAATTTTTTTGTTGCCAATCATATATATGCCTACCTTTTTCCTTATGGTATTATCTCCTAGTGTCACTTTGCCTCCATTCCTGACTTCCAGTGATATGAATTATATTGTGTCTCTAATCATATACTTCAAACATCCATTGTCCAGGTACCAAATGTTCTCATGAGGACTTGTATGAGAGCATTTTTATAAAATGATCAAACGTTAGACTTAGAAACCTAAATAAGTTTGGGTTCTCCTCTCAGTAGTAATAATCTAGATGCATGTTTGATATAATGTATTTTATGTATCTTAGGTCTTCACACTAGATGTGTTTTACTATAAATTATGCAAGTGTGGGAGATATGTCCTATCATTCCACAAGAAAAATATTTAACACCAGGAAAAGGATTTACCAATCTATGTGAGTTATACTATCTTTTCCTAGGTTTTGAAATTTTATGCTTCTGACCAGGATAAAATTTTTTTTCAAGTGTTGGGGTATCCTATTTTCCTTAAGATATTTCAATTTCTCTTTAAGATATGAGTTAGCACTTTCTAAAACAACATTATCAACTCTTAACTTATGTTCTCTTTAATTTGTTTCATATATATACACCTTATATTCATTTTTAAGATCAACATAAGATGCTTTCAATAATTCATGTTTCTTGTTTAAATCATCAAATTCATCCAACAATTTCAGGTGATTTCTATTAATTGATGTATGATCATTCCTAAGGATTTCATGCTCTTTTTATAAATTTAAGAATTCTATGTTCAACATAGTATGTAGCTTTTTGAGTTTCCTATAGGTAGTGTTGATTTTCTCAGAAACTTTAAATAACTCATCGTAGGATAAATCAAATACCTCCTCTTGATCTGTCTGATCATATTTATCAACCATTAAACACAAGTTCATGACTTACTCCTATGCTTCTATTTCTAAAGAATCTGATGCTGAGCCAGCCCAGAATGCTCTTTGCAGTCTTTTATTACCGTTCCTAACATTGGTTTTCTTCTCAACTTTCTCCTTACTAAGATTAGTTTTAAGATTCAGGCAATCGAATTTAACATATTCAGGCTTCCTACATTCATAATAAATTACTTTATTATACATTTTTGCATTTACGTGAATTTTCCCCTTATTCCACTGCTAACATCTCCTTTATTTTCTTTACAGGAAACTTTTGAATTACTTCATCATGAATGTAATATCATTTTCATCCTCAGGCTATGACTGATCACTTTCTGAGTCATCCACTTTCAGCATAATGTTTTTCTCATTTTGCTTGTCACCTACATCAATCTATCTTTGAGTCACTCCTTGCTCGTAAGTAATCATTGATCCAAGTAGATTGTTAATAGAATAAATAGTTATATCTTTCGATTTATTTATGACAGTAATATTTACAACATAAGCTATAGGTAAATAATGAAGAATTTTATTAACTTTCTCAGAATTAATTAGTTCCCTATCTAATACATGCAAAGAAGTGATTATTTATATAAAATGAGTACACATATCAGTGATTGATTTATTCAATTTAATGTAAAAAAGTTTGTAGTCGTGTAAAAGAATATTCAATCTAGACTATTTCATTTCATTAGTTCCTTCATATATTATGCAAAGTCTATCCCAAATTTCTTTTCCTGTTCTACAGGTTGAAACACTCATATAGTCCTTAGATTTAGGAGCATAGAAAAAATTATTTAACCATTTAGCTTTTAACTGAGCTAATTCGTCCGCTAAGGGAAAAATTGGCGCTCAACTTTATTTCAAATCCATCTTCTTTGTTGAACAGGACATTAATCACTAGATACGGGAATGATCTTTGGAATGTCGAAAAATAGATGCAATTCCTCTTCAACTTGGAAAATTATTTTGAATGGAGCTAAATTCTTGCATCCTCTTATGAGATGGAAGATATGTAATAGTCAAAATGTGAATACCATGAATGATGTATGGATTATGGATAAATGCATAAGCAAATGGCCTACTTTTACTTCAGTTTTAGATCAACATTGTTATACTCTCTCAACATTTATCCAAAATGGAGAATGGAATGTTGACAAGCTTAAACAGTATTTTGGTTTGCAACTTGTAAACTTAATCATCCATGTCCCAATCTATTCTACAATTGAAAGAGATTGTATGGAATGTATTATCAAATGTTTAGGAAAGTCAATTGCTGCATTAGCGTTTAAGAAAATTAGAGAAGATGACACAGAAGTATTAAACTGGTGCTGGATTAAGATACTAAAATTAAGGCCACAAGTTGAATTATTTTGGTGGCGTCTTTGCATTAATTCTTTACCTTCTAACTATTTTCTCCATTATAGAGGGATTATTGAATTCAATGGCTGCCCGAGGTTATGCCATGGTGTGGAAGATTCTGAACACATTGCTTTGAAGTGTGAAATAATCAAATAAGTATGTGAGAAGTTGGAAAGCTGGAACTTTCAAATTCATGTTTCAAATTCTATGGAAGAATGTATGAGCAATTTACTAAATCTCCCGATACCTAATCCTCTCATTGGGAATCTTTATTGTTCATTGATATTTTGCTGTTGGAAAAGCAGAAACAAAATCAATCATGGTGGTAATGAAGATAGTTGCTCTTTCATTGTAGCTAATGCATTAAACTATGTAATTGGATCCTTTCAAAACAATCCAGTATGGGAAAACTGGGAAGCTAATCAGCACAATGTGCTGGGAAAATACTCTTGGCTTCCTCTACCTCCTGGCTGGATTAAATGCAATGTTGATGCTTTGCTATCCAATAATAATTTAGCCAGAGTTGGAGGTGTATTCAGAGATGACAAGGGATAATTCTTTGGAGCATTCGGTTTCAGCCTTTAATCATTGGGATATTGCTCAAGTTGAAATAATTTCCATTCTTTCTTTAAGAAATTATGTTCAAGATTGGATGCTTGATGCCAAAGGCTTTATGATCGAAGAAGACAATCATAATGTTATATTTCTTTTTCAGAGGGCTCTTCAGAACAATTTTATTTTAGAAGAATATCTAAAACCGAAGGATTTAGATTTTCTTAAAGGTTTTAAGCAAGTTATTTTTTCTTTTTCTAAAAGAGAATGTAATAAGTTAGACGATGTTTGTGCTAACTTTGCTCTACATTCAGATTTTTTTGGCAATATCAGAGTGATATTAGCATTCCTCCTTCTTTGCTTTAATAAAAAAATTCCTCATTGCATTTTCTAAAAAAAAAAAAAAAAAAACTGAGCTAATTCTTTTTCCTCTATAATCCAATTAGTAAATAATTTTTTATTCCTGACACCCTCAATAAGTCTAGTGGGTCTAGTGTAACCTTCATGTACTAAAATTCATATGAAATGGTCAAGTGATTGAAGAAAAGTAGACATATTAGTTCTCTAAAAGTCAAAACGAGTGTTATCAAATAGTGGGGGTCTAGTGATTGAATACCCTTTAGGAGTATTATGGTTTCCAAAAGTAGTCATGATCATTTTCAAAAAATTATCTAAACCTTAATTTTTGAATATAGGCTCTAATATAACTTAAATGTTCGAATAGGTTGTTTAACCTAATACAACTGTCCCAAGGCTAACCATGAGGGGTGGTGAATTGGTTATTTAAAATTCTCTTGGTAATTTAGAAAACTTCTTCGGATATTTTGCACAATAATTAAAACTTTCTCAAAATATTTTTCAACCATGAAAATTAAACATATAGAAAATAAAAAGTAGTAAAAAGTAAAGATAAAGGACACTAAATTTTATAGTGATTCAGTCCAACTATATCTACATTCACTCTCTGAGGACTCCTTCTTTAGGTATAATACTATACCAAAGTGACTCTCCGTTTGCTCATATAGCAAGGCAGAGAAGCCCTTAGATTAACCTCTCTTCCACCAACCCCTATGCGACAGAGTTCTATCATCCTTTCTCACCCTACTAATGATAGCAGAGAATTGGCATCCTTTTTTACCCTCCTAATGATGTTAGAGTATCTACGTCCTTTCTCACCCACTTGGTGATGGCAGAGTACCAACATCCTTTCTCATCCTCTTAGTGATGGCAGAGTACTAACATCCTTTTTCATCCTCTTGGTAATGGAAGAGTACCAGATCTTCTCCAAAGATCTTCTCTCAAGATTCTTTAAGGAAATAGGGTAGATATTTGAAGAATATACACAGAGATCCTCACCTTTGGACAACCTTGTGAACACTTCATAATTTCCACTTACAAGATCTCTCAATCCTCAATCCCAAACACTCTCACTATCTCTCCCAAGAGAAAATTTGCAGAAGAATATAGGATAATAAATTTTAGGATTCTTATATATGAAGGACAAGAAAAATAGTCCAAAAACTAATAAATTTAAGTTGAATGTACTTGGATCGTATAGTATTATCATACTTCATAGGTACGAATAGTTCAAAAATCCTTATATGATCCTATGCGAATTGATTTCGTACTTTGTCAGTCATATGTATGAACTGACATCTTACTGTATGAATAGTTCAAAATTGAACATATTCATCCAATATGATTATGTATGAATCCATTTCATACTTTGGTCGACGTCTATATGAACCCTACATCGTATAACATGAACTTGTTAATTTAAATCATGCTTTGTGTGGTACAAAAATGGACAAACCCATTTCATATTATGGACGTTGTCTGTATAAATTTTTTTGTACAGTATAAATAGTTTAAAAAATTTTCCTGTTCATATGGGATGAATTGGTACGCACCCATTTCATACTCTAGACATCTTCTATATGAACTCCACATCGTACAATACATCAACATAAAAATTGGTGAGTTCATTCAGGATGAACTGGTACATATCCATTTCATATTCTATACGTCGTGAGTATTATTCCAATTTTGTATAGTACGAACAATTCAAAATAAAATTTCTAAGGCATGATTTGATTAACTTAGTTTATTAGGAACTTTCAGGTCAAATCATCTAGTATGATTCAAGATTCGAGTTTATTTAGGTGTCATATCTTGCTTCAATGACATTGGTGCATAAATCTTGAAGCAATAATACTGGTTGGGATCATATGGATGTCCTTAACAGAAAATTCCAAAGAGTTTTGAGATCTTTATATTTTTGGAGTAAAGCCAAATTACAAAATTTATTGGAATTGATGGAAAAACTTAAAAAGAGGTTGCTGATTTTCAGTTGGAGGAAGTGAATGATGGTGGGTTACCTGATGATTGGCTTTTATTACTCAGATCCAAGGTTAATGAATTAAATATCACACTTGCTTAGTTGAACACTTGGTGGAGGCAAAGGGAAAAGGTGAAGTATTTGGAAGAAGGTGTCATGAACTCTAAGTTCGTTCATGCTTTTGCTAATGGTAGGAGAAATGGAAATTGTATTAACTAAGTGAAAAATAATAAAGGGTATCTTGTTGATTTTCAAACAGATATTGAAGTTATCTTCTTTAATTTCTTTAGCAACAAATGAAAGTATCGAAATTGTAATATGAGAGGCTGGCCACCGTCCCTGATAAAATTAAGTCAAGAAGACAGTAAGCTTATGGAATCTAGTTTTTCATTTAAAGAAGTGGATGGTGTGGTTAAAAAGCTTGGAAAGAATATTTCTCCAGGATTTGATGGTATTTCTTATTCATTTGTAAATGCTTATTTGAATGTAATACATCAGAATGTTTGGTTTGCTATCCTTTAGTTTTTATCTTCTGGCAAAATGTGTTCTAAGTGGAAGGAAATTCTTATTTTTCTTATTCCTAAAGTCATGAATCCTCTACTTCCTTCTTATTTTTGTTAGTTCTTTCTCTCCTTGCCTATATATAAGATTGTTGCCAATGTTTTATTAAATAGATTACTGAAGGTTATACATAAACTTGTTTCGAATGTTCAACTGGCTTTTATCAAGGGAAGAACTTTATCTGACCATCTTCTTCTTGTTTAAGAACTCTTTAATAAATTTAGATATTCCAAGTCTAAAAAAGGATTGGTGGCAATTAAAATTGATATGGAGCAAACCTATGATAGTATGGCTTGGCCTACTTTAAAATAGGTTTTGGAGTATTCTTGAAATCCATTTTATTTTTCAAATCTTTTGATGGAGTGTGTGGTTGATCCTAAATTTTATGAACTTATTAATGGTAATAATTCTAAGTGGATTGAAGCTAAAAATGGTTTTAGACAAGGCTATCCGTTAACTCCATATTTGTTTATATTGTGTTCTCAACTCTTGTCTAATGCTTTTATTCAGAAAGGAAGGGATTTGGGCATCAAAGTTGCTTCTATTTTGCCAAAGATCCCCCATTTGTTATATGCTAATGATGTTCTTATGTTTTCTGAAACTAAGGTCAAATATTTGAAGAAAATAAAAAGAATTATTTCTGAATATTGTAATTCGATAGGGCAAAAAGTTAATATCCAGAAATCTTGAATTATCTTTAGGAAGTTAGTCAGCCGGATCAAGAGAAGAACTGTATTAAGCTTATTGAGATTTAGGGAGGTAAAGGAGTTTAATTATTTGGGTATTAAAATAGCTTTGAGGAGGTTGGTTTATTCAGATTTTCTTAATCTGTTGGAAAAATCTACTTGCAAGATGAATGTGATGGGCAACAGGTTCATTTCTTAGCTGGAAGATTGGTCTTGGATAAATTGGTTATTCTTTCCATTCTGGTTTTCTTTGTTACTCATTCCATAGTTCTTTTAAGCATTTTGAAAGAGTTTGATAAGATGTGTATGGATTTTTTATGGAATAAAAAAGTTGGCAATCGTGGTTTAAATTTTATGGCATGGGATGATCTTTGAAAACTATTATGTTTTGGAGGACATGGACTTCATTAAGTTAGCTCTATAGTTGGACCTTTGAGAGCAAACTTTGCATGGAATTTCTACAATAAACCTTATTCTATTCTTAATAATTCATTGAGTGCTAAGTATGGTAATATTTGGCATGCTTATTGTCGAAAAAACAAATTAATCACTTAGAAAATCATTATTAGTGGAGTAAAAGCTCTTCGACCAATAGTGAGATAGAAGGTTGCTTCAGGTAACTCTATTAACATCTTAAAATATGTACGGGTATTAGATATAAGTTTTGATAGATGGCCTACTTTTATAACTACTGTGGATAGTGATTTTCCTTCTCATGAGAAGTTTATTGTTGATGGTGATTGGAACTATGCAAAATTATAGAAAAATTTTGGAAGGTCTTTAGTTTATATTATATTATAGATTCAAATACTTCTGAGTTTTTTGAATGATCAACTAGAGTTAATCAACAATTTTTCTGGTAAAACTATTGCATATATGGCTTCTAAATTGGATACAACCATTTTAGATATTGTGGATTATTGGAGTGGATGAAAATGTTAAAACTTTCTCCTCGGGTGGAATGTTTTTATTGGTAGATTTTTAGTAGTGCAATTCCTACTAATGATTTCTTATTGTATAGAAGATTGTTAGATTATAACTTTTGTCCAAGAGGTTGTATTGCAGTGGAAATTTTAGAGCTTGTTATGGTTAACTATTCCAAACTTAATCAAACTATTGTGCTACTTACTAAATGGGGATTTCCTGTTCTGATGTTTTTCTCTATTTTGGAGTGTAAAAGGAGTTTGGAGATGCTATCTGATGTTAATATGATCATTGCAAATCTTTATTGTTCATCGGTTTTCTTTTCTCAGAAAAGCATAAATAGTATAAAGCATGGTGGTCAAGAGCTTGGCTTGGGTTTCATTGCATCAAATGTAATAAGTCATGCTTCAATTTTGTTGATATTTAATCTTTTTTTGTAACATTAGGTTGTTAATTAGCTTCAGCTATTTTCTCATTCTTGACATCCTCCTCCTCCTGAATGGATTAAAGTCAACATTGATGCTACTTAATTACAATCTAATGAAGATGGTATTGGATGAGTTTTCAGAGATCATATGGGAAGATTTTTACTTGCTTTTGTGTTCAAATTTATTCATTGGGATAGTGGCTATCTGGAACTTGGCTTTCCTTTCATTGAAGAAGGTAATCCAAGAGTGGAAGATGGAAACTAAAGGCATTATAATTTAAGGAGATAATTATAATATCATTAAGTATCTATATGGTTTAGTTGGCAAAACTTATTGGGATATAAATAATGAAGTTGTGGAGGACTTGTCTTTTTTAAAAGAATTTGGGAGTTTTTTTATTTCATTTTACTTATAGAAATTGTAATAAGTTAGCCAATTTTTGTGCTAACTTTGCTTTAGTTAGTGATTTTTTTTGGAATGATTTAAGTTGTAATAATGTTACTCCTATTTTTCTTTCTTTGTTAAAGGAAGATTGTGATAGTATTTCTATCACTTAGTAGTTTGTTTTAGGGGTTTCTGTTTTATTTTTAATGCAACTTGCATTTTCTAAAAAAAATATTGCTGGTTGGAAATCTCTTCAAATTAGTTTCTAGGAGGAGACTGGCCACCTTATTAGCCTTCATTTTCTACAGATGTGATACCATGAGATGAAATGCCATATAGATGGTGGTCACTCACCACTAGATGTTGACTGCAGTCACCTTGACTTTGAACATGTTTTTTTATATCGTAGTTGGTGTTTGAGATTTAACCAATTTATTACAAATTTCTATAAAGATCGTATAAAGGAGTTCTTACTAGATGGTCATCTTAGACAGTTCTTTAATGCTGAGGACTGGTAAGACAACTCCAATCACGTTTGCATATGCTTTTTAGGAATTAATAAATCTGTTTCATCGTCCAAATGTTTTCGTCATCAGCTTCTTTAATGTCTTCTTAACCATAATATTTTTATTCAGCATGAAGCGTGTCTACATAATGTAATTTGTGATGTAATCCACTTCATGTGCATCTTTATTAAAAAATTATCTATTTCGGATGACTATTCTGATTCCTTACTTTCATTTTCCTGAATATTAGTTCACATAAGTTATTATTTTTTTAATGTAAATTAAATTGTAATAATATTAATATATTTAAATTAATTAAGTATTAGTAATATGTCTATTAATTTTACTCTTTTAAGCACTAAATTTAACATAATTTATGTTATATGAAACAATATGTATTAGGAAATTACCCCAATTTTCAATGAGAAAATAAATCATAAATGAATAAGATCATTTTAATTAATGTATGAGAAAATAACCATTATTTTGGAAAATAGAATCACACTTTTAAACTTATTGTATAAGAAAATAAATAAATTTAACTTTTCTTAACTCCAAAGTAACAATAATAATATTTTTGAAAACCCTTTTTTTATAATTAAAAGTACTGAAATCTAAACGATTACAGAAGTTAGATATTTTTAATATAAATATAAAAGTTACTATGATGAAATTTTGATATATGTGATGGAGCAATAATTAACATTTTCCCAAGCAGTTATAAATGGAAATGAAATGCAGGAAATTTAAAATATCTAACTTCTGTGTGAAATGAAAAAAAAAAAATACACCAGAGATTTTTATAGTGGTTCGGTAAACCATGACTTTTGTCCACTCCCTAGAGTCCTATGATCCATCAATTTTTAAAAAACTAAAGTGAATCTCTTTTTGCTTCCAAAGCAAGGTGGAGAAACCTTTACGAACTCACTCTCACCAAACCTTTAAAGCAGCAAAGTGACAGATTCCATGTCACCCTCCCGGTGAAAACAACAGACTTTTACACATTTTTTTCCTTTCTAGAGATGGCAGAGAACATCATTTCCTTTTTTTTCCTCATGGAGAAGACAGAGTACCTTGAGGAGTAGACTAAGAAGCCTGTTTCTATAATGAGCTTCCAAAAGACTCACCAAGCTCATAGGAAAATTAAGGGTGTAGTAAGCCCGAAGCAACCATATGATCCCCTCACATTACTACCCCCCTCACACTCACGCTCATCTTTTCCTTCCTCTCTTAAACCTTGATTTTCTTCTCAAAAGCTCCTCTCTTAGAGTTCCTCCTTCAGTCACACATTCCTCCCTTAATTTTTCAAGAGAAACATAAAAGCAAAAGTTTTTATAATTGGCCTCAAGAAACCCTAAAAATTCTATTTAGTTATTTTGTTCGTACAATATGATTCCAGTTCATACAGTATGATCAATTCAAAACTAGTCCCATCTAGTATAATGTGAATAGTCATTAAAAATGAATTATTCAAATTTTATGAACACATCATACAGTACAATCAGTAGATCTTGCAGTACAATCTATTCAATTTCCTCTATTTGTACGAGATGATTCCTATGATGATGGAAATTCATCTATGCTAATCATCCCATAATATTCAAATCATATGGTACAATTAGTTCATTTTAAGTAGGTCATCCAGTATGATATAAATATCGTACAATATAATTAGTTTAAAAATTGATGATTTCATTTGGTACGATTTCTAGGATGGCCATATTTCATCTTTGTTAATTATCTGGTATGATCAATATCATACATTATGATGAGACATCATTAATTAAACCATAATTTAATTGATTAATTATAAGGGTTAATTTTAAAAATATTTTAAATATTCATACAATACGATTTATATTATATTATATGATCAAGTCAAAAATCATATTTTAAAATCTTACTTCAGTTAATCCGACAGCTAGGGTTTTCAGATAATAATAAATCATGCAGTACGATCATGATCATACAATACGATTAGTTCATAGAAATTATTTTAACAATTAGCTGTTAAGCTTATTTCCAAATAACATATCATACAGTACAATTAGTTAAAAAATTTTTAACTTAAAAACTTTATCTCTCCTTGTATGTGTATATAGTCACCCAAATTGCATACACTCTTATTGGCCAAACTCAAGAAGTAAAAATTAAAGAAAATAAAATTATGGATCTTTTAAATCCTATTCTACCCAATCTTGAGTCTTCAGTACTCTTGAGCTTTATATATCTTACTCGAAATGTTAGTTCTCATAGATAAAAGAAATATATAAAATATTTAGTGGGAAAAGTAATAATTCAATCAATAAAGTTTGTCATTATCAAAATTATAGACTAGGGATCCTAGATTGCAATAATCTCCCCATTTTTGGTAAAGTCAAATAATGTTGGTAGATAGGCAAGATAAATATTCTTTTCTCCTAGGTTCCCCCTAACTAGGTGGTGGATTTAAAAAATAGGCGTTGCAATTTTCAAAATTTAAAAGTTTTAATTAATTATACTTTTCCTTTTTTTTTAAATTTTAAAAAGGAAAATAAATAAATAAAAACATAAAAAAAGTAACACAAAAACACCAAGATTCTATTAAAACATAAACGAAACAAACATTACATTTTATCCTCCTTTTGACATCACCAAAAAGAGGAAAAACAAACAAAGCAAGAAAGCAATACAAGAAAAATAGTAAGACAAAACAAACAAGAACTGTAGGTGAGGCGGATCCAGATTTGGTGGTGGTGGTGGTTGAAAGAGTTGATGGATGGAAGCATATTAGTTTTTAATTGAGGAAAATTTTTTGCCAAACTATCTCATATCTTCCTCATATTGTTGTTGTTGTTGATGTTGAATGTGGTAATCAGTCATATTTTCTAGCTGCTCGAGCCATTAGATTATGTCATCAAGAGGGTACTCAGGGTAGGAAGGTGCAGATGGTGGTAGAGGTCCACCAGTAGAAGCAGCTCCCCTTCATCATCAAAGTCTGGCTCTGCTTGAACTTGTCCCTGATGGAAAAAGATATGAAAAGAGGCATCCATATTGAAAATAAGAATATTATTAGGTGGATCAGGAAAGGTGAGTTGGTATTTATGGTGTAAGATGTATTCTATGTTGTGTCCTAAGGCCACATTTTATTTTCTAAGGGTACTTAGATATCGAATGTGAGTCATGTTATGGATATAGTCTAGAATCATTTGGGCTTCATCAAACTGTGTATTCAATATTATTAGGTAACTACAGAAAGAAGTAGAGTTATATTTACTTGATCTGCAGCTTTGGGTATAATTGATATTATAAGGACGTGCTGGATGATATAGACATTCTGAGTTAAAGTTTGGACTAAGGGTTGGTGTTGGTTTGAAGACACATTTCTAAGGAGTAAATTGATGGAAGTCTAATCAAACTCATTTGAGAGAAGGGATTGAGTATGAGATATTTGGGTAGAGAGTCCTATATGTTTTGCTAAATCAGCTTTGGTGATCTCTACATTTTGATGATAAACAAAAGATGTCATGGCAAAGATTTCTAGGTTTATCTTAAGATTTTCCAAGAATTCATAAAGAAGTTCTGAATTATAGTGAAAGGCCAATATAAGAAAATATTAAAAAGTCAATGAGGCAAAGAGGTTTATCACCTCAAAATTAAGGGCGGCTTGATTTAGCATTCAAGACAAAGTGATTTTGGCCTCTTTGTACTTGTGGTAGGCTTCATCATCTCTTGCGGAGAGGAAATGATCATCAAAATAATGAGAGGAGGAGGAGCTCCCCTGAGTCTTTCTGACTCATTTGCTTCAGTAGGATTATGAAAGGGGTTGAGTGAAGTGAACCACTAAAACCTTTCAATTTATAGATTTTTAGGTAATTGTATAGTATTATCAGGTTCATAAAGTATAATCAGGGTAGTTAATTTGTTTGGATGACCAATAAAAAAAGTAGTCAAATAATACATTATAATTAGGGTATCATATTGGACGTTCTTAAGGAATTGTATTTGTCTTGAGGGGTTATCGGTATGGCCTTTAATGAAAAGTATCGTACAATACGAACATATGTTTGTACAATAAAAAGGGTAATTTTTATCATACCAACCTAGTTAAATTCATCCCAATTCAGTTTGACACGTGGGTCATACAGTACAAAGAGAGGTATCATACAATATGATTGGAAATAATTTCATTCCAAATAGATTAATTGCCTCAATGGTTAGTGACATGTGGATTATATAAAATAATGAGAGGTATCAAACAGTATGATGCGAATATTTCATTGATCTAACTAGAACCATTGATTTCAATGTGAGGATGTGATTTGTGCATATCATTCAGTATGAACGTTGATTGTCAGTATGATATCAATTAAGTTTGAAAGATTTTGTGATCAGTGAAGTGCATGTGTGATGATCAGGAAATATCTTGAACCAAATTTTTTTTAAATCACAAATAATACATGAACAAATACATAAATAAGTACATGATCAAACACTTATAATTTAAACACATATGAATGAATGCTTTCAAATATATATATATATATATATATATATATATATATATATATATATATATATATATATATATATATATATATATATATATATATATAATTTATCTTGAATTAATAGTGAATGTCTATAACAATTGATCTCAAGGTGCTGAAGATGTATGCCAATTGATCTCCTGAAGCTATATGCTACAATTCTATATCTCCCTTGGCTACATGATTGCTTATGAAGTGATGCCTAATATATATATATATATATATATATGCTTTTTGCGGGAGTGTTGAATTAGGTTTTTGGATATACAAATTGCACTAGTGTTGTCACAATAATTGGAATGGTTCCTACAGGTAGTCTAAGATCTAAGAGTTATTGCTTTAGCCAGAATAATTGAGCAACACAGCTCCCCACTGCTATATATTCTACTTAAGCTCTGGAGATGGCTATTGAGTTCTATTTTCAACTGGACTATGAAACTAAGTTACCTACCCTACATCCTATAAAATTAAAATTAGAAAATCCCATTATTTCAAAAGAAGTGTTGTGTCTAAGATACCAAATTCCTAGGCTTGGAGTGCCTAATAGGTATTTAAGAATTCTCTTAATTACAATCATGTGGGATTCTTTTGGATAAGCTTGAAATCAATCCCAAAGGAAAACACTAAACATAATATATGGTATGCTGACAGTTAAGTTAAGAAGTGATCCAATTATTCCCCAATACTTTTTTTGATCTTCTAATTTTTTATTTGGGTTATCATGTAATTGAACAATGGAGCTCATGGGAGTGTTCATGGCCTTAGCATTATCCATTTCATATTTTTAAAGGATTTCCTTGATGTATTTATAATGGATAAGGAAGGTTCCATCATCCATATTCTTTACACTAAATAAAAGAAACTAACTTAGTTATGCCATTATACTCATCTCAAATTCTCTGCTTACTATTTTTGAAAATTCATTACACAAATTTTTATTTTAGGATCCAAAAAAGATGTCATCGACATAAATTTGAATAATGAGTAAGTCGTTTCCTTCTTTCTTTAGGATGAGGGTGGTGTTTACACTACCCTTAAGAAATCCTTGCTCTTAAAGGAAGGTGCACAGCCTTTCATACTATGCTCTAGGTGCTTGTTTTAATCTATATAAGGCCTTCTTTAGTTTGAATACATGATTAGGAAATTGTGAATTTTCAAATCCTAGAGGTTGTTCAACATAAATATCATCTTGAATCATCCCATTTAGGAAGGCACTCATAACATATATTTGATATAGATTAAAACCCCTAAAGCAAGCAAAGTCTAACAAAACCTTAATGGCTTCTAGTTTAGCTACAGAGGTAAAGGTTTCCTCAAAATATATTCCTTCAATCTGTTTATACTCCTTATCTACTAGTTTGGCCTTATTCCTTACTATTCCAGATTTATTCATCTTACTTTTGAAAACTCAATTTGTTCCAACCACACTCTAGTCCTTAGGTCTCTTGACTAATTCCTATACATCATTTCTAGCAAATTGGTTTAGCTCTGCTTGCATTCTTATGATCTAGAGTTCATAGTCCAGAGATTGATCTATATTGGTGGGTCCTATCATAGAGATAAAGGCTGAATGACTAAGCTTCTTCCTAAAGCTATGCCTAGTTCTAACTCCTTTAGATGGGTCTCCTAAAATAAGTTCTTTAGGATGAATAGAAAAATATTTCCAATATCTAGGCAAATTCTCTTGAGGTTATACTCTATCTCCTATGATAATGGTTTTTTACCCCTATAATGACCTCTACTTCTTTTTCATTAGGTTTAGGTTCATACATTTTATTTGATTCATCAAATACCATACGAGAAGACTCTTCTACTTCCAGGGTCCTCTTATTGAAGATTATATAGGGCTTGCTTATTGATGAGCAACCTAAGAAGACACATTCATAAGACTTAGGATCAAATTTTCCTAAAAGTGATTTTTCCAATTATTATGATGAAACATCTATAGCTAAAGACATGCAAGTGACAAAGGTTGGGTGTCCTACCCTTAAAGAGTTCATAGGATGTCTTATTAAGTTTAGATCCAACATTCACCCAATTTTCAAACAAGTATTCACTGCTTCTACCTAAAAATACCTAGAGAGTGAATACTCAATTAGCGTGGTCCTAGAAGCTTCCACCAAGGTTCTATTTTTCCTTTATGCTATTTCATTCTATTGGGGGGTCCTAGGGGAAGAGAAATTATATTCTATTCCTATCTCATGAAAGAAGGATTCAAACTTATCATTCTCAAACTCTCCACCATGATCACTATGAATTGTTAAAATTTCACATCATAATTTCCTTTGAATCGAAGTGAATAAAATTCTAAATCTCTTAAATGACTCACTCTTATGTTCTAGGAATCTAATCCAAGTAAATCTAGAGTAGTCATCTACTATCAAAAATCCAAATGTTTTCCCTCCTAGGTCAGTTGTACTAACATGTCCAAATAGGTTAATGTGCAGAATTTCTAGTGTCCAAGAGGGGTTAATATCTTTTATTGAATGAAATGAAGATCTTATTAGTTTTCCTAGTTGGCATGCATCACATAGATGGTCCTTAGTGAAGTCTAACTTAGCTATGCATCTACTAAGTTTTTATTTAAGATATTCCTAAGAGTCTTCATGCTCGCATGAAATAGTTTCCTATGCCATAGCTAAAATTCATCAATTGTAGTTTTTAAGCATAAGAAATTTTAATATTCAATGAAATTTAAGGCTAACATATAAACATTGTTAATCTATTTTCCTTTTAACATAAGTTTTTCATTTAAACTAATCATGTATTTATTAGAAAGAAAATTTACATCAAATCCTTTATCACATATTTAACTAATACTTAACATGTTATGCTTTAAACCATCAACTAACAAAATATTTTCAATCATAAAGTGTTTAGAGTTTCTAATTGTACATGAGCCCACCACTTTCATAGTGGTTTTGTCTCCTAACTTCACCTTGCTTGCTAACTTGGCCTCTAATATGATGAACTATTTTATTTCACCAGTCATATGCCTCGAGCAGCCATTGTCTAGGTACCACATGCTCTCACTATATTTTTTGTGAGAGCACCCCTACAATGTAATTTAAATGTTAGACTTTGAAACCCAAGTGAGTTTGGGTTCCATCTTATGCTTGAATAAATGACATGAATGCATGTTATGCTGTGATGCATGTAATTTTAGCCTCCACACTAGGTGTGTCCTATGGTGGATAGTGCATGTGTGGGCTATATGTCCTAACATGACACAAGAGTAAAACCTAACACCAAGGAATGGGTACACTAACCTATGTGGGTGATGGTGCCTCTTCCTAGGTTTTTGTGATGTATGTTGTATTGAGGGGTAGTGCCACTGAGCTATTGAAGGTGGTGGTTTATTATTATCAAGTGTAATAATTTTTAATCTTAAATATTCATTTAGATTTCTATAGCTTGTCAAATCTAATTTTAATACGTGCTCACTGCTATCTAATTGACACGCAAGTTCTTCTAATTCCTTAAATACTTTTTCTAACTCAATATGTGATGTTTTCAAGAAATTGTGTGCATTAGATAGGTCAATATACTTCTTATTTAAGCATCAAGCTCATCTAATAAATTCATATGATTTCTATCTAAAGTAGAGTGCATGGTAATTAAACTATCATGCTATTTTTACAAAGTAGAAAATTTAGTATTAAGACTAGCATGCATTTTCTTAAGCTTCTTATACAAATCATAAAATTTTTCAGAAATAATAAACAACTCATCAAAAGAGAGTTGATATGCCTCATCTTGATATGATTGATTAGTATTATCATTAGCCATTAGACACAAGTTTTGTTTACCTCCTCCCTACTTCTTCTTCTGATTATTCTGAGGCAGGGTTAGCTTAGAAAGCTTTTTGGGTCTTTTTCTTGCCCCTCTTATACTTTTGCTTCTCTTCACCCTTCTCCTTATTTGGGTAAGTCTTTAGGTTGGGGCAGTCAGCTTGAAGGTGGCCTGATTTCCAACACTCAAAGTAAGTTATATTAAAAGAAACTTTAATAAATTTGTGGCTTTTACCTTTACTCCAGTTGTTTTGATGATGCCTCTATTCTCTTTTTAGAAAGCTCTTGAACTGGCGCGTCATTAAGGATATGTTGTCATCCTCATCTACTGTAGAACTATCACTATTAGAATCATTTGCTTTTAGGGCTACAGTTATGTCCTTCTTATTTTCTCATGCATTACTTTGCCTTTGACTCACTCCTTGATTATAAGAAATGAGTAACCCAAATAAATTATTAATAGAATAAATATTTAAGTCTTTAAAATTAGTTATTGTAGTTATCTTGGCATCATAATAACTAGCTAAATAATATAGAATCTTATTAACTTTTTTATAATTTCACTATTCTTTACTTAGTTTATATAAGGAAGTTACTATATTGGTGAACCTAGTATACATTTCAGACATAGTCACACTAGGTTTTATGCAAAAAAGTTCATAGTCATGCAAAAAAATATTTATCCTACATTGTTTAACTTCACTAGTTCCCTCATAGGTGATACACAACCTATATCAAATCTCTTTCATGGTAGTGCATGTAAAAACTCTATTCTTAAAATTTTAAAGCATAAAAGAAATAATTTAGACACTTATCATTTAACTGTGTAAGTTACCTAACCTCATTACTCTATTTAATAAATAGAATATTGGTTTTAACACCATTACCTACATGCTAAATAAGTGAATATGCAGTTTGAATCATATGCCCAATTCGATAATATATGTAACTAATTTGTATAAAATATATTTAAATTAACTTAATGAAGTATGTGACCTTCAAGGAATACAAAAATGAGGCTCAAACCCACCATAACTGTAGGTGTTTCATGTATGCTAAGTGATTTGACGGAGGATGCTTCATTAGAGTGAAAATCCCAGCTAGGGGAATCCTTTTCTTCCACACTCATTACTAGTTTATCAGATAGATCATCATTAAGTTGAGAATCTATAGAGACTGGGTAAGCAACATAAAATCTGCTAGAGACATTCTTTAATGACTTATTGAGAAATAAAAGTGAGGTTAAACTACAGTAAGATCATGGGCCATTATACCAAATGTATGAATATGGTTGGATGGATCATTAAATGTTATAAATGGTTGACTTGAAAAATGAGACTGATCTTGTGTGAAAGTATATAATGTCTAATATTAAGCATAATAAAGATCAAAGCCAAATATTACTTTTCCATATCCAAGTATTTTAGTTTTACAAGAATTGATCGTCTGCTAAGATAAAATAAGACATATTTTTTTGGCTTCCTCATTCCCTTGAACTAAATGTGCACCAAGTGACTAACCCATGGTTTTATTATAGAGGATCAATAGTCAAACTAGGATCAATGTGGCTAACATAGAGGGATTCCTCAGGTAGTACTTTATACTCTTAAAGGCCTCTTGGTAATTTTTATCCCAATGAAAACAAGAATCCTTTTTCTGCAAAATAATGAAGGGATGACACCTACTGGCAAAAAATTAGAGATAAATCTTTGAAATAAAATAAACTTACCCTGAAATGACTTCAATTAGTTAAGACTCTTCAGAAGTTCCAAGCCTAAGATGTCCTTGATCATGATGGGATTTATTTCTATGCCATAATAATTGATAATAAAACCAAGGAACTTCCCCACATCAATGCCAAATGTACACTTTTGGGAATTCATCTTGAGATACAGCTTATGTAAGGGCTAAAAAAGATTCACATATCTCAAAGATGATCTCGACATTTTTTCTTTTGACCATGAGATCATCCACATAACACTCAGCATGACTAACAACAATATTAGTGTGATAACCAAAGACCGTGTTGTTCTTAATTATGCTATCGAGGTTTGTTACTATTGATGTGAGAAAGCTTATTCATTATTTCTTAACTTACATTATTTGAAGCACTAATTATTTGGGCTTGGTCATCCTTCTCTTATTTATACTTTGTATAAATGCTAATGTGAGGGGAGATCCTAGTGAAGAGCAACTTTTTCTCATTTTAGACCTTACCAAAAAAAATTGAGAGCTTTAAAAGATTTGGTGTACAGAAGGGTGGCCCTAGTGAGCCTTATTTATCTTATAGGCCCAATAGTAGTAGTTGTTGTAGGAGTTCTAGGACTCCTAAATATTTTAGTTGAGTCAGTGGCAAAGTTATGGGAGTAAATATAGGGTGTAACTAAATTTTATGAGGAGAGTAGGTAACAACAAGCTCACTAATTCGGTGTGCGAGAAAAAATTTACCAATATATGATCAAATTCAATGAGGATTTAGTAGGGATGTTTAAGAAGAGTCCCTCTATGGAGAATTCGAACAAGCTGCATTTCCTTACTGATCTAGAATACTAATCATTTATTTGGATCCAACTTGATGATGATGATGAGGAGGATCTTGACTCAAAGTGATGAGAGTTATTTATTCTTTTGTATGGTTATCACTTATAGGCTTGAGAGAGAGAGAGAGAGAGAGAGAGAGAGAGAGAGAGAGAGAGAGAGAGAGAGAGAGAGAGAGAGAGAGAGAGAGAGAGAGAGAGAGAGAGAGAGAGAGAGAGTTGGATGTGGCTACTTTTGTTTATAGCTTATTTTTTAGTTATTTTCCTTTGGGGGGGATCCCTATGGTATTGTGATTGTAGTAATTTTAAGATAATGATGATATATAAGGGCCATGTGAGCCATTATTACTTTTTGATAAAATAGATTGTATGAATCTTGGATGAAGATGGATTAGGAGAATAATGCTTACACAAATTAATTAATATTTATTTGTAGTAGTTTTATTACAATGCCCTTGAGTTTATTATTATTCAATGGAAATGCATTTTTATTTTATATTTAGTTTTTATTTGTGCTTAAGAAATTTATTGCCTATTTTTTATTTAATTTAAACTTTTATTCATGCTTAATTGTTAAAATTTAGACTTTATATAATGCTTGCACTTTGATTGCTTATTTAGCCAAAATAAAAATTATAATTAAAAATAATGTAAAATTAAGATAATAATAAAACCCTAGATGATAATTTGAATGAATAATGCTTAATAATTTATAATTTGAAAAGCTTAATTATATATATATATATATATATATATATATATATATATATATATATATATATATATATATATATATAATTTAAGTTATTGACTTGTTTTGAGTTTAGTAACTATACACTTATACACTAATTGCTGAGTTGAAGAATGATTAGTTGAGTTTAGTTAAAGAAAGTGGGTAGCTTAAATTAGGAAGATCATAATAAATTTAATTTCGAAATTAGAGATCTTACTAAATCTTTACATTAAATTAATTAGAGTTGCAGTAAGATGAAATCAAAATTGATATTCAAAATTATTATACCAGGTACTCCATAAGTATGAAAAAGGGAAAATATGAAAAAATAAAATAAAATGTTAAAAAGAAAAATACGAGCACATAAAAAATTAATATCTATGAAAGCTCAAGTCTAAAAGCAATTTAATACTTAAATCCAATAGAACAAGAATAGTGAACTAATATATGTTACAGTGCAATAATGACCTTCTAATTTAACTACATGTACAACTAATTCCTAAGTAATATATTATTCATTTCTAAATTTAGATGTCAATTTTACACATACACATAGTGGATAGGTTTAATGCAAACAATATCAAGATTAACTAATTGGGTTAATTATTATGATATTTCAAATTAGAATTATAACTTTGTTTATTCAAAATTACTTCTAGATTGTGATGTATTATCTTACATAATAATAAATTTAAATTATCAATTAATTATTTTGACTTTTAGTTAAATTAATAGGTGATTTCACCATTGCTTGAGGATAAACAAGAGTTTATGTTGGGAGGAATTTAGTAAGTATAAACTATGTGATTTTTATTGTGTTAAAATTTTATGAAAATGTATTCTTTTAGCTATGCTTGTATAGGAAATCTTCAAGAGAAGGAAAATAATCACAAGTTTTGAATGAGCTTCATAGTGCCCCAAATTTTGTTTCATAACGTTGTTATCTACCTTGGACCAATACCTAATTTGGAAATTACAATGTCGGTTGCTCTTGAATTTTAGGGAGATCAACACTGCGGTAGAGCCAAGATCAGCACCGCTGCGGAGCCAAGGTCAACGCCGCAGCACATCAAAATGCCACTAGAAATTAGCACCGTGGCACTTGAGTACGAAGAATTAAAATGTTGAAGTACCAATCATCACAACATCGTAATGCCATATTTTACTTCAAAGCATCCTAACTCTCAACGTTTTTAGAGCTATGGTGGAGCAGCAATCAAAATGAGTAGACACACTGACATAGTTAAATGATGAGTCGATTCAATCGTTAACCATACAAGGTTAGCATAACACTGTAATGGAGAAAGCCAAACAAAATTGGGGTGCTAGTTTATCTTATACAATCGCAATGGTAACACTTCAAGCTCCACGGCACCTGAGGACATTTTTGTACTTGTTATAATTTTTTTTTAGTCCTTTTGTTGGAGAGTTTTATAATCTTAGGGATTTATTATACTTTTGAGTGTCTTTCCTTTATTCTACCTTAGAGTAAAGTCTAAGGAAGGCTAGGGAAGGGCAAGATATTTATATTTGGAGATCTTAACCTGTATTGTATAAGCAATTCTATTATTGAAGAAAGAATGAGTGTGTGTTGGTGGAATTTTGGAAAACATGTTTTGAAAAATATTAGTTTTCTTTGGGGATTTTAATATTAAGGTTAAGTTCTAATTCTAAGGTCGAATCAACTCGTTAGAAAGAGTATATCACCCCGAAGGACGAAAATAAACTTTCATGACGGTATTCAGACTTAGAATTATGAAATCCAACTTGAATATTGTGAGCGGATGCTAAAGAGAAATTCATATGACCCCGAAGGGTCAAAATGAGGTTCAACTGAATATCCAACTACAATATTCAAGAAGTGTGATCGTTAGGTTCACATCCAAAGCCTTATCGAAGAAAGATATATCTCCCCGAAGGGAGAAAATATCACTCGATGATAATTCCTTGAATATGATAATAATGATCACTAATATTTTAAATTTTCCCAAAGAAATCCAATTGAATTTTGAAAAATCAATTTTTAAAAATCAGGTGTGTGTGGTTCTAAATCTCCTACGAGCGCAAGCCCTCGTAGTTAATTACATCGTAGGGAGATAAAATCCCCTACGAAAACTCTCAATTAAAATAGTGGCAAAATTTTGTTTAGAGTTTCTAGGAGTGATATCAAAGTATGAATAGAATTATTGGAAAATCAAAAGGGAATGGATCAAAATTGAACAGTTATTAACGGAGTTAAAGGATGAGAGGTAGGGGACACTTTGAGATTCCAGAACCATCCGGAAATGTCCCAACTTAATCTAAGTGTTGGGCTTTATGTTTTGGATTTGAAATGATATTTAATTAGAGTTGAGCATTTTATTAGAAATTTGGGACTATATTCCCGAAATTTGGAGTCTTATAATCAAAGATCTACCCCGGAACCTAAATCTATTTTGGACACTGGACCACAGTCGTCCGATCCTAACTAATGCAGTGCAAGGTCTGGACTTACCCCGGCCTGGATTGGGGAGCCAGCTAACCACCTAATCGATTTAAAAGAGATGAATCCGATCTTTTATGAAAGAGTGATAGGGACGTTATAATTAAAGTTTTGAAGAATTGGGGCCGACATCTAGAGATTTTCCTAATTGGCCCCTTTGACTTATGTTGGGTGCTAAAAATGCTAAGGACTATGATTTTAAAATTTTGACTCTTTAATTTGTATCTAATGCAATGCGTGCTGGTTAACAACCTCAAATCAAATATGCTTGAAATTTTTAAAAACAGGCTTATAAAATAATTTTTTAGAAGACTGAACTTCCCCAGGTCCGGCACCTCGTCCTCATAGGTCAGACTATCCGGACTCTACCCGCAGGCGGGGAAGGGTCTAAAGCAAGGAAAGAGTAATGCAAAAATATGCATGCGACCCCGGGGTCGATCCCCGGCTAATTCCCTAGATTCGTTATCTTTCTATGTTATTTAGACTCACTAAAATTTTAGACTTTTAAAATTATGAGTAGAAAAATTTCACACCCTCACGAGTCTCACGTATCCAGGCGAAAATAAAGAGCGGCATGCAATCGCCAAAAAACTAGTAAAAACAAGTAATCCTAAAGGCAATCAAATCATTACATCAAATACAAATTAATTAATAAATGTCCGTAGGCAGAGTTGCCTTGCTTATTACAAACCAGAATATTACAGAAAGTAAAGTGGCCAGGCACCACTGACAACAACCCGGATTCTAAACCTAGTAATGACGCAAGTTATTTTGAGTGGGATACTCTCAATCTTAAAATCTTCAAATCTTCAATTTCATTCTTCTTTGGACTCCTTTTCTTCAATCTTCTTGGAATCTTCGTAGTGGATTACCCAAATGGACAAGAGGGCACTTCCTTTTAAGGGGAAGGCCACTCTTTCCTCTTTGGGTAAGGAAGAGGTATGATCCAAATTTGGATTTCCAAATGGAAAAGGAGTGTTCCCCAAAGGGGTATCCTTTCCTCTTTGGAATCCAAGCTTTGGATCTATGTATCCCAACTCAAAATAAACTTTCACAACACTTGACACTTGCACAAATTACATTGATATCAAAATAAAAATCTAGACTCACCTGCAGGGTTATCCTAAGCAATTAATATATATATAAAAAAAAGTTATTCCCAAGCAGTTGTATATGAGCAGAAAAGAAAGTAAACACACTGGCCACGCTCTTTTTATGATTTGGGGGCTTTAGCAGCTGAAGCACCTGTGCAAAGAGTTTATAATATTTATGCATTTTTTGATTTACCCCCTTTTTATATTGCCCTGCATGAGCGTGGCCACCTGCAGAAAACTATGTCAACATTTAGATCGTACCTAACCTAAGGGTAATCTAGTCGCCAAACACATCAATCCATCCACAGAGTATAGAAAAAGTAAGCAGACACAGCAAAGCAATTTCATCCACAACATGTAGTGAAAACTACGAAAAATCTGGCACACAGTAGTAAAGTAAACACCGGCCTAACCTAGATCTAGAGTTGGTTGTCCTAGCACATCATCTAAAGTGTGTGAGAAAGGTCGTGTGGCTGGGATAGATCCTAAAGTAGGTGATTAGTTAAAGTTGTCTAAAAGTGTGAATTTGTTAAGGCTTAGGAGGGAATTTAGATTAAAATTTAAGTATTAATGAATTAAGAATTTTAATTAGGCATATTTTAAAAGTTAATTGATTACTACCTTTGTTTCACACCGAGGCCGTGAAGTTTATTTCACCTTCCTTGGGGCTAAACTAATAGCCTCGTAGGCCTGGGTTACCCAGTAGCAATCGGGGTTGATTAAGTTATTTAAATTGGTTGGAATTAAAAGAGTGGATTAATATAAAGAAATGAGTTAGTTACTGATTTTAAAAGCTTGATTAATTTAAGTTTGCCATTAATTGATTCGTGGCGTTGTGCCACCAGGCTCGAGGAACCAGCCTCCTTAGGACACTTAGCCCCGCAGCCCGGAGTAGTCCAGCCGATAAACCAAATTAATGTAATTGAATTAGGTATTTTTAAATGTTAAATAATTAAAAATTAATCCATTTTAAGGTTTGACACCCTTTAGAATCCATTCGTGGCGTTGTGCCACCAGGCTCGAGGAACCAGCCTCCTTAGGACACTTAGCCCCGCAGCCCGGAGTAGTCCAGCCAATAAACTTCAACTTTAGGGTGGTTGTTGTGTTTTAAAGGATTTGTTAAGTGTTTTAAGCATTAAACCAATATTTTCTGAGTTTTAGAACGATTTAGAGTTTTATGAATTTTTTGAATATTTTAATCATTTAATTAAAGGGTCAAAAGTTGAATTTTTGATTAAGCTCAAATTCTAGAATATTTGTATTTTATTAAAATACTAGACCTCACGACGATCAGTTAGACAGTAAGTACGTTGAAATCGGATTTTTCTACATTTTATTACAAAGGTTTGAAGTTTTGAACTAGTTTTAACTACGGTTTGACCAATTTGTTGACTTTTTAATTCTAATACTTTTCTGGAACTTTGATATTTTTAATAAATACTAGACATCATTCTGAGTTGAATGCAAGTGAGTTTAATCAATTTGGATTTTACTTGAATTAGTTATGAATTATTGAAGTTTGGGTATTTATTGAAATTATTAAATTGTTTCAATTAAGGGTCATTTTAGTGATTTGATCCCAAATGAGTCCCAAACTTCTTGAAATCAACTCCAAAGATCAGAAATGATCTAAGGAGAGATCAGAAAGTGTTTAAAGATTTTTTGGAATTTTTAATAATTTTTAATTAATTAAAATTGATTAAACATTGATTTTGATTAAAATTAAATTAAAGTGGATTTTAATGTCAAATTAAAGGAATTTCAATTTTTAGTGATTAAGAGTAGAAATATGGTTAATTAGAGGTATTATGGGTATTTTTTGGAATTAATATAAGTTTATAATGATTTATTGAATTTTTTAAGTTCTTAAAGGGCTGAAATTTGACATGCTCAATTTTCTAACCTAATGACCTCCAAATTGAGTAAAATTTAAACCTAAGGTATCTGATGTCACTAAGTTTACTATGTTCAAGTTTCACCCCTATTGAGTGTGTTTACAATGCCCTATGAATTTTCTAAGTTTTCTAGACATTTCCTTAATTATTTTTCCTAGGTGTCTCTACTATTCAAATAGGCATGAAACTTGGTGTGTCTAACCCTAACATACATTCAATCATACCACAGAAATATCACAGCAAAATATTAAAACCCTAAAGAGTTATGAATTTTCAAAGTTTAGGGTCCAAAATAGACCATTTATCTTAAAAATTCATATCACAAAAATCTATTGAGCATATAAATCTAGAAAAATTATTAAACCTGCCTAAGATACTCAATAATCATCCACCAAAATTTGGGCTTCATTTGATCACTGGATTGTGAGAAAATAGCAATATATGAAATTCACATAAACTCAAATATCTCACAATACAGAAATCAAATCAATATAATTTTAATTTTAATAAATACTACATTAGATTATCTTTCCAACGAGCCCAAGAACGCCCTATTTGGTGGAAAACTCGATTTTCTGTGAATTTTGGAAGATTTGGAGCATTTCAAGCATTTTTTATTCAAGTTTGGGTCAAATCAGCTGACGGTGACGTGGCGGCGTAGCGTGACGCCACGTCACCCTCCCATACCACAGGATGACTCACGTTCAAACATGGAGGAAGCCGCACGGTATACCCAGATCTGAGCCGTCTGATCGTCGATCGGACGGTCCAGATCTGCTCTAGTTCATTTTGAATAGAAATCTTTAAACGCTCATATCTTTCGAAATACTCAACAAAATTGCACGAAATTTGAACTGTAGCTAGAGGGCAATATGATCTTACAATGCCTGGAGTTTGGAGGCTCCATTCATTGTAAAATTGCTACAGTTTCAAATTGAAATTTAAAATTAAAATGAGCATAACTTACGATCCAACCGTCGGATTTTTGAGATCTTTAGCTTGTTGGAAAGCTGCAGCAATCCTCTACAACTTTACTGAAGACTCCAAAAGCTAGATCTCGCTGGATTGAAAGGTATATTGGAAAGTCCTCTTTCTCTCTCTAGAATGCTCTCTCTTCACTAAAATAGTGATTTGAGGCTTGGAAATGGTTGGGAAAAGCTTGGGAAGGCCTTGAAAAGTGTTGGAGTGTATGGGAGGAGCTCTTGGAAGGTTGGGAGCTGCTGGAGTTTGGAGATTTTGATCATATCAAAGGGAATGATGAAGAAGCCACCTTTAGGTCAAGTTTTCCCTCACTTTACCTTTGGCTTTTGGATTGGATGGTTGAGATTTGATTTGGAGTGGTTTTGGATGAGTGCCAAGTGTCCCCTATGCTGCCCAAAGCTATGGAATAGGGTTGGTGGTTGAGAGTGACATCTCTTGGTCCATGTGAAGAGGGACCACACCTTTTCCCCCATTTGGATGAACCAATGCTTGTCTTGGTTAATAGAGCTTATTTAATGATCAATTAGGGAGGGAAAAAGCATATTCTCATTAGCAAAAAGGAGATTTTGGCTTAGAAAAAGGGTTTGCTTTATGGGATGATGAGGTGGCCAAGCTATGGTCTCATTTCAAGGGTTGTTTTTGACCCATTGACTTGTTGACTAGTCAATGGTGACTAGGATGTGCATGAGGGAGGTCAAGAGTGCTACAAGACATTATGCCAAGGAATTTGAAGTCAAGAGTGTATAATTAACCAATCTTGATGAGTTGAATTGATTCAAAATCACTAGAATGGTTAAAATTAACAAGTGTTGGGTTAAAGGGTTGATTTGGTCAATCATGGTTAACTTGGTCAACCAAGTCAAACCAAAGAGTAAGTTTGGGTTCAATGTGTTCCTAAAGTCATTTAGGATCCATTGGAATGATATTTGAAGAAGATTTCAAAGGTTGATAAGTCAAATCAAATTGGGTTTAGGCCAAAAGTCTAAAAATCCTTCTTTAAGGGCATTTTGGTCATTTTGGTCTCAAGTCAATTATGGGTCAAATTGAATCTAAAAAGATGTAGATCATTGCTTAATAAGTTAATATCAAGGTATTAAGAAGGATCAAATGATTTGGAGGGGGATCCAAAGTCAAATTCCACTAGGTGAAAGGCCTAGTGGCATGGATTGTAAATATTCAAAGATTTTGCAATATTTGGAGTTAGATTAAGTTTCAAGGGTTAGAATCCTCCAAATGAGCTCAAATTTGGAGGGTTACCTCTAGAGTCATGTCACATCAATATGAAATTGATAGACCCTGAATCAGAGGTCAAAAGACTGGGTTTCGAGGTGATGGCAAAATCACCTAGAAAGGGCTTTAGGACCTAAGTCTTTAGCCTATGAGTTCTGGGTTTGGATTGGATTTCAAGTTTGAATGATTAGTATTGGAGTATCCAAATCATTTATAATCATGTGGTGATTGTTAATGAATGGATGAGGTCAAAGCTAGATTGAAGTTTGGATCAAAGTTTAAGTTGAAAGTTGGATTGTCAAATTGATTGGATCAAGGCTTGGACATGTTTGAAACTTGAATTAATTTGAATTTGAGTTGAATGAAATTTGAGATTTAAATTAATCAAAGGTAGGAATCAAATTGAAGTTGGAATTGATCAAATGTAGGAATTGGTTTGAGGTTGAGGTTGATCAAGGATGGGGATTGATTTGAAGTTAGAGTGGTCCTAAGATCTAGAAGAGCTCTAAGATCTAGGATCTAAGGGAATCCTAGGCTCTAGAGTAGGCCCTAAGGTCTGGCTCTAGGAAAGAATCCTAAGTTCTAGAGTGGATCCTAGGATCTAGAATTAATCTGGAGTTTGGAAGGGCCTTAGTGACCTCATACAAAAATGAGGTCAACAAATGGACCCCCAATGTGTGTGGTAGAAGGAACTTCTGCTGCACACATTGGCGTTGACCGAATAGGAGTAGGATCTTAAAGAGTTTAAAGGAAGGGCATCACCCAACCTTAAGTCCATTGGAAACTAGTGAAAAGCTTACACCTATTTTGAAGAGAGGACTGGAGAAACCAAGGTAGGGAATACCTAACCTCGGGTCTAAGGAAGGGCATCACCCAACCTTAGGCCTATAGGATGCTGATAGAAGACTTACTCCAAATAGGCAGATTAACTGAAAACCAAAGTAGGGAATACCTAGCTTTGGGTCTAAGGAAGGGCATCTCCCAACCTTAGGTCTACAGGATGCTGATAGAAGACTTACTCCTAGTAGACGGATCAACTGGAAACCAAGGTAGGGAATACCTAGCCTTGGGTCTAAGGAAGGGCATCACCCAACCTTAGGCCTATAGGATGCTGATAGAAGACTTACTCCTAATAGGCAGATTAACTGGAAACCAAAGTAGTGAATACCTAGCTTTGGGTCTAAGGAAGGGCATCACCCAACCTTAGGTCTACAGGATGCTGATAGAAGACTTACTCCTAGTAGACGGATCAACTGGAAACCAAGGTAGGGAATACCTAGCCTTGGGTCTAAGGAAGGGCATCACCCAACCTTAGGCCTATAGGATGCTGATAGAAGACTTACTCCAAATAGACAAATTAACTGGAAACCAAAGTAGGGAATACCTAACTTTGGGTCTAAGGAAGGGCATCACCCAACCTTAGGTCTACAGGATGCTGATAGAAGACTTACTCCTAGTAGACGAATCAACTGGAAACCAAGGTAGGGAATACCTAACCTTGGGTCTAAGGAAGGGCATCACCCAACCTTAGGCCTATAGGATGCTGATAGAAGACTTACTCCAAATAGGCAGATTAATTGGAAACCAAAGTAGAGAATACCTAACTTTGAGTCTAAGGAAGGGCATCACCCAACCTTAGGTCTACAGGATGCTGATAGAAGACTTACTCCTAGTAGATGGATCAACTGGAAACCAAGATAGGGAATACCTAACCTTGGGTCTAAGGAAGGGCATCACCCAACCTTAGGCCTATAGGATGCTGATAGAAGACTTACTCCTAATAGGCAGATTAACTGGAAACCAAAGTAGGGAATACCTAGCTTTGGGTCTAAGGAAGGGCATCACCCAACCTTAGGTCTACAGAATGCTGATAGAAGACTTACTCCTAGTAGACGGGTCAACTGGCAAACTAGGATGGTGCCACGAAGGGCATACTCCACCACTAGCGAATGGTCATGTGGGGAGGAAACTTGCTCCACACAGAGGACCTCAACTGGCAAACTAGGATGGTGCCACGAAGGGCGTACTCCACCACTAGCGAATGGTCATTTGGGGAGGAAACTTGCTCCACACAGAGGACCTCAACTAGCAAACTAGGATGGTGCCACGAAGGGCGTACTCCATCACTAGCGAATGGTCATATGGGGAGGAAACTTGCTCCACACAGAGGACCTCAACTGGCAAACTAGGATGGTGCCACGAAGGGCGTACTCCATCACTAGCGAATGGTCATGTGGGGAGGAAACTTGCTCCACACAGAGGACCTCAACTGGCAAACTAGGATGGTTCCACGAAGGGCGTACTCCATCACTAGCAAAATGGGAATCAGGATGGTGCCACGGAGGGCGTACTCCACCACTAATCCCCAAGTCAAATGCTAGGGTGGTGCCACGGATGGCGTACTCCACCACTAGCGGGCCTAATCCTAAGGGAAGGAAGGACCTAACCTTGAGGAAAAGAGAATTGAAAACAATTGATTGATGATTTTGAATTTGATTTGATTTCTTTGAATTTGAAGGGGTGAATTTGATGTTTAATTTGATCCTCATTAGGCATGATAATTCTTAAAGAACCACCCAAATGAAAGGAAGCATCTGGTGGTATCTTCAAAATTAATCAATTGTCATGAACCTCCCTTATAGATTATCTCTAAGGTGGTCTATCTAGTCAACATTGATTCAAAGCTTACATTGATCTTATGGTGGACTAAAATTGGTCTCCAAAGGGCTATAGCCAAGTCTCCTACTTGGAAAGCCCTGAGGTGACACAGTTTATAACGAGCTTGAATCATACGTGACTTATGTAATTTCAAATTTTATTGAGTTCAAAACAACTTTCTTCAAGGCCTTCGAGATCCTCCAATTGGAGTCAGGCACTCTACTTAGTTGTGACTCAATTTTGAAAGTCAATTTTGTGCGATGTAAAACACACCTCTTGTTGAGTCTAGTAATTAGGTTGTTAAGCCTAAGTAAATGTCCCAAGGCTACCAAGAGGGGGGTGAATTGGTAGTTTTTAAAAATTTTAAACCCTCTTAAAATTAAAGTTGAACCGAAATGAAATTGTCTTTTAAAGTTTGTAGAAAAATGTTTTTCAACCACAGAGTTGTTAAAACAGAAATTTAAAATGCGGAAACGTAAAAGCAATAGAGTAAATGACACCAGATTTATAGTGGTTCGGTCTATAACCAGACCTACATCCACTCCTCAGAGGCACCCTCTGAGTATTGCACTAATACCACAAAGTGACTCTCCTTTAGCACCCACAGCAAGGCGGAGAAGCCTGTACAAAACCCTCTTTTCACCACTCCCCGGTGCGGCAGAGAACCGTCGTCCTTTTACACAATCCACAGTGCTGGCAGAGAACCTTCGTCCTTTTACACTCTCCTAGTGTGGGCAGAGAACCCTACGGCTGTTCACACTCTCCAAGTGTAGGCAGAGAACCTTCTTCCTTTTACACTCTCCTAGTGTAGGCAGAGAACCCACGGCTGTTCACACTCTCCAAGTGTCGGCAGAGAACCGGACCTTCTTGAATTATCTTCTCACAAGAACCTAAAAGAAAGAAAGAAAAGAGTGAAGGAATCTAATTTCACAAGTAGAGATTCTTACCTTAGCAATCCAAGTGAAGCCTTCTTGCTCCAATGGTAGGAATCCTCCTTTGAATGCTCTCTTCCACTCTCCCCTTGACTATTCTCTCAATAGGCACGAAGATCAAATGACAAAAAGATTGGGTGGCAGTCTAATTTGAAGTATTTATACAAAAGACAAGAAAAACCGCCCAAAAACTGCAAGTTTTCAATTCTGTACGCAGTGGATCGTCCGGTACGATCGTGGATCGTCCTGGACGATTTTACTTAAACGATCTGAAACGACCCAATTTGTATATGTGTACGAAATGACTTCGTACAACTGATCGTCCTGTACAAACTAGGTTCGTCCAGTACGAACGGTTATTACAAGGTCGGTTCTAGAAACTGCTGAAAACTGTCCTAAGTCGGTTTATCGTTTGGACGAAAATTTGATCGTCTGGACGAAAATTTTCCAGAGAGCCGATCGTCCTGGACGATGCTTTATTTCGTCTGGACGAAAATTTTCCAGAGCGCCCATCGCCGGGGACGATAATATGGTTTCGTCTGGACGAAAATTTTCCAGAGAGCTGTTCGTCCGGTACGAAATTTATTTTCGTCTGTACGAAAATTTTCCAGAGCGCCCATCGCCGGGGACGATATAAAAATTCGTCCTGGACGAATAGGACTTAGAAAAATTTTTCGAAGTAAGTTCCTATTCGTTCCAAATGCTCTATAGGAGATAACTGACAGATCGTCCAGTACGATATATATCGTCCTGTACGATCAGTATAGAATTTCAAGATCTCCTTAGTTTGTGTGTGTGATTTTATTCACTCAATTACAATCACTCCCTTTCAAAATTAATTCAAAGAAAAGACACTTCAAATAAACAAAATTTCTCATGTTGAATTTGATTTGAAGTTTTCGTAGTCTGGAGTCTGATTTTCCTGAAATGTTAGTACACACAAGAGCAAGTGCAAATCTTCTAAATTGTTAGGAGATAATTATACATCTGAACAATAATGTTTGGAATCATCAAAACTACATAAGTTGCACAAATATAAATCATTCAAATAGCAACTATTCAAACAATCTCCCCCTTTTTGATGATGGCAAAACAATTATTATTAGTATGGTTTCAAGTTAAAACATAATCTCTTATCTCCTAAACTCCCCCTGAATTTATGAGTACATTAAAAATAAGGAGGCATTAAAGAACAAAAATTTTTGTTTGTTAAAAAATTTTTTTTTTTTTTTTTAAAAATTTTAACAGAAAACACAAAACACAAACAAAACAAAAATACAAACATAATAATTTCTCCCCCTTTTTGACAGCAACAAAAAGTGAAGAAGAAAAAGACAAGAAATGTAAATAATAATATGAAATTCATTGTTAAAATTTAATCTAAATTGTGATTTGACATAGAGTATGCAATTTTAAACTAAAGATATTAGGTCAATCATAGAAATTCATAAATTTATGAAATGATATAACATTGTAAGTAAGAAGAATTTATCAAATACATGATTCAATTTAGACATTTTGATTATTGAAAATCATTACAAGTGAGATGTAAAAAAAATTCTATATTTCAAAGTTCAATAGAATATAAATGAACATTAGATCAACTTGAATTAAGAGATTAAACGAATTTGGAAAGAAGAGAATTACCACATGTGGTGCTTTGCACATCTTTTCAAAGTTTTGGGGCACATTTTTTGCATTTGTCTTTGGTTGGGCTTATTTTGTGCCTCTTTTTAACTTTAAACAATTTTTGCGAATCCCTTTTGATTTTTGTACATTTGTACAATTTTCAAGAGTAATTTGACCAATTCTTTCCAAAATCTATAATCTAACATTTCAAATATTTCTAGGTGCATAAACATCATTTGAGCATAGAAATACAAAATAAGATAACATCAAAATTGCAATAACAATATTAAATTTTATGTAGTCTAAATGAATAGACATGAACTTAAAAATTCTAACTACAACAAGTTATAAACAAATTATAAATTTAGAAAGTCTAGATTTTCTAATATAGATAATCTCATATTACAATCAAATTTGAGCACAATGTAGATTAAAAATAATATTAATGAAATTCATAAAGATTAGCCACATTTCAAAACAAATCTAAGACAAACAAACTTTCATTAATTAAAAAGAAAATTACATAAAAACATTGAACTTAAAAAAAAAACATAACAACAAAACAAAAAAAAACATCAGACACACATAAAAAAAACTTCTACTGTTCTGGAGGAGGAGGATTCGTATTAAAAACTGTCTTATCCACTCAACCGCTGCATTCAATCGTCCCGACGTTTGAGAGAGAAAAAAAAATTCGTACTGGACGATCACAGATCGTACAGACGATCCAATAAAAAACTGCTCTCAAAACGGTTTAAATTCGCGCAAACTGTTTCTTAACACATCGTCCTGTACGAAAAATTTCGTCCTGGACGATCTCCAAAAAAAAAAATTTTGATTTTTAAATTTTTAAATTAACAAAAACAACAAAAATAATCAACAACACAGAAAACATAAGATAAAAACATAAATTCAAAAACAATTCATACAAAAACACAAAAATTCACAAAATCACAAAAACAAAATACAACAAATATCAATGTTGCAAAGACATTTTGGTTAAGCATTCAAATCTATAACACCAAGCCTTGTTCTTAAAGTACTAAAGGTATCAAAGGCTAAAGGTTTTGTAAAAATGTCTGCAAGTTGATTTTCAGTTGAAACATGTATGAGTTCAATTTCTCCTTTGGATACATGATCCCTTATGAAATGATGCCTTATATCAATGTGTTTGGTTCTAGAATGTTGAATAGGATTTTTGGAAATGCAAATAGCACTAGTATTGTCACAATAAATTGGAATAGTGCCTATAGTTAATCCTAAGTCAATCAACTGTTGTTTTAACCAAAGTACTTGTGCCACACAACTTCCTAATGCAATGTATTCTGCTTCTGCAGTAGATAGTGCCACTGAATTTTGTTTTCTACTAGACCATGAAACTAATGAATTTCCAATGAATTGACATGTTCCAGAAGTGCTTTTCCTATCCACTCTACAGCCTGCAAAGTCAGAATCTGAGTAACCTATAATTTCAAATGAAGAGCTAAACTTAGGATACCAAATTCCTAAGTTTTGAGTTCCTAGTAGATATCTTAAAATCCTTTTCACTGCTGTCAAATGTGATTCTTTTGGATCTGATTGAAATCTAGCACATAAGCAAACACTAAACATAATATCTGGTCGGCTAGCAGTCAAGTAAAGTAAAGATCCAATTATCCCTCTAAATTTCTTTTGATCAACAGATTTTCCCTTAAGGTCTTTATCTAACTGAACTGAAGAACTCATTGGTGTACTAACAGGTTTAGCATTGTCCATTTCATATTTTTTGAGGATGTCCTTAATATATTTGGTTTGACTAAGAAAAGTACCTTCCTCAAGTTGCTTAATGCTAAAACCTAGAAAGTAATTTAAATCTCCCATTAGACTCATTTCAAATTCACTACTCATTGTTTTAGAAAAATCATCACAAAGATGTTTATTTGAAGATCCAAAGATGATGTCATCCACATAAATTTGAACAATAAGTATATCTTTTCCAATTTTCCTTAAAAAGAGAGTTGTATCCACACTTCCTTTTTCAAAAGATCTTTCAAGTAGGAAGGTGCTTAACCTCTCATACCAAGCCCTAGGTGCCTGTTTCAATCCATATAATGCCTTTTTTAATTTGAAAACATGATTTGGAAATTTAGAGTTTTCAAAACCTGGAGGTTGTTCTACAAAAACATCTTCTTCAATTATTCCATTTAAAAAGGCACTTTTGACATCCATTTGAAACAATTTAAAACCTTTAAAACAGGCAAAGGCTAGTAAAACCCTAATTGCTTCAAGTCTAGCTACAGGGGCAAAAGTTTCCTCAAAATCAATTCCTTCAATTTGGTTATACCCCTTAGCTACTAATCTAGCCTTATTTCTAATGACTACTCCTGAGTCATTCATTTTATTCTTGAACACCCACTTGGTTCCAACAACACTTTGATCTTTTGGCCTTGTAGTTAGTTCCCAAACTTTATTTCTTACAAATTGATTCAACTCTTCTTGCATGGCCAATATCCAAAATTCATCTGAAAGTGCTTGATCAATGTTAGTGGGTTCAACAGTAGAAATAAAGGCTGAATGATTGACTTCCTTGTTTAATCCACGCCTAGTTCTAACACCCTCACTTGGTTCACCTATGATTAATTCCTTTGGGTGGTTTTTAGAAAATCTCAAATCTCTAGGCAAAGGGTCTTCTCTTTCTAAATTTTCTTCCACATTTTCTTCCAAATTTAATCTATCTATCTTTTGAGAGTTTTCTTCAATTTCTTCTTCAACAACTTTTGGCTCTTCCATGTTTCCAATTTCATCAAAAACAACATGTGTGGTTTCTTCAATGACTAAAGTTCTTTTGTTGAATACTCTATAAGATTTTCCAACACTTGAATATCCAACAAAAATTCCTTCATCTGATTTTGGATCAAATTTTCCTAAGGCAGATTTTCCATTATTATGTATGAACACCTTGCAACCAAATACATGCAAATGAGACAAATTTGGTGTTCTTCCTTTTATCAACTCATAGGGTGTTTTATTCAAATTAGATCTCACATTTACCCTATTCAGAACATAGCATGCAGTGCTAACCGCCTCAGCCCAAAAATACCTAGGAAGAGAGTATTCTGCTAACATTGCTCGGGCAGCTTCTATTAATGTTCTGTTCTTTCTTTCAACTACTCCATTTTGTTGAGGAGTTCTAGGTGCAGAAAAATTGTGATCAATCCCCTTTTCTTTACAGAAATCTTCAAATCTTTCATTTTCAAATTCTCCTCCATGATCACTTTGTATAGAGATTATTTCACATCCTAGTTTTCTTTGTATCCAAGTTGAAAAATTTCTGAATTCCTCAAATGATTCACTCTTATGAAAAAAAAATTTAACCCAGGTGAATCTTGAAAAATCATCTACTATAACAAAACCATATACCTTTCCTCCTAGACTAACAGTGCTTACTGGTCCAAAAAGATCCATGTGTAGAATTTCTAAAGGTTTACTTGTCCTAAGATCTTTAATGGACTTAAATGAGGACCTTACTTGTTTTCCTAATTGACATGCATCACACAGATGATCCTTAGTAAAGTCTAGTTTAGGTAATCCTCTCACCAAATTCTTTTGGGTAATTTTTCTAAGATTTTTCATACTAGAATGACAAAGTCTCCTATGCCAAAGCCATGATTCATCAGAAACAGTTTTCAAACAAAAAGCAGTAGGAGATTGAATACAATTTAAATCTAGCATGTAAACATTGTTCACCCTTTTTCCATTTAAAACAATTTTTCCATTTAGGCTAATTATGCAGCTAGTAGGTAAAAATTTTACATTATAGCCCTTATCACAAAGCTGACTTATGCTAAGCAAATTATGTTTCAAGCCTTCAACTAATAAAACATTATCTATGAAAAAGTTTTTCAAGTTTCCAATCATACCTGATCCAACCACTTTCTTTGTGGTATTATCTCCAAGTGTAACCTTGCCTCCACTCCTGGCTTCCAGCGTTATGAATTGAGCAGTATCTCCAGTCATGTGCTTAGAACATCCGCTGTCCAGGTACCATATACTCTCACGAGGTCTTGTGTGAGAGTATACCTGCAAAATTCTCAAATGTTAGACCTGGGAACCCAAACTAGTTTGGGTTCACCTTTATGAAATTTATAATCAGATGCATGTGTGATATGTCTAGATTTTTGCATCTTAGATCTCCACACCAGATTAGGTTTTATCTTTAAAGTGCAGGTGTGAGATATATGTCCTAAAAATCCACAATTGTTACATTTAACATTAGGAAAAATATTCCTATGTTTTCTCTCATATGATTGTCTTCTAAGGGATTTCATAAATTTAGGATAATACTTAGGATTTGTAAAATCTTCATGTTTAGGGGGGATCCTATTATCCTCGAGAGCACTTATAGTAAGTTTATAAAATGAATTCATTTCTTCCAAGATTCGATTTGTATAATTGACTCTATATGTCTTGTGCTCAGATTCATCCTTAAATTTCTCAAATTCTTTTTCAAGTTCAACGTAGGATGATTTTAAATTCTCAAAATTTTTATTCAAGTCATCATATTCATCAAGTAGTTTCATGTGGTTGCTATCAATTAAAGCATGATCTTTCCTAAGGATTTCGTGTTCCTTATTAAGCTCTTCCAATTCTAAAACTATACTAGCATGCATCTTTTTAGTTTTCCTATATGCATCATGCATGTGTTCAGAAACTTCAAACAATTCATTATAAGTTAAATCACATACCTCTTCTTGATCTGATTGTTCAGCTTTATCTGCCATCAAGCAAAGGTTGGTGACTTCTTCTTCTTTATCAGTCTCAGATGAGTCTGAAGCTGAGTCCGCCCAAAAAGCCTTTTGAAACTTCTTCTTGCCCTTCTTTACCATTGGTTTCTCCTCTACCTTCTCCTTGCTAGGAGAGGCTTTGAGTTTTGGACAGTCAGTCTTTATATGGCCTGGTTTCCTGCATTCATAACAAATTACTTCATTAGAAACCTTGCCATTTCTATTATACTTACCTCTATTCCATTGCTGGCGTCTCTTCTGCTTCCTCTTTAAAAAGCTTTTGAATTGTCTAGTCATCAGTGCTATATCATCTTCATCCTCAGGTTGTGAGTGTTCACTTTCTGACTCTTCCACATTTAGTGCAATATTCTTGTCCTTTCTTTGTTCACCTACATCAATCTTTCTTTGACTTACTCCTTGCTCGTAAGCAATGAGTGAACCAAGAAGATTGTCAATAGAATAAATGTTCAGATCTTTTGACTCTGTAATTGCAGTAATTTTAGCATCGTATGCAGTAGGTAAACAACGAAGAATCTTATTAACCATTTCAGCATTAGTTAATTCCCTACCAAGTGCATGCAAAGAGGTGACAATTTGAGTGAATCTTGTGTACATGTCAGATATAGATTCATTAGGTTTCATGCGAAATAGTTCGTAGTCATGTAACAAGATATTTAGCCTAGATTGCTTAACCTCATTTGTCCCTTCATAAGTAATACAAAGTCTATCCCATATGTCTTTTCCGCTTTTACAAGTAGAAACTCGCATGTAATCTTCAGATTTTAAAGCACAAAAGAAACTATTTAAACATTTTGCATTTAATTGTGCTAAGTCACGTTCTTCTATAGTCCAATCTGCATAGGGTGCATCTACCCTAATTCCATCAACTAATCTAGTTGGTTTTGTGTAACCTTCCTGGACTAACATCCACATGCGATAGTCAAGTGACTGTAAGAAAGTAGACATGCGTGTTTTCCAAAAATCAAAAGGAATATTGTCAAACAGTGGAGGTCTAGTGATAGAGTAACCCTCAGGAGTGTTTCGGTTTCCAAATGTAGCCATCTACGTTAATCAAAAAGTAGTTCAAACTTATGATTTTGAAACAATGCTCTGATACCACTTGTTGAGTCTAGTAATTAGGTTGTTAAGCCTAAGTAAATGTCCCAAGGCTACCAAGAGGGGGGTGAATTGGTAGTTTTTAAAAATTTTAAACCCTCTTAAAATTAAAGTTGAACCGAAATGAAATTGTCTTTTAAAGTTTGTAGAAAAATGTTTTTCAACCACAGAGTTGTTAAAACAGAAATTTAAAATGCGGAAACGTAAAAGCAATAGAGTAAATGACACCAGATTTATAGTGGTTCGGTCTATAACCAGACCTACATCCACTCCTCAGAGGCACCCTCTGAGTATTGCACTAATACCACAAAGTGACTCTCCTTTAGCACCCACAGCAAGGCGGAGAAGCCTGTACAAAACCCTCTTTTCACCACTCCCCGGTGCGGCAGAGAACCGTCGTCCTTTTACACAATCCACAGTGCTGGCAGAGAACCTTCGTCCTTTTACACTCTCCTAGTGTGGGCAGAGAACCCTACGGCTGTTCACACTCTCCAAGTGTAGGCAGAGAACCTTCTTCCTTTTACACTCTCCTAGTGTAGGCAGAGAACCCACGGCTGTTCACACTCTCCAAGTGTCGGCAGAGAACCGGACCTTCTTGAATTATCTTCTCACAAGAACCTAAAAGAAAGAAAGAAAAGAGTGAAGGAATCTAATTTCACAAGTAGAGATTCTTACCTTAGCAATCCAAGTGAAGCCTTCTTGCTCCAATGGTAGGAATCCTCCTTTGAATGCTCTCTTCCACTCTCCCCTTGACTATTCTCTCAATAGGCACGAAGATCAAATGACAAAAAGATTGGGTGGCAGTCTAATTTGAAGTATTTATACAAAAGACAAGAAAAACCGCCCAAAAACTGCAAGTTTTCAATTCTGTACGCAGTGGATCGTCCGGTACGATCGTGGATCGTCCTGGACGATTTTACTTAAACGATCTGAAACGACCCAATTTGTATATGTGTACGAAATGACTTCGTACAACTGATCGTCCTGTACGAACTAGGTTCGTCCAGTACGAACGGTTATTACAAGGTCGGTTCTAGAAACTGCTGAAAACTGTCCTAAGTCGGTTTATCGTTTGGACGAAAATTTGATCGTCTGGACGAAAATTTTCCAGAGAGCCGATCGTCCTGGACGATGCTTTATTTCGTCTGGACGAAAATTTTCCAGAGCGCCCATCGCCGGGGACGATAATATGGTTTCGTCTGGACGAAAATTTTCCAGAGAGCTGTTCGTCCGGTACGAAATTTATTTTCGTCTGTACGAAAATTTTCCAGAGCGCCCATCGCCGGGGACGATATAAAAATTCGTCCTGGACGAATAGGACTTAGAAAAATTTTTCGAAGCAAGTTCCTATTCGTTCCAAATGCTCTATAGGAGATAACTGACAGATCGTCCAGTACGATATATATCGTCCTGTACGATCAGTATAGAATTTCAAGATCTCCTTAGTTTGTGTGTGTGATTTTATTCACTCAATTACAATCACTCCCTTTCAAAATTAATTCAAAGAAAAGACACTTCAAATAAACAAAATTTCTCATGTTGAATTTGATTTGAAGTTTTCGTAGTCTGGAGTCTGATTTTCCTGAAATGTTAGTACACACAAGAGCAAGTGCAAATCTTCTAAATTGTTAGGAGATAATTATACATCTGAACAATAATGTTTGGAATCATCAAAACTACATAAGTTGCACAAATATAAATCATTCAAATAGCAACTATTCAAACACCTCTATTTGAGAACAACCTTGGACCCAGTATAGAGTGTTATTTTACATAGTGGATCTTAAAAGAAATGATGCCTATGTTTAAAGATTCACATATATCTCTTGAGAATGGGATTTGAATTCTTATCGAGAATAGAAGATTCATTCTTTTTATTGAAAATTTCCTCTTAATCATTTGGACCCTGTCAAAATGACAAGTGGGAACAAATTCAAAAGTATAGTAAGAAGTAGAGTGACCCCAATTGACCCGAAAAGAGCCAAGGGTTTTGGATTTTGTTGACCCAGATTAAATTTCATTGAAATTGAACTAGAGTCTCCCTTATAGAAATTTTGAATTAAAATCAATTTCAAAAAGATTTAAGTTGGATCGAGAAATTTAATCTTTTCAATTCTCTTGCATAGAATTTTCCTATCTAATAAACTGTCTATGCACGACAATAAATCTAGATTCAAAATTTTACAAAGTCAAGCTATTAAGGGTGATCGGGACCTTTGAAATTTAAGGATTTAAAAAGAAGGAAGCCTCTTTCACTTTTTTTTTGTGACGTGCTTTGCATATCTTTTTATTTCTTTGGCGCACTTTACGCTTCTTTTGATTTTGAATTTTTTTAATGCACTTTGTGCATCCTTTGAATTTTTTTTTTTAACAAGAGGCTTCACTTTTTTTAAAACCTTAAAATAATTGCTCTTTTTTAATCCAGGATTATATCGCAAGTATAAGAGAAGGAAATTCATTTTCTTATCCAAGGAAGAATAATCCCCAAATTGGACCCAATCTATTGATAAGAAAATATCAACTTGACTTTGAAAATCATTGAATAGATTTAGAACATGCAAGAGAAGCCTATAAGATGAAAAATCACGAGAAGACTAAGAGGATTTTCATTTCTAAAACCAACTTAAGTTTGATACAAATTTTAATTCAAAAATCAAATCAACCCGCAGAAGCGGTGGGAGGGAGGGGCCTTTGAAGATCCAATGGGGTCAACCACGACTCTCTCCTATTTTTGATTTAAAGTAGAGTTCAATTTTCATTAAAAAGATGAATCAACTATCTTGAAAATTTGGACCCATTACACTTGAGAAATAATATGATTTTCTTCAAAATAACATGTGCAGGTGGCAAGACCCTATCAATATAAATTATATTTCCACAATCTCTTAAGAGGAAGAGATTGTTGTGGGGTCTGCACTATCCCTAACTAATGATGCATCATCTCAATTTAAGGATCTATCGCGATAGGACCCATCTAGAAGTTAAATTCAAATGGTGTCACTATCTGATAAGATCTCATATCCATTATTATTTCCCTCCCTAATTACTAGTAACCTAGCAATTATGAGAGTGGCACCCCGGGTGGTTTCTGCACATCCTCCTCTATAAAAGACGTAGTGGGGCACGTGTAGTAACGTGACCAAACTTCATCTAGTAGAGTGGATGGGTCATAACCTTCAACTAGGGGCCGATGGTCTATTGCAGGTGATTGCTTGGTTCTTTCTTGATTGATTCTCTCTGTGTAGTAGTCAAGAAGGTGTATCGGAGATCGTGCTCTCATTTTCACAACCTCTCTCCTTTGAGTAACAGGAGTAGGGTGGAAAACATTTCCACCATGGAGGGGGTAGGTGCAAGGAGCAACGAATTCTCGATTGGCCTCAAATTTAACTTGTTTCAAGGCTTCTACCTTAGCAGTCTTTTTGGCCTTAGCAACCTTCTTCTTAACCCTTTTAAGGTATCTCTTCCACTTATTTTTGCTGGCAACAGTGGTGTTAGAACTTGATCCAATCTCATATTGAGATGGTAATCCTTTCATTGTTAATGGTTCTTGGTTCTTATCCTCCTGAGTAGAGGGCACAGTGGTCGAAGGGGCGACAACGACCTCCATCATAGAGATGGGGGAGTCAACTCCTGACCCTAAAGTAATCTCGACTAGGGGGACATCCCTTTGTATTCCAGCAGAGAGATCAATCATTTCTTCTTCGTTGACTGATAACTTAAAGTTTTGAAATTCTATCCCAAACTGGATCAAGTTGCCAGAGGTAATTCCTTCTATTGTCAAGTTTCTATCCAGGGAGAAGATGAGTTTTCCAGCCATTTGAGTATTTAAGTATCCTGGAATTAAGGAAAAGTGATTTAAGTTAGTCAATTTTGAATTAAAATTTGAATTTTAAGCATGATTAATTTTCTCTAAATCTTGAACCTCAATATGTTGAGTTTTCACCAAATAAGAGAGTTTACAAAATTGATTGAGAATATTCAAGGAACCTGGCTTAACTCCTTTGCTCTACCAATTAACTTGGAGGCAAAATGTCAAATCCCGGCTTAGACAAAGATTTCATCACTCGCCTCTCTATTTGAAAGGTATTTTCTTTTAGATGTTGGCCACACTCACCCAAGAAAGAAATGGGTAGAGGGACCAACGGAAGAAAGGTAGTTAAGACTACCGATGAAACAAAATTTTGCCATTATTAAAGATGGAGAGAGAGATTTGTCCCACCGGGCGTGCCATTTTTTTGTTGGTGAAATTTTGGAAAACATGTTTTGAAAAATATTAGTTTTCTTTGGGGATTTTAATATTAAGGTTAAGTTCTAATTCTAAGGTCGAATCAACTCGTTAGAAAGAGTATATCACCCCGAAGGACGAAAATAAACTTTCATGACGGTATTCAGACTTAGAATTATGAAATCCAACTTGAATATTGTGAGCGGATGCTAAAGAGAAATTCATATGACCCCGAAGGGTCAAAATGAGGTTCAACTGAATATCCAACTACAATATTCAAGAAGTGTGATCGTTAGGTTCACATCCAAAGCCTTATCGAAGAAAGATATATCTCCCCGAAGGGAGAAAATATCACTCGATGATAATTCCTTGAATATGATAATAATGATCACTAATATTTTAAATTTTCCCAAAGAAATCCAATTGAATTTTGAAAAATCAATTTTTAAAAATCAGGTGTGTGTGGTTCTAAATCTCCTACGAGCGCAAGCCCTCGTAGTTAATTACATCGTAGGGAGATAAAATCCCCTACGAAAACTCTCGATTAAAATAGTGGCAAAATTTTGTTTAGAGTTTCTAGGAGTGATATCAAAGTATGAATAGAATTATTGGAAAATCAAAAGGGAATGGATCAAAATTGAACAGTTATTAACGGAGTTAAAGGATGAGAGGTAGGGGACACTTTGAGATTCCAGAACCATCCGGAAATGTCCCAACTTAATCTAAGTGTTGGGCTTTATGTTTTGGATTTGAAATGATATTTAATTAGAGTTGAGCATTTTATTAGAAATTTGGGACTATATTCCCGAAATTTGGGGTCTTATAATCAAAGATCTACCCCGGAACCTAAATCTATTTTGGACACTGGACCACAGTCGTCCGATCCTAACTAATGCAGTGCAAGGTCTGGACTTACCCCGGCCTGGATTGGGGAGCCAGCTAACCACCTAATCGATTTAAAAGAGATGAATCCGGTCTTTTATGAAAGAGTGATAGGGACGTTATAATTAAAGTTTTGAAGAATTGGGGCCGACATCTAGAGATTTTCCTAATTGGCCCCTTTGACTTATGTTGGGTGCTAAAAATGCTAAGGACTATGATTTTAAAATTTTGACTCTTTAATTTGTATCTAATGCAATGCGTGCTGGTTAACAACCTCAAATCAAATATGCTTGAAATTTTTAAAAACAGGCTTATAAAATAATTTTTTAGAAGACTGAACTTCCCCAGGTCCGGCACCTCGTCCTCATAGGTCAGACTATCCGGACTCTACCCGCAGGCGGGGAAGGGTCTAAAGCAAGGAAAGAGTAATGCAAAAATATGCATGCGACCCCGGGGTCGATCCCCGGCTAATTCCCTAGATTCGTTATCTTTCTATGTTATTTAGACTCACTAAAATTTTAGACTTTTAAAATTATGAGTAGAAAAATTTCACACCCTCACGAGTCTCACGTATCCAGGCGAAAATAAAGAGCGGCATGCAATCGCCAAAAAACTAGTAAAAACAAGTAATCCTAAAGGCAATCAAATCATTACATCAAATACAAATTAATTAATAAATGTCCGTAGGCAGAGTTGCCTTGCTTATTACAAACCAGAATATTACAGAAAGTAAAGTGGCCAGGCACCACTGACAACAACCCGGATTCTAAACCTAGTAATGACGCAAGTTATTTTGAGTGAGATACTCTCAATCTTAAAATCTTCAAATCTTCAATTTCATTCTTCTTTGGACTCCTTTTCTTCAATCTTCTTGGAATCTTCGTAGTGGATTACCCAAATGGACAAGAGGGCACTTCCTTTTAAGGGGAAGGCCACTCTTTCCTCTTTGGGTAAGGAAGAGGTATGATCCAAATTTGGATTTCCAAATGGAAAAGGAGTGTTCCCCAAAGGGGTATCCTTTCCTCTTTGGAATCCAAGCTTTGGATCTATGTATCCCAACTCAAAATAAACTTTCACAACACTTGACACTTGCACAAATTACATTGATATCAAAATAAAAATCTAGACTCACCTGCAGGGTTATCCTAAGCAATTAATATATAAAAAAAAAAAAGTTATTCCCAAGCAGTTGTATATGAGCAGAAAAGAAAGTAAACACACTGGCCACGCTCTTTTTATGATTTGGGGGCTTTAGCAGCTGAAGCACCTGTGCAAAGAGTTTATAATATTTATGCATTTTTTGATTTACCCCCTTTTTATATTGCCCTGCATGAGCGTGGCCACCTGCAGAAAACTATGTCAACATCCAGATCGTACCTAACCTAAGGGTAATCTAGTCGCCAAACACATCAATCCATCCACAGAGTATAGAAAAAGTAAGCAGACACAGCAAAGCAATTTCATCCACAACATGCAGTGAAAACTACGAAAAATCTGGCACACAGTAGTAAAGTAAACACCGGCCTAACCTAGATCTAGAGTTGGTTGTCCTAGCACATCATCTAAAGTGTGTGAGAAAGGTCGTGTGGCTGGGATAGATCCTAAAGTAGGTGATTAGTTAAAGTTGTCTAAAAGTGTGAATTTGTTAAGGCTTAGGAGGGAATTTAGATTAAAATTTAAGTATTAATGAATTAAGAATTTTAATTAGGCATATTTTAAAAGTTAATTGATTACTACCTTTGTTTCACACCGAGGCCGTGAAGTTTATTTCACCTTCCTTGGGGCTAAACTAATAGCCTCGTAGGCCTGGGTTACCCAGTAGCAATCGGGGTTGATTAAGTTATTTAAATTGGTTGGAATTAAAAGAGTGGATTAATATAAAGAAATGAGTTAGTTACTGATTTTAAAAGATTGATTAATTTAAGTTTGCCATTAATTGATTCGTGGCGTTGTGCCACCAGGCTCGAGGAACCAGCCTCCTTAGGACACTTAGCCCCGCAGCCCGGAGTAGTCCAGCCGATAAACCAAATTAATGTAATTGAATTAGGTATTTTTAAATGTTAAATAATTAAAAATTAATCCATTTTAAGGTTTGACACCCTTTAGAATCCATTCGTGGCGTTGTGCCACCAGGCTCGAGGAACCAGCCTCCTTAGGACACTTAGCCCCGCAGCCCGGAGTAGTCCAGCCAATAAACTTCAACTTTAGGGTGGTTGTTGTGTTTTAAAGGATTTGTTAAGTGTTTTAAGCATTAAACCAATATTTTCTGAGTTTTAGAACGATTTAGAGTTTTATGAATTTTTTGAATATTTTAATCATTTAATTAAAGGGTCAAAAGTTGAATTTTTGATTAAGCTCAAATTCTAGAATGTTTGTATTTTATTAAAATACTAGACCTCACGACGATCAGTTATACAGTAAGTACGTTGAAATCGGATTTTTCTACATTTTATTACAAAGGTTTGAAGTTTTGAACTAGTTTTAACTACGGTTTGACCAATTTGTTGACTTTTTAATTCTAATACTTTTCTGGAACTTTGATATTTTTAATAAATACTAGACATCATTATGAGTTGAATGCAAGTGAGTTTAATCAATTTGGATTTTACTTGAATTAGTTATGAATTATTGAAGTTTGGGTATTTATTGAAATTATTAAATTGTTTCAATTAAGGGTCATTTTAGTGATTTGATCCCAAATGAGTCCCAAACTTCTTGAAATCAACTCCAAAGATCCGAAATGATCTAAGGAGAGATCAGAAAGTGTTTAAAGATTTTTTGGAATTTTTAATAATTTTTAATTAATTAAAATTGATTAAACATTGATTTTGATTAAAATTAAATTAAAGTGGATTTTAATGTCAAATTAAAGGAATTTCAATTTTCAGTGATTAAGAGTAGAAATATGGTTAATTAGAGGTATTATGGGTATTTTTTGGAATTAATATAAGTTTATAATGATTTATTGAATTTTTTAAGTTCTTAAAGGGCTGAAATTTGACATGCTCAATTTTCTAACCTAATGACCTCCAAATTGAGTAAAATTTAAACCTAAGGTATCTGATGTCACTAAGTTTACTATGTTCAAGTTTCACCCCTATTGAGTGTGTTTACAATGCCCTATGAATTTTCTAAGTTTTCTAGACATTTCCTTAATTATTTTTCCTAGGTGTCTCTACTATTCAAATAGGCATGAAACTTGGTGTGTCTAACCCTAACATACATTCAATCATACCACAGAAATATCACAGCAAAATATTAAAACCCTAAAGAGTTATGAATTTTCAAAGTTTAGGGTCCAAAATAGACCATTTATCTTAAAAATTCATATCACAGAAATCTATTGAGCATATAAATCTAGAAAAATTATTAAACATGCCTAAGATACTCAATAATCATCCACCAAAATTTGGGCTTCATTTGATCACTGGATTGTGAGAAAATAGCAATATATGAAATTCACATAAACTCAAATATCTCACAATACAGAAATCAAATCAATATAATTTTAATTTTAATAAATACTACATTAGATTATCTTTCCAACGAGCCCAAGAACGCCCTATTTGGTGGAAAACTCGATTTTCTGTGAATTTTGGAAGATTTGGAGCATTTCAAGCATTTTTTATTCAAGTTTGGGTCAAATCAGCTGACGGTGACGTGGCGGCGTAGCGTGACGCCACGTCACCCTCCCATACCACAGGATGACTCACGTTCAAACATGGAGGAAGCCGCACGGTATACCCAGATCTGAGCCGTCTGATCGTCGATCGGACGGTCCAGATCTGCTCTAGTTCATTTTGAATAGAAATCTTTAAACGCTCATATCTTTCGAAATACTCAACAAAATTGCACGAAATTTGAACTGTAGCTAGAGGGCAATATGATCTTACAATGCCTGGAGTTTGGAGGCTCCATTCATTGTAAAATTGCTACAGTTTCAAATTGAAATTTAAAATTAAAATGAGCATAACTTACGATCCAACCGTCGGATTTTTGAGATCTTTAGCTTGTTGGAAAGCTGCAGCAATCCTCTACAACTTTACTGAAGACTCCAAAAGCTAGATCTCGCTGGATTGAAAGGTATATTGGAAAGTCCTCTTTCTCTCTCTAGAATGCTCTCTCTTCACTAAAATAGTGATTTGAGGCTTGGAAATGGTTGGGAAAAGCTTGGGAAGGCCTTGAAAAGTGTTGGAGTGTATGGGAGGAGCTCTTGGAAGGTTGGGAGCTGCTGGAGTTTGGAGATTTTGATCATATCAAAGGGAATGATGAAGAAGCCACCTTTAGGTCAAGTTTTCCCTCACTTTACCTTTGGCTTTTGGATTGGATGGTTGAGATTTGATTTGGAGTGGTTTTGGATGAGTGCCAAGTGTCCCCTATGCTGCCCAAAGCTATGGAATAGGGTTGGTGGTTGAGAGTGACATCTCTTGGTCCATGTGAAGAGGGACCACACCTTTTCCCCCATTTGGATGAACCAATGCTTGTCTTGGTTAATAGAGCTTGTTTAATGATCAATTAGGGAGGGAAAAAGCATATTCTCATTAGCAAAAAGGAGATTTTGGCTTGGAAAAAGGGTTTGCTTTATGGGATGATGAGGTGGCCAAGCTATGGTCTCATTTCAAGGGTTGTTTTTGACCCATTGACTTGTTGACTAGTCAATGGTGACTAGGATGTGCATGAGGGAGGTCAAGAGTGCTACAAGACATTATGCCAAGGAATTTGAAGTCAAGAGTGTATAATTAACCAATCTTGATGAGTTGAATTGATTCAAAATCACTAGAATGGTTAAAATTAACAAGTGTTGGGTTAAAGGGTTGATTTGGTCAATCATGGTTAACTTGGTCAACCAAGTCAAACCAAAGAGTAAGTTTGGGTTCAATGTGTTCCTAAAGTCATTTAGGATCCATTGGAATGATATTTGAAGAAGATTTCAAAGGTTGATAAGTCAAATCAAATTGGGTTTAGGCCAAAAGTCTAAAAATCCTCTTTAAGGGCATTTTGGTCATTTTGGTCTCAAGTCAATTATGGGTCAAATTGAATCTAAAAAGATGTAGATCATTGCTTAATAAGTTAATATCAAGGTATTAAGAAGGATCAAATGATTTGGAGGGGGATCCAAAGTCAAATTCCACTAGGTGAAAGGCCTAGTGGCATGGATTGTAAATATTCAAAGATTTTGCAATATTTGGAGTTAGATTAAGTTTCAAGGGTTAGAATCCTCCAAATGAGCTCAAATTTGGAGGGTTACCTCTAGAGTCATGTCACATCAATATGAAATTGATAGACCCTGAATCAGAGGTCAAAAGACTGGGTTTCGAGGTGATGGCAAAATCACCTAGAAAGGGCTTTAGGACCTAAGTCTTTAGCCTATGAGTTCTGGGTTTGGATTGGATTTCAAGTTTGAATGATTAGTATTGGAGTATCCAAATCATTTATAATCATGTGGTGATTGTTAATGAATGGATGAGGTCAAAGCTAGATTGAAGTTTGGATCAAAGTTTAAGTTGAAAGTTGGATTGTCAAATTGATTGGATCAAGGCTTGGACATGTTTGAAACTTGAATTAATTTGAATTTGAGTTGAATGAAATTTGAGATTTAAATTAATCAAAGGTAGGAATCATATTGAAGTTGGAATTGATCAAATGTAGGAATTGGTTTGAGGTTGAGGTTGATCAAGGATGGGGATTGATTTGAAGTTAGAGTGGTCCTAAGATCTAGAAGAGCTCTAAGATCTAGGATCTAAGGGAATCCTAGGCTCTAGAGTAGGCCCTAAGGTCTGGCTCTAGGAAAGAATCCTAAGTTCTAGAGTGGATCCTAGGATCTAGAATTAATCTGGAGTTTGGAAGGGCCTTAGTGACCTCATACAAAAATGAGGTCAACAAATGGACCCCCAATGTGTGTGGTAGAAGGAACTTCTGCTGCACACATTGGCGTTGACCGAATATGAGTAGGATCTTAAAGAGTTTAAAGGAAGGGCATCACCCAACCTTAAGTCCATTGGAAACTAGTGAAAAGCTTACACCTATTTTGAAGAGAGGACTGGAGAAACCAAGGTAGGGAATACCTAACCTCGGGTCTAAGGAAGGGCATCACCCAACCTTAGGCCTATAGGATGCTGATAGAAGACTTACTCCAAATAGGCAGATTAACTGAAAACCAAAGTAGGGAATACCTAGCTTTGGGTCTAAGGAAGGGCATCTCCCAACCTTAGGTCTACAGGATGCTGATAGAAGACTTACTCCTAGTAGACGGATCAACTGGAAACCAAGGTAGGGAATACCTAGCCTTGGGTCTAAGGAAGGGCATCACCCAACCTTAGGCCTATAGGATGCTGATAGAAGACTTACTCCTAATAGGCAGATTAACTGGAAACCAAAGTAGTGAATACCTAGCTTTGGGTCTAAGGAAGGGCATCACCCAACCTTAGGTCTACAGGATGCTGATAGAAGACTTACTCCTAGTAGACGGATCAACTGGAAACCAAGGTAGGGAATACCTAGCCTTGGGTCTAAGGAAGGGCATCACCCAACCTTAGGCCTATAGGATGCTGATAGAAGACTTACTCCAAATAGACAAATTAACTGGAAACCAAAGTAGGGAATACCTAACTTTGGGTCTAAGGAAGGGCATCACCCAACCTTAGGTCTACAGGATGCTGATAGAAGACTTACTCCTAGTAGACGAATCAACTGGAAACCAAGGTAGGGAATACCTAACCTTGGGTCTAAGGAAGGGCATCACCCAACCTTAGGCCTATAGGATGCTGATAGAAGACTTACTCCAAATAGGCAGATTAATTGGAAACCAAAGTAGAGAATACCTAACTTTGAGTCTAAGGAAGGGCATCACCCAACCTTAGGTCTACAGGATGCTGATAGAAGACTTACTCCTAGTAGATGGATCAACTGGAAACCAAGATAGGGAATACCTAACCTTGGGTCTAAGGAAGGGCATCACCCAACCTTAGGCCTATAGGATGCTGATAGAAGACTTACTCCTAATAGGCAGATTAACTGGAAACCAAAGTAGGGAATACCTAGCTTTGGGTCTAAGGAAGGGCATCACCCAACCTTAGGTCTACAGAATGCTGATAGAAGACTTACTCCTAGTAGACGGGTCAACTGGCAAACTAGGATGGTGCCACGAAGGGCATACTCCACCACTAGCGAATGGTCATGTGGGGAGGAAACTTGCTCCACACAGAGGACCTCAACTGGCAAACTAGGATGGTGCCACGAAGGGCGTACTCCACCACTAGCGAATGGTCATTTGGGGAGGAAACTTGCTCCACACAGAGGACCTCAACTAGCAAACTAGGATGGTGCCACGAAGGGCGTACTCCATCACTAGCGAATGGTCATATGGGGAGGAAACTTGCTCCACACAGAGGACCTCAACTGGCAAACTAGGATGGTGCCACGAAGGGCGTACTCCATCACTAGCGAATGGTCATGTGGGGAGGAAACTTGCTCCACACAGAGGACCTCAACTGGCAAACTAGGATGGTTCCACGAAGGGCGTACTCCATCACTAGCAAAATGGGAATCAGGATGGTGCCACGGAGGGCGTACTCCACCACTAATCCCCAAGTCAAATGCTAGGGTGGTGCCACGGATGGCGTACTCCACCACTAGCGGGCCTAATCCTAAGGGAAGGAAGGACCTAACCTTGAGGAAAAGAGAATTGAAAACAATTGATTGATGATTTTGAATTTGATTTGATTTCTTTGAATTTGAAGGGGTGAATTTGATGTTTAATTTGATCCTCATTAGGCATGATAATTCTTAAAGAACCACCCAAATGAAAGGAAGCATCTGGTGGTATCTTCAAAATTAATCAATTGTCATGAACCTCCCTTATAGATTATCTCTAAGGTGGTCTATCTAGTCAACATTGATTCAAAGCTTACATTGATCTTATGGTGGACTAAAATTGGTCTCCAAAGGGCTATAGCCAAGTCTCCTACTTGGAAAGCCCTGAGGTGACACAGTTTATAACGAGCTTGAATCATACGTGACTTATGTAATTTCAAATTTATTGAGTTCAAAACAACTTTCTTCAAGGCCTTCGAGATCCTCCAATTGGAGTCAGGCACTCTACTTAGTTGTGACTCAATTTTGAAAGTCAATTTTGTGCGATGTAAAACACACCTCTTGTTGAGTCTAGTAATTAGGTTGTTAAGCCTAAGTAAATGTCCCAAGGCTACCAAGAGGGGGGTGAATTGGTAGTTTTTAAAAATTTTAAACCCTCTTAAAATTAAAGTTGAACCGAAATGAAATTGTCTTTTAAAGTTTGTAGAAAAATGTTTTTCAACCACAGAGTTGTTAAAACAGAAATTTAAAATGCGGAAACGTAAAAGCAATAGAGTAAATGACACCAGATTTATAGTGGTTCGGTCTATAACCAGACCTACATCCACTCCTCAGAGGCACCCTCTGAGTATTGCACTAATACCACAAAGTGACTCTCCTTTAGCACCCACAGCAAGGCGGAGAAGCCTGTACAAAACCCTCTTTTCACCACTCCCCGGTGCGGCAGAGAACCGTCGTCCTTTTACACAATCCACAGTGCTGGCAGAGAACCTTCGTCCTTTTACACTCTCCTAGTGTGGGCAGAGAACCCTACGGCTGTTCACACTCTCCAAGTGTAGGCAGAGAACCTTCTTCCTTTTACACTCTCCTAGTGTAGGCAGAGAACCCACGGCTGTTCACACTCTCCAAGTGTCGGCAGAGAACCGGACCTTCTTGAATTATCTTCTCACAAGAACCTAAAAGAAAGAAAGAAAAGAGTGAAGGAATCTAATTTCACAAGTAGAGATTCTTACCTTAGCAATCCAAGTGAAGCCTTCTTGCTCCAATGGTAGGAATCCTCCTTTGAATGCTCTCTTCCACTCTCCCCTTGACTATTCTCTCAATAGGCACGAAGATCAAATGACAAAAAGATTGGGTGGCAGTCTAATTTGAAGTATTTATACAAAAGACAAGAAAAACCGCCCAAAAACTGCAAGTTTTCAATTCTGTACGCAGTGGATCGTCCGGTACGATCGTGGATCGTCCTGGACGATTTTACTTAAACGATCTGAAACGACCCAATTTGTATATGTGTACGAAATGACTTCGTACAACTGATCGTCCTGTACGAACTAGGTTCGTCCAGTACGAACGGTTATTACAAGGTCGGTTCTAGAAACTGCTGAAAACTGTCCTAAGTCGGTTTATCGTTTGGACGAAAATTTGATCGTCTGGACGAAAATTTTCCAGAGAGCCGATCGTCCTGGACGATGCTTTATTTCGTCTGGACGAAAATTTTCCAGAGCGCCCATCGCCGGGGACGATAATATGGTTTCGTCTGGACGAAAATTTTCCAGAGAGCTGTTCGTCCGGTACGAAATTTATTTTCGTCTGTACGAAAATTTTCCAGAGCGCCCATCGCCGGGGACGATATAAAAATTCGTCCTGGACGAATAGGACTTAGAAAAATTTTTCGAAGTAAGTTCCTATTCGTTCCAAATGCTCTATAGGAGATAACTGACAGATCGTCCAGTACGATATATATCGTCCTGTACGATCAGTATAGAATTTCAAGATCTCCTTAGTTTGTGTGTGTGATTTTATTCACTCAATTACAATCACTCCCTTTCAAAATTAATTCAAAGAAAAGACACTTCAAATAAACAAAATTTCTCATGTTGAATTTGATTTGAAGTTTTCGTAGTCTGGAGTCTGATTTTCCTGAAATGTTAGTACACACAAGAGCAAGTGCAAATCTTCTAAATTGTTAGGAGATAATTATACATCTGAACAATAATGTTTGGAATCATCAAAACTACATAAGTTGCACAAATATAAATCATTCAAATAGCAACTATTCAAACAATCTCCCCCTTTTTGATGATGGCAAAACAATTATTATTAGTATGGTTTCAAGTTAAAACATAATCTCTTATCTCCTAAACTCCCCTGAATTTATGAGTACATTAAAAATAAGGAGGCATTAAAGAACAAAAATTTTTGTTTGTTAAAAAAATTTTTTTTTTTTTTTAAAAATTTTAACAGAAAACACAAAACACAAACAAAACAAAATACAAACATAATAATTTCTCCCCCTTTTTGACAGCAACAAAAAGTGAAGAAGAAAAAGACAAGAAATGTAAATAATAATATGAAATTCATTGTTAAAATTTAATCTAAATTGTGATTTGACATAGAGTATGCAATTTTAAACTAAAGATATTAGGTCAATCATAGAAATTCATAAATTTATGAAATGATATAACATTGTAAGTAAGAAGAATTTATCAAATACATGATTCAATTTAGACATTTTGATTATTGAAAATCATTACAAGTGAGATGTAAAAAAAATTCTATATTTCAAAGTTCAATAGAATATAAATGAACATTAGATCAACTTGAATTAAGAGATTAAACGAATTTGGAAAGAAGAGAATTACCACATGTGGTGCTTTGCACATCTTTTCAAAGTTTTGGGGCACATTTTTTGCATTTGTCTTTGGTTGGGCTTATTTTGTGCCTCTTTTTAACTTTAAACAATTTTTGCGAATCCCTTTTGATTTTTGTACATTTGTACAATTTTCAAGAGTAATTTGACCAATTCTTTCCAAAATCTATAATCTAACATTTCAAATATTTCTAGGTGCATAAACATCATTTGAGCATAGAAATACAAAATAAGATAACATCAAAATTGCAATAACAATATTAAATTTTATGTAGTCTAAATGAATAGACATGAACTTAAAAATTCTAACTACAACAAGTTATAAACAAATTATAAATTTAGAAAGTCTAGATTTTCTAATATAGATAATCTCATATTACAATCAAATTTGAGCACAATGTAGATTAAAAATAATATTAATGAAATTCATAAAGATTAGCCACATTTCAAAACAAATCTAAGACAAACAAACTTTCATTAATTAAAAAGAAAATTACATAAAAACATTGAACTTAAAAAAAAAAACATAACAACAAAACAAAAAAAAACATCAGACACACATAAAAAAAACTTCTACTGTTCTGGAGGAGGAGGATTCGTATTAAAAACTGTCTTATCCACTCAACCGCTGCATTCAATCGTCCCGACGTTTGAGAGAGAAAAAAAAATTCGTACTGGACGATCACAGATCGTACAGACGATCCAATAAAAAACTGCTCTCAAAACGGTTTAAATTCGCGCAAACTGTTTCTTAACACATCGTCCTGTACGAAAAATTTCGTCCTGGACGATCTCCAAAAAAAAAAATTTTGATTTTTAAATTTTTAAATTAACAAAAACAACAAAAATAATCAACAACACAGAAAACATAAGATAAAAACATAAATTCAAAAACAATTCATACAAAAACACAAAAATTCACAAAATCACAAAAACAAAATACAACAAATATCAATGTTGCAAAGACATTTTGGTTAAGCATTCAAATCTATAACACCAAGCCTTGTTCTTAAAGTACTAAAGGTATCAAAGGCTAAAGGTTTTGTAAAAATGTCTGCAAGTTGATTTTCAGTTGAAACATGTATGAGTTCAATTTCTCCTTTGGATACATGATCCCTTATGAAATGATGCCTTATATCAATGTGTTTGGTTCTAGAATGTTGAATAGGATTTTTGGAAATGCAAATAGCACTAGTATTGTCACAATAAATTGGAATAGTGCCTATAGTTAATCCTAAGTCAATCAACTGTTGTTTTAACCAAAGTACTTGTGCCACACAACTTCCTAATGCAATGTATTCTGCTTCTGCAGTAGATAGTGCCACTGAATTTTGTTTTCTACTAGACCATGAAACTAATGAATTTCCAATGAATTGACATGTTCCAGAAGTGCTTTTCCTATCCACTCTACAGCCTGCAAAGTCAGAATCTGAGTAACCTATAATTTCAAATGAAGAGCTAAACTTAGGATACCAAATTCCTAAGTTTTGAGTTCCTAGTAGATATCTTAAAATCCTTTTCACTGCTGTCAAATGTGATTCTTTTGGATCTGATTGAAATCTAGCACATAAGCAAACACTAAACATAATATCTGGTCGGCTAGCAGTCAAGTAAAGTAAAGATCCAATTATCCCTCTAAATTTCTTTTGATCAACAGATTTTCCCTTAAGGTCTTTATCTAACTGAACTGAAGAACTCATTGGTGTACTAACAGGTTTAGCATTGTCCATTTCATATTTTTTGAGGATGTCCTTAATATATTTGGTTTGACTAAGAAAAGTACCTTCCTCAAGTTGCTTAATGCTAAAACCTAGAAAGTAATTTAAATCTCCCATTAGACTCATTTCAAATTCACTACTCATTGTTTTAGAAAAATCATCACAAAGATGTTTATTTGAAGATCCAAAGATGATGTCATCCACATAAATTTGAACAATAAGTATATCTTTTCCAATTTTCCTTAAAAAGAGAGTTGTATCCACACTTCCTTTTTCAAAAGATCTTTCAAGTAGGAAGGTGCTTAACCTCTCATACCAAGCCCTAGGTGCCTGTTTCAATCCATATAATGCCTTTTTTAATTTGAAAACATGATTTGGAAATTTAGAGTTTTCAAAACCTGGAGGTTGTTCTACAAAAACATCTTCTTCAATTATTCCATTTAAAAAGGCACTTTTGACATCCATTTGAAACAATTTAAAACCTTTAAAACAGGCAAAGGCTAGTAAAACCCTAATTGCTTCAAGTCTAGCTACAGGGGCAAAAGTTTCCTCAAAATCAATTCCTTCAATTTGGTTATACCCCTTAGCTACTAATCTAGCCTTATTTCTAATGACTACTCCTGAGTCATTCATTTTATTCTTGAACACCCACTTGGTTCCAACAACACTTTGATCTTTTGGCCTTGTAGTTAGTTCCCAAACTTTATTTCTTACAAATTGATTCAACTCTTCTTGCATGGCCAATATCCAAAATTCATCTGAAAGTGCTTGATCAATGTTAGTGGGTTCAACAGTAGAAATAAAGGCTGAATGATTGACTTCTTTGTTTAATCCACGCCTAGTTCTAACACCCTCACTTGGTTCACCTATGATTAATTCCTTTGGGTGGTTTTTAGAAAATCTCAAATCTCTAGGCAAAGGGTCTTCTCTTTCTAAATTTTCTTCCACATTTTCTTCCAAATTTAATCTATCTATCTTTTGAGAGTTTTCTTCAATTTCTTCTTCAACAACTTTTGGCTCTTCCATGTTTCCAATTTCATCAAAAACAACATGTGTGGTTTCTTCAATGACTAAAGTTCTTTTGTTGAATACTCTATAAGATTTTCCAACACTTGAATATCCAACAAAAATTCCTTCATCTGATTTTGGATCAAATTTTCCTAAGGCAGATTTTCCATTATTATGTATGAACACCTTGCAACCAAATACATGCAAATGAGACAAATTTGGTGTTCTTCCTTTTATCAACTCATAGGGTGTTTTATTCAAATTAGATCTCACATTTACCCTATTCAGAACATAGCATGCAGTGCTAACCGCCTCAGCCCAAAAATACCTAGGAAGAGAGTATTCTGCTAACATTGCTCGGGCAGCTTCTATTAATGTTCTGTTCTTTCTTTCAACTACTCCATTTTGTTGAGGAGTTCTAGGTGCAGAAAAATTGTGATCAATCCCCTTTTCTTTACAGAAATCTTCAAATCTTTCATTTTCAAATTCTCCTCCATGATCACTTTGTATAGAGATTATTTCACATCCTAGTTTTCTTTGTATCCAAGTTGAAAAATTTCTGAATTCCTCAAATGATTCACTCTTATGAAAAAAAAATTTAACCCAGGTGAATCTTGAAAAATCATCTACTATAACAAAACCATATACCTTTCCTCCTAGACTAACAGTGCTTACTGGTCCAAAAAGATCCATGTGTAGAATTTCTAAAGGTTTACTTGTCCTAAGATCTTTAATGGACTTAAATGAGGACCTTACTTGTTTTCCTAATTGACATGCATCACACAGATGATCCTTAGTAAAGTCTAGTTTAGGTAATCCTCTCACCAAATTCTTTTGGGTAATTTTTCTAAGATTTTTCATACTAGAATGACAAAGTCTCCTATGTCAAAGCCATGATTCATCAGAAACAGTTTTCAAACAAAAAGCAGTAGGAGATTGAATACAATTTAAATCTAGCATGTAAACATTGTTCACCCTTTTTCCATTTAAAACAATTTTTCCATTTAGGCTAATTATGCAGCTAGTAGGTAAAAATTTTACATTATAGCCCTTATCACAAAGCTGACTTATGCTAAGCAAATTATGTTTCAAGCCTTCAACTAATAAAACATTATCTATGAAAAAGTTTTTCAAGTTTCCAATCATACCTGATCCAACCACTTTCTTTGTGGTATTATCTCCAAGTGTAACCTTGCCTCCACTCCTGGCTTCCAGCGTTATGAATTGAGCAGTATCTTCAGTCATGTGCTTAGAACATCCGCTGTCCAGGTACCATATACTCTCACGAGGTCTTGTGTGAGAGTATACCTGCAAAATTCTCAAATGTTAGACCTGGGAACCCAAACTAGTTTGGGTTCACCTTTATGAAATTTATAATCAGATGCATGTGTGATATGTCTAGATTTTTGCATCTTAGATCTCCACACCAGATTAGGTTTTATCTTTAAAGTGCAGGTGTGAGATATATGTCCTAAAAATCCACAATTGTTACATTTAACATTAGGAAAAATATTCCTATGTTTTCTCTCATATGATTGTCTTCTAAGGGATTTCATAAATTTAGGATAATACTTAGGATTTGTAAAATCTTCATGTTTAGGGGGGATCCTATTATCCTCGAGAGCACTTATAGTAAGTTTATAAAATGAATTCATTTCTTCCAAGATTCGATTTGTATAATTGACTCTATATGTCTTGTGCTCAGATTCATCCTTAAATTTCTCAAATTCTTTTTCAAGTTCAACGTAGGATGATTTTAAATTCTCAAAATTTTTATTCAAGTCATCATATTCATCAAGTAGTTTCATGTGGTTGCTATCAATTAAAGCATGATCTTTCCTAAGGATTTCGTGTTCCTTATTAAGCTCTTCCAATTCTAAAACTATACTAGCATGCATCTTTTTAGTTTTCCTATATGCATCATGCATGTGTTCAGAAACTTCAAACAATTCATTATAAGTTAAATCACATACCTCTTCTTGATCTGATTGTTCAGCTTTATCTGCCATCAAGCAAAGGTTGGTGACTTCTTCTTCTTTATCAGTCTCAGATGAGTCTGAAGCTGAGTCCGCCCAAAAAGCCTTTTGAAACTTCTTCTTGCCCTTCTTTACCATTGGTTTCTCCTCTACCTTCTCCTTGCTAGGAGAGGCTTTGAGTTTTGGACAGTCAGTCTTTATATGGCCTGGTTTCCTGCATTCATAACAAATTACTTCATTAGAAACCTTGCCATTTCTATTATACTTACCTCTATTCCATTGCTGGCGTCTCTTCTGCTTCCTCTTTAAAAAGCTTTTGAATTGTCTAGTCATCAGTGCTATATCATCTTCATCCTCAGGTTGTGAGTGTTCACTTTCTGACTCTTCCACATTTAGTGCAATATTCTTGTCCTTTCTTTGTTCACCTACATCAATCTTTCTTTGACTTACTCCTTGCTCGTAAGCAATGAGTGAACCAAGAAGATTGTCAATAGAATAAATGTTCAGATCTTTTGACTCTGTAATTGCAGTAATTTTAGCATCGTATGCAGTAGGTAAACAACGAAGAATCTTATTAACCATTTCAGCATTAGTTAATTCCCTACCAAGTGCATGCAAAGAGGTGACAATTTGAGTGAATCTTGTGTACATGTCAGATATAGATTCATTAGGTTTCATGCGAAATAGTTCGTAGTCATGTAACAAGATATTTAGCCTAGATTGCTTAACCTCATTTGTCCCTTCATAAGTAATACAAAGTCTATCCCATATGTCTTTTCCGCTTTTACAAGTAGAAACTCGCATGTAATCTTCAGATTTTAAAGCACAAAAGAAACTATTTAAACATTTTGCATTTAATTGTGCTAAGTCACGTTCTTCTATAGTCCAATCTGCATAGGGTGCATCTACCCTAATTCCATCAACTAATCTAGTTGGTTTTGTGTAACCTTCCTGGACTAACATCCACATGCGATAGTCAAGTGACTGTAAGAAAGTAGACATGCGTGTTTTCCAAAAATCAAAAGGAATATTGTCAAACAGTGGAGGTCTAGTGATAGAGTAACCCTCAGGAGTGTTTCGGTTTCCAAATGTAGCCATCTACGTTAATCAAAAAGTAGTTCAAACTTATGATTTTGAAAACAATGCTCTGATACCACTTGTTGAGTCTAGTAATTAGGTTGTTAAGCCTAAGTAAATGTCCCAAGGCTACCAAGAGGGGGGTGAATTGGTAGTTTTTAAAAATTTTAAACCCTCTTAAAATTAAAGTTGAACCGAAATGAAATTGTCTTTTAAAGTTTGTAGAAAAATGTTTTTCAACCACAGAGTTGTTAAAACAGAAATTTAAAATGCGGAAACGTAAAAGCAATAGAGTAAATGACACCAGATTTATAGTGGTTCGGTCTATAACCAGACCTACATCCACTCCTCAGAGGCACCCTCTGAGTATTGCACTAATACCACAAAGTGACTCTCCTTTAGCACCCACAGCAAGGCGGAGAAGCCTGTACAAAACCCTCTTTTCACCACTCCCCGGTGCGGCAGAGAACCGTCGTCCTTTTACACAATCCACAGTGCTGGCAGAGAACCTTCGTCCTTTTACACTCTCCTAGTGTGGGCAGAGAACCCTACGGCTGTTCACACTCTCCAAGTGTAGGCAGAGAACCTTCTTCCTTTTACACTCTCCTAGTGTAGGCAGAGAACCCACGGCTGTTCACACTCTCCAAGTGTCGGCAGAGAACCGGACCTTCTTGAATTATCTTCTCACAAGAACCTAAAAGAAAGAAAGAAAAGAGTGAAGGAATCTAATTTCACAAGTAGAGATTCTTACCTTAGCAATCCAAGTGAAGCCTTCTTGCTCCAATGGTAGGAATCCTCCTTTGAATGCTCTCTTCCACTCTCCCCTTGACTATTCTCTCAATAGGCACGAAGATCAAATGACAAAAAGATTGGGTGGCAGTCTAATTTGAAGTATTTATACAAAAGACAAGAAAAACCGCCCAAAAACTGCAAGTTTTCAATTCTGTACGCAGTGGATCGTCCGGTACGATCGTGGATCGTCCTGGACGATTTTACTTAAACGATCTGAAACGACCCAATTTGTATATGTGTACGAAATGACTTCGTACAACTGATCGTCCTGTACGAACTAGGTTCGTCCAGTACGAACGGTTATTACAAGGTCGGTTCTAGAAACTGCTGAAAACTGTCCTAAGTCGGTTTATCGTTTGGACGAAAATTTGATCGTCTGGACGAAAATTTTCCAGAGAGCCGATCGTCCTGGACGATGCTTTATTTCGTCTGGACGAAAATTTTCCAGAGCGCCCATCGCCGGGGACGATAATATGGTTTCGTCTGGACGAAAATTTTCCAGAGAGCTGTTCGTCCGGTACGAAATTTATTTTCGTCTGTACGAAAATTTTCCAGAGCGCCCATCGCCGGGGACGATATAAAAATTCGTCCTGGACGAATAGGACTTAGAAAAATTTTTCGAAGCAAGTTCCTATTCGTTCCAAATGCTCTATAGGAGATAACTGACAGATCGTCCAGTACGATATATATCGTCCTGTACGATCAGTATAGAATTTCAAGATCTCCTTAGTTTGTGTGTGTGATTTTATTCACTCAATTACAATCACTCCCTTTCAAAATTAATTCAAAGAAAAGACACTTCAAATAAACAAAATTTCTCATGTTGAATTTGATTTGAAGTTTTCGTAGTCTGGAGTCTGATTTTCCTGAAATGTTAGTACACACAAGAGCAAGTGCAAATCTTCTAAATTGTTAGGAGATAATTATACATCTGAACAATAATGTTTGGAATCATCAAAACTACATAAGTTGCACAAATATAAATCATTCAAATAGCAACTATTCAAACACCTCTATTTGAGAACAACCTTGGACCCAGTATAGAGTGTTATTTTACATAGTGGATCTTAAAAGAAATGATGCCTATGTTTAAAGATTCACATATATCTCTTGAGAATGGGATTTGAATTCTTATCGAGAATAGAAGATTCATTCTTTTTATTGAAAATTTCCTCTTAATCATTTGGACCCTGTCAAAATGACAAGTGGGAACAAATTCAAAAGTATAGTAAGAAGTAGAGTGACCCCAATTGACCCGAAAAGAGCCAAGGGTTTTGGATTTTGTTGACCCAGATTAAATTTCATTGAAATTGAACTAGAGTCTCCCTTATAGAAATTTTGAATTAAAATCAATTTCAAAAAGATTTAAGTTGGATCGAGAAATTTAATCTTTTCAATTCTCTTGCATAGAATTTTCCTATCTAATAAACTGTCTATGCACGACAATAAATCTAGATTCAAAATTTTACAAAGTCAAGCTATTAAGGGTGATCGGGACCTTTGAAATTTAAGGATTTAAAAGAAGGAAGCCTCTTTCACTTTTTTTTTGTGACGTGCTTTGCATATCTTTTTATTTCTTTGGCGCACTTTACGCTTCTTTTGATTTTGAATTTTTTTAATGCACTTTGTGCATCCTTTGAATTTTTTTTTTAACAAGAGGCTTCACTTTTTTTAAAACCTTAAAATAATTGCTCTTTTTTAATCCAGGATTATATCGCAAGTATAAGAGAAGGAAATTCATTTTCTTATCCAAGGAAGAATAATCCCCAAATTGGACCCAATCTATTGATAAGAAAATATCAACTTGACTTTGAAAATCATTGAATAGATTTAGAACATGCAAGAGAAGCCTATAAGATGAAAAATCACGAGAAGACTAAGAGGATTTTCATTTCTAAAACCAACTTAAGTTTGATACAAATTTTAATTCAAAAATCAAATCAACCCGCAGAAGCGGTGGGAGGGAGGGGCCTTTGAAGATCCAATGGGGTCAACCACGACTCTCTCCTATTTTTGATTTAAAGTAGAGTTCAATTTTCATTAAAAAGATGAATCAACTATCTTGAAAATTTGGACCCATTACACTTGAGAAATAATATGATTTTCTTCAAAATAACATGTGCAGGTGGCAAGACCCTATCAATATAAATTATATTTCCACAATCTCTTAAGAGGAAGAGATTGTTGTGGGGTCTGCACTATCCCTAACTAATGATGCATCATCTCAATTTAAGGATCTATCGCGATAGGACCCATCTAGAAGTTAAATTCAAATGGTGTCACTATCTGATAAGATCTCATATCCATTATTATTTCCCTCCCTAATTACTAGTAACCTAGCAATTATGAGAGTGGCACCCCGGGTGGTTTCTGCACATCCTCCTCTATAAAAGACGTAGTGGGGCACGTGTAGTAACGTGACCAAACTTCATCTAGTAGAGTGGATGGGTCATAACCTTCAACTAGGGGCCGATGGTCTATTGCAGGTGATTGCTTGGTTCTTTCTTGATTGATTCTCTCTGTGTAGTAGTCAAGAAGGTGTATCGGAGATCGTGCTCTCATTTTCACAACCTCTCTCCTTTGAGTAACAGGAGTAGGGTGGAAAACATTTCCACCATGGAGGGGGTAGGTGCAAGGAGCAACGAATTCTCGATTGGCCTCAAATTTAACTTGTTTCAAGGCTTCTACCTTAGCAGTCTTTTTGGCCTTAGCAACCTTCTTCTTAACCCTTTTAAGGTATCTCTTCCACTTATTTTTGCTGGCAACAGTGGTGTTAGAACTTGATCCAATCTCATATTGAGATGGTAATCCTTTCATTGTTAATGGTTCTTGGTTCTTATCCTCCTGAGTAGAGGGCACAGTGGTCGAAGGGGCGACAACGACCTCCATCATAGAGATGGGGGAGTCAACTCCTGACCCTAAAGTAATCTCGACTAGGGGGACATCCCTTTGTATTCCAGCAGAGAGATCAATCATTTCTTCTTCGTTGACTGATAACTTAAAGTTTTGAAATTCTATCCCAAACTGGATCAAGTTGCCAGAGGTAATTCCTTCTATTGTCAAGTTTCTATCCAGGGAGAAGATGAGTTTTCCAGCCATTTGAGTATTTAAGTATCCTGGAATTAAGGAAAAGTGATTTAAGTTAGTCAATTTTGAATTAAAATTTGAATTTTAAGCATGATTAATTTTCTCTAAATCTTGAACCTCAATATGTTGAGTTTTCACCAAATAAGAGAGTTTACAAAATTGATTGAGAATATTCAAGGAACCTGGCTTAACTCCTTTGCTCTACCAATTAACTTGGAGGCAAAATGTCAAATCCCGGCTTAGACAAAGATTTCATCACTCGCCTCTCTATTTGAAAGGTATTTTCTTTTAGATGTTGGCCACACTCACCCAAGAAAGAAATGGGTAGAGGGACCAACGGAAGAAAGGTAGTTAAGACTACCGATGAAACAAAATTTTGCCATTATTAAAGATGGAGAGAGAGATTTGTCCCACCGGGCGTGCCATTTTTTTGTTGGTGAAATTTTGGAAAACATGTTTTGAAAAATATTAGTTTTCTTTGGGGATTTTAATATTAAGGTTAAGTTCTAATTCTAAGGTCGAATCAACTCGTTAGAAAGAGTATATCACCCCGAAGGACGAAAATAAACTTTCATGACGGTATTCAGACTTAGAATTATGAAATCCAACTTGAATATTGTGAGCGGATGCTAAAGAGAAATTCATATGACCCCGAAGGGTCAAAATGAGGTTCAACTGAATATCCAACTACAATATTCAAGAAGTGTGATCGTTAGGTTCACATCCAAAGCCTTATCGAAGAAAGATATATCTCCCCGAAGGGAGAAAATATCACTCGATGATAATTCCTTGAATATGATAATAATGATCACTAATATTTTAAATTTTCCCAAAGAAATCCAATTGAATTTTGAAAAATCAATTTTTAAAAATCAGGTGTGTGTGGTTCTAAATCTCCTACGAGCGCAAGCCCTCGTAGTTAATTACATCGTAGGGAGATAAAATCCCCTACGAAAACTCTCGATTAAAATAGTGGCAAAATTTTGTTTAGAGTTTCTAGGAGTGATATCAAAGTATGAATAGAATTATTGGAAAATCAAAAGGGAATGGATCAAAATTGAACAGTTATTAACGGAGTTAAAGGATGAGAGGTAGGGGACACTTTGAGATTCCAGAACCATCCGGAAATGTCCCAACTTAATCTAAGTGTTGGGCTTTATGTTTTGGATTTGAAATGATATTTAATTAGAGTTGAGCATTTTATTAGAAATTTGGGACTATATTCCCGAAATTTGGGGTCTTATAATCAAAGATCTACCCCGGAACCTAAATCTATTTTGGACACTGGACCACAGTCGTCCGATCCTAACTAATGCAGTGCAAGGTCTGGACTTACCCCGGCCTGGATTGGGGAGCCAGCTAACCACCTAATCGATTTAAAAGAGATGAATCCGGTCTTTTATGAAAGAGTGATAGGGACGTTATAATTAAAGTTTTGAAGAATTGGGGCCGACATCTAGAGATTTTCCTAATTGGCCCCTTTGACTTATGTTGGGTGCTAAAAATGCTAAGGACTATGATTTTAAAATTTTGACTCTTTAATTTGTATCTAATGCAATGCGTGCTGGTTAACAACCTCAAATCAAATATGCTTGAAATTTTTAAAAACAGGCTTATAAAAATAATTTTTTAGAAGACTGAACTTCCCCAGGTCCGGCACCTCGTCCTCATAGGTCAGACTATCCGGACTCTACCCGCAGGCGGGGAAGGGTCTAAAGCAAGGAAAGAGTAATGCAAAAATATGCATGCGACCCCGGGGTCGATCCCCGGCTAATTCCCTAGATTCGTTATCTTTCTATGTTATTTAGACTCACTAAAATTTTAGACTTTTAAAATTATGAGTAGAAAAATTTCACACCCTCACGAGTCTCACGTATCCAGGCGAAAATAAAGAGCGGCATGCAATCGCCAAAAAACTAGTAAAAACAAGTAATCCTAAAGGCAATCAAATCATTACATCAAATACAAATTAATTAATAAATGTCCGTAGGCAGAGTTGCCTTGCTTATTACAAACCAGAATATTACAGAAAGTAAAGTGGCCAGGCACCACTGACAACAACCCGGATTCTAAACCTAGTAATGACGCAAGTTATTTTGAGTGAGATACTCTCAATCTTAAAATCTTCAAATCTTCAATTTCATTCTTCTTTGGACTCCTTTTCTTCAATCTTCTTGGAATCTTCGTAGTGGATTACCCAAATGGACAAGAGGGCACTTCCTTTTAAGGGGAAGGCCACTCTTTCCTCTTTGGGTAAGGAAGAGGTATGATCCAAATTTGGATTTCCAAATGGAAAAGGAGTGTTCCCCAAAGGGGTATCCTTTCCTCTTTGGAATCCAAGCTTTGGATCTATGTATCCCAACTCAAAATAAACTTTCACAACACTTGACACTTGCACAAATTACATTGATATCAAAATAAAAATCTAGACTCACCTGCAGGGTTATCCTAAGCAATTAATATATAAAAAAAAAAAGTTATTCCCAAGCAGTTGTATATGAGCAGAAAAGAAAGTAAACACACTGGCCACGCTCTTTTTATGATTTGGGGGCTTTAGCAGCTGAAGCACCTGTGCAAAGAGTTTATAATATTTATGCATTTTTTGATTTACCCCCTTTTTATATTGCCCTGCATGAGCGTGGCCACCTGCAGAAAACTATGTCAACATCCAGATCGTACCTAACCTAAGGGTAATCTAGTCGCCAAACACATCAATCCATCCACAGAGTATAGAAAAAGTAAGCAGACACAGCAAAGCAATTTCATCCACAACATGCAGTGAAAACTACGAAAAATCTGGCACACAGTAGTAAAGTAAACACCGGCCTAACCTAGATCTAGAGTTGGTTGTCCTAGCACATCATCTAAAGTGTGTGAGAAAGGTCGTGTGGCTGGGATAGATCCTAAAGTAGGTGATTAGTTAAAGTTGTCTAAAAGTGTGAATTTGTTAAGGCTTAGGAGGGAATTTAGATTAAAATTTAAGTATTAATGAATTAAGAATTTTAATTAGGCATATTTTAAAAGTTAATTGATTACTACCTTTGTTTCACACCGAGGCCGTGAAGTTTATTTCACCTTCCTTGGGGCTAAACTAATAGCCTCGTAGGCCTGGGTTACCCAGTAGCAATCGGGGTTGATTAAGTTATTTAAATTGGTTGGAATTAAAAGAGTGGATTAATATAAAGAAATGAGTTAGTTACTGATTTTAAAAGATTGATTAATTTAAGTTTGCCATTAATTGATTCGTGGCGTTGTGCCACCAGGCTCGAGGAACCAGCCTCCTTAGGACACTTAGCCCCGCAGCCCGGAGTAGTCCAGCCGATAAACCAAATTAATGTAATTGAATTAGGTATTTTTAAATGTTAAATAATTAAAAATTAATCCATTTTAAGGTTTGACACCCTTTAGAATCCATTCGTGGCGTTGTGCCACCAGGCTCGAGGAACCAGCCTCCTTAGGACACTTAGCCCCGCAGCCCGGAGTAGTCCAGCCAATAAACTTCAACTTTAGGGTGGTTGTTGTGTTTTAAAGGATTTGTTAAGTGTTTTAAGCATTAAACCAATATTTTCTGAGTTTTAGAACGATTTAGAGTTTTATGAATTTTTTGAATATTTTAATCATTTAATTAAAGGGTCAAAAGTTGAATTTTTGATTAAGCTCAAATTCTAGAATGTTTGTATTTTATTAAAATACTAGACCTCACGACGATCAGTTATACAGTAAGTACGTTGAAATCGGATTTTTCTACATTTTATTACAAAGGTTTGAAGTTTTGAACTAGTTTTAACTACGGTTTGACCAATTTGTTGACTTTTTAATTCTAATACTTTTCTGGAACTTTGATATTTTTAATAAATACTAGACATCATTATGAGTTGAATGCAAGTGAGTTTAATCAATTTGGATTTTACTTGAATTAGTTATGAATTATTGAAGTTTGGGTATTTATTGAAATTATTAAATTGTTTCAATTAAGGGTCATTTTAGTGATTTGATCCCAAATGAGTCCCAAACTTCTTGAAATCAACTCCAAAGATCCGAAATGATCTAAGGAGAGATCAGAAAGTGTTTAAAGATTTTTTGGAATTTTTAATAATTTTTAATTAATTAAAATTGATTAAACATTGATTTTGATTAAAATTAAATTAAAGTGGATTTTAATGTCAAATTAAAGGAATTTCAATTTTCAGTGATTAAGAGTAGAAATATGGTTAATTAGAGGTATTATGGGTATTTTTTGGAATTAATATAAGTTTATAATGATTTATTGAATTTTTTAAGTTCTTAAAGGGCTGAAATTTGACATGCTCAATTTTCTAACCTAATGACCTCCAAATTGAGTAAAATTTAAACCTAAGGTATCTGATGTCACTAAGTTTACTATGTTCAAGTTTCACCCCTATTGGGTGTGTTTACAATGCCCTATGAATTTTCTAAGTTTTCTAGACATTTCCTTAATTATTTTTCCTAGGTGTCTCTACTATTCAAATAGGCATGAAACTTGGTGTGTCTAACCCTAACATACATTCAATCATACCACAGAAATATCACAGCAAAATATTAAAACCCTAAAGAGTTATGAATTTTCAAAGTTTAGGGTCCAAAATAGACCATTTATCTTAAAAATTCATATCACAGAAATCTTTTGAGCATATAAATCTAGAAAAATTATTAAACATGCCTAAGATACTCAATAATCATCCACCAAAATTTGGGCTTCATTTGATCACTGGATTGTGAGAAAATAGCAATATATGAAATTCACATAAACTCAAATATCTCACAATACAGAAATTAAATCAATATAATTTTAATTTTAATAAATACTACATTAGATTATCTTTCCAACGAGCCCAAGAACGCCCTATTTGGTGGAAAACTCAATTTTCTGTGAATTTTGGAAGATTTGGAGCATTTCAAGCATTTTTTATTCAAGTTTGGGTCAAATCAGCTGACGGTGACGTGGCGGCGTAGCGTGACGCCACGTCACCCTCCCATACCACAGGATGACTCACGTTCAAACATGGAGGAAGCCGCACGGTATACCCAGATCTGAGCCGTCTGATCGTCGATCGGACGGTCCAGATCTGCTCTAGTTCATTTTGAATAGAAATCTTTAAACGCTCATATCTTTCAAAATACTTGACGAAATTGCACGAAATTTGAACTGTAGCTAGAGGGCAATATGATCTTACAATGCCTGGAGTTTGGAGGCTCCATTCATTGTAAAATTGCTACAGTTTCAAATTGAAATTTAAAATTAAAATGAGCATAACTTACGATCCAACCGTCGGATTTTTAAGATCTTTAGCTTGTTGGAAAGCTGCAGCAATCCTCTACAACTTTACTGAAGACTCCAAAAGCTAGATCTCGCTGGATTGAAAGGTATATTGGAAAGTCCTCTTTCTCTCTCTAGAATGCTCTCTCTTCACTAAAATAGTGATTTGAGGCTTGGAAATGGTTGGGAAAAGCTTGGGAAGGCCTTGAAAAGTGTTGGAGTGTATGGGAGGAGCTCTTGGAAGGTTGGGAGCTGCTGGAGTTTGGAGATTTTGATCATATCAAAGGGAATGATGAAGAAGCCACCTTTAGGTCAAGTTTTCCCTCACTTTACCTTTGGCTTTTGGATTGGATGGTTGAGATTTGATTTGGAGTGGTTTTGGATGAGTGCCAAGTGTCCCCTATGCTGCCCAAAGCTATGGAATAGGGTTGGTGGTTGAGAGTGACATCTCTTGGTCCATGTGAAGAGGGACCACACCTTTTCCCCCATTTGGATGAACCAATGCTTGTCTTGGTTAATAGAGCTTGTTTAATGATCAATTAGGGAGGGAAAAAGCATATTCTCATTAGCAAAAAGGAGATTTTGGCTTGGAAAAAGGGTTTGCTTTATGGGATGATGAGGTGGCCAAGCTATGGTCTCATTTCAAGGGTTGTTTTTGACCCATTGACTTGTTGACTAGTCAATGGTGACTAGGATGTGCATGAGGGAGGTCAAGAGTGCTACAAGACATTATGCCAAGGAATTTGAAGTCAAGAGTGTATAATTAACCAATCTTGATGAGTTGAATTGATTCAAAATCACTAGAATGGTTAAAATTAACAAGTGTTGGGTTAAAGGGTTGATTTGGTCAATCATGGTTAACTTGGTCAACCAAGTCAAACCAAAGAGTAAGTTTGGGTTCAATGTGTTCCTAAAGTCATTTAGGATCCATTGGAATGATATTTGAAGAAGATTTCAAAGGTTGATAAGTCAAATCAAATTGGGTTTAGGCCAAAAGTCTAAAAATCCTCCTTTAAGGGCATTTTGGTCATTTTGGTCTCAAGTCAATTATGGGTCAAATTGAATCTAAAAAGATGTAGATCATTGCTTAATAAGTTAATATCAAGGTATTAAGAAGGATCAAATGATTTGGAGGGGGATCCAAAGTCAAATTCCACTAGGTGAAAGGCCTAGTGGCATGGATTGTAAATATTCAAAGATCTTGCAATATTTGGAGTTAGATTAAGTTTCAAGGGTTAGAATCCTCCAAATGAGCTCAAATTTGGAGGGTTACCTCTAGAGTCATGTCACATCAATATGAAATTGATAGACCCTGAATCAGAGGTCAAAAGACTGGGTTTCGAGGTGATGGCAAAATCACCTAGAAAGGGCTTTAGGACCTAAGTCTTTAGCCTATGAGTTCTGGGTTTGGATTGGATTTCAAGTTTGAATGATTAGTATTGGAGTATCCAAATCATTTACAATCATGTGGTGATTGTTAATGAATGGATGAGGTCAAAGCTAGATTGAAGTTTGGATCAAAGTTTAAGTTGAAAGTTGGATTGTCAAATTGATTGGATCAAGGCTTGGACATGTTTGAAACTTGAATTAATTTGAATTTGAGTTGAATGAAATTTGAGATTTAAATTAATCAAAGGTAGGAATCAAATTGAAGTTGGAATTGATCAAATGTAGGAATTGGTTTGAGGTTGAGGTTGATCAAGGATGGGGATTGATTTGAAGTTAGAGTGGTCCTAAGATCTAGAAGAGCTCTAAGATCTAGGATCTAAGGGAATCCTAGGCTCTAGAGTAGGCCCTAAGGTCTGGCTCTAGGAAAGAATCCTAAGTTCTAGAGTGGATCCTAGGATCTAGAATTAATCTGGAGTTTGGAAGGGCCTTAGTGACCTCATACAAAAATGAGGTCAACAGTGTGAAGAGTATTAATTAATCTTTTATGGTGATATTTCTCTTGTACCATTTTGCTATATGAGTAAAATGAATATGAGTTTACTTTTTGTCTTATCCATGTTTGGCTTAATCTTTGAGTTTTAGATTCATGATGTAAATGCATAGAGAGTACTCGTATAAACTCTTATGCCTTCAAATAATTTATACATATTTTTAATATCTACCATTCTTAATTTAATACATACAATGTTCATATGTGTGGTATATAACCTCGATAGTGGAATATTAGAAAAAATATGAGTATTAAAATAGAATGTTGGTATACCCAGATATATGATGTTAAATTTCTAGATTCTCTAAAGAAATTGTAATTATAGGAAGGCGATAAATCTCCCTTTTACCCTTATAAGATTGATAAAGATCTAGGGATGCACAGGCTCTGATTCATAACTAAAAATTAGTTTTCATTAAGAAAACTATGTTTTCTTGCATTTATTAGTTCAACAAACTTTTTTATATTTTGCATATTTTTATCATATAAGTCCTCATTAAGTGGAAAAAACTCAAAAATATTTATTTTTATTTAGTAGGATATCTTGTGCATCTAAATTAGATAGTAGTAATTTAATTGTCATTAAATATAACACTTCCTCATGAGATCGACACACTTCTCAATCATTTTATTACTTGATCAATGATTACACTTTGTATTTAGTTAATTATTATTATTTTATATTAAAAATTAAAAGCATATTCATATTGCACCCTAGTTCAGTGTGTAGCTCATCATTACATGCTAATAAGCCCCCAGCACCACCAAATGATGTTCATGGTGATATTATATTACATCTTTTATTTATTTATTATTTTCAAATCCAATTCTTTTCGTTAAAATTCTTTCAAAATTTACGTAATAATATGTCACCAAAAATCACCATGAAAAAGAACTAATCTCGAAGCATATTTCAATTAAAAATATTCAAAATTAAATTTGGGAGCATCTAAACTCCAATCTAAGCAACCTTACAGTCAAACTGAATATTTAAACAAGACTAACCCAATGACTCCAAAATTGACCCAATCTAAGTCCAAATGGGTTTAGACCAAGGGACTAAAGCATATTTGGATAGTTTTAAAGACTTAATTACATAACCAAATATGGCATGATTATTTTCAAATTGATATTCAAATGCTTGATGAAATCATTATAATCAAAGGATTCAACACGGACCATTTGATGAAGCACTCCAACTTTTTCCTAGATTTTTTTTTTTGTATTTACAGAGAAAGCCACACCCAAAAATCTATAAATAGTCATTCATTCTTCACATGGGGGAGGGGGAATGAGGAGAAAGAGAAATATAGAGAGAACTCTCTTGCATTTTCTAGCTGTCACCCTCGACGACCACCACTAGTTATCCTACAAAAAATCATTATTTCTACCAATTATCAGCATAAAAAATCTTCACCATCTCCGAAATACTGATAAGATTTGACCCTATTGTTAGATATATTTATCCTCCAATGAAGTCTATTTTTATAATCTCTATTGGAAAATTAAGCCATGTTGTTGGGTATTGGCTATTCCTATGTTGATGCATGATTTTTACTCTCTCCCTCTTCTTCAACAATGAAAATGGAGGATCTTTATATCACTTGTTATATAGTAGATTTAAAAACTAAAGAAATACCCGTGGTTGTTTCCCTTTCTAGGGTTTCTACAAAAAAAAAAAAAAATCTCTGGTCCTACTACTTTGATCTATATGTGTTGAATCTTTGTACAATGCTAAGATATAAAATATAGACTCTACTGAGGCAATTTTTTTAGCACACAACAGATTAGCACCATCTATGGGAAATAATTCTTGGCTGGGGGATAATCTTTGCTACAACTTCAAAAGGTTATTCACGTCAATGCCTTAGGTATAATATTAACAAGTAGTCAATTTATCATGATTTATTATTAGGTCTAAAAAAAGTGTTTTAATATTAAAAGTAACCTCTTTACAACTACAAGCATGCATTATTCTATCTCTCCTCAACTATCATTCATTATTTCATCAATTTCATAGAAGCCGACTTGGATTATTACGAAAACTTATTTGCAATCTTAAAAATAATTATTATCAAGCAAATCCATCCAATATTTTTTGTTTAAAATAATCTTAGGGGTAACCATCTTTCATAAATATTTTGACAAATACAAGAATGCTTCAAGAAAATTTCAAACTCTATATAGTTTATAATTGAACTTTTATTCCTTTTACAAGGTCCTAGTCTCAACCTAAAAAACATAATAACGGCCTAAAGGTAAACCAATATTTACCTTCAATTTAGGATATATGTGTTATTCTCCCCTCCTGATCAGGGTATAATCAGTCCTATAGGGTTTGATTTGGCCGCTTCCACATAACTTAACGTCATTAAGCAATATTATGATAAATAATCTCAAATAGGTCAAACATCTTTGGTAGATTTCTTCTGACCTCTTTCACACAGGTTAATATATTTGAGAAATACACTGATAAACAACCTCGAATAGGTTAAGCATCTTTAGTGGAATCTTTTTGATCTCTTCAGCACATGTTAACATCGTGGAGCAATACTTTGATAAATAATCTCAAATAGGTCAAATATCCTTGGTGGATTTCTTCTAACCTCTTATATACGTGTTAACATCATCGAGCAATACTTTAAAGAAAGACCTCAGGAAGGCATGCCTATGAGGCAGCCTTAAAGGGAAGCTTGTAGTGGACAAGGTCCTTATTAAAAAGATTCATAGATTATCATATGTGGATGCTTACTAGGAAAGGTTATTCTTCACCTTTTAGATTAGTAAATGTTTTTAAAACTGAAGTATCTTTGGCTGATTGGACTATTGAAGATAAAGATCTAGCACAACTGAATGCAAAAAGGTTGAAATGTTTTTTTTTTTGTACCTTAAAAATTGAAGACTATATGCTTGTTTCCACTTGTTCCACTGGAAAAGAAATTTGGGATATATTATATATAATATATAAAGGTACAAATGATATTAAATAATCTAGACTGAACATTCTTCTACATGATTATGAACTTTTCTATATGAAACCAAGCAAAATATATTTCTAAAATGTATACAAGGTTTACACAAATTATTAAATCCATGTATGCCTTAAGTAGAGAACTAACAAACTATGGAAGAATTAACAAGATTCTGAGATGTTTACATTCTTTCTTTGATACAAAAATTATTACAATTACTAAATCTAAGGATTTGAATATTTATTCAATTGATAACTTATTTCGATCACTCATTGCATACAAGCAAGGAGTGAACCAAAGGTAGCTTAATGCATGTGAGAAGAAAAAAGATAAAATTATAGCCTTAAAGGCTAATGATTTTGACATTGATTCTTCTGGTTCTGAAAATGATGATATTACTTTAATAACTACAAAATTAAAGATCTTCTCGAGAAAAAAAAAACAAAAGCATCATCAAAAATGGAATAAATTTAAGAATAATAAAAATTCTAAAGTTTTTTTTGATATTATTTATTTTGAATGCAGGAAGCCAGGGCATCTAAAGTCTGATTGCCCAACTCTAAAAGCTCACCCTAGTAAGGAGAAGGGTGAGGAGAAACCTAAGTTCAAGAAGGACAAGAAAAGGATCCAAAAGACTTTTTGGGTGGACTTATCATCAAACTCCTCTAAAACTATTGTAGAACAGGAGGTATCATACCTGTGTTTAATGGCTGATGAACATCTTAATCACTCTTATCAAGAAGAGGTATGTGAGCTTACTTATAATCAATATCTTGTAGTATTTAAAAAAAAAAATCATTCTTCATGTAGGAAGCTCAAGAAACTACATGCTAGCCTTAAACCTGATTTTTTAACTCTATAAAATAAGCATGAATACTTGAGAAAAAATTATTCCACTTTAGATTGTAATTATATGACTTTACTTGATGAATTCGATTATTTGAATAAAAAACATCTTGATTTAACTCATGAGCATAATTCCTTGAAATCACTATATGCTGAAATAAAAAATGAATATAAGAAGTTTGATACTCTTATAACTGATTTAGACAGTAGGGAGTATGCATTAAAAATTAAAAAAAAAATTATTCTTGAAAGTACAAATAAGTTTTTAGAAGTTAGATTAATTGCTTTCAAAGAAAATAAAAAACCACCTACAATGCAAGAGTCTCATAATCCATCAGATCAGCATGCATCATTCAAACCTAGGAAGAGGCATTATAACTCGAATAAATTAGTAAATCATTTTCTTAGTTTTAGATGTTTTTATTATAGCATACTAGGACATATTTCACACACTTGCACCATTCATAGTAGAATAGATTTGGTGTAGAGACTAAAACTTCAAAGCTCACATCATAGCATGCATCCATTTCATTCTACTTTCCATAAGATAGGATTCAAACTTGTTTGGGTTCCCAAATTTAACATCTAATTATTTTATAGGGTTGCTCTTGTAGAAAGCCTCATGAGAGCATGTGGTACCTGAACAACAGGTGTTCAAGGCGTATGATTGGAGATGCAAATCAATTAATTTTGATGTAGGCCGGCCAGTGCAAGAGGAAAAGTAACACTTGAAGATAACACCACCAGAAGAGTGGCAGGGTTAGGTATAATTGGAAACTCTAAAAATGTCATCATTGAATATGTTTACTAGTTCATGGCTTGAAACATAACTTACTCAGCATCAGTCAACTCTATGATAAAGGCTTCAACATAAAATTTATGTCTACCAGTTGAATCATAAGCTTGAATAATAATATTATTTTATAGGAAAAAAATATCAATCATGTCTACATGATTGATTTAAATTATATTAAATCTGGCACTACTCTTTTCTTAAATTACGTGGTTGTGGCATAGGATATTGTGTCATTTAAGCATGAAAAATCTTAGGAAAATCACCCAAAAAGACTTTGTGAGAGGAATTCCAAAACTAAAGTTTAGAAAAGACCACCTGTGTGATGCCTATCAATTAAGGGAAATAAGTCATTCCTCTTTCCACTCAATTAAAGGCATTAACACTAGCAAACCCTTAGAAGTCCTACACATGGGTCTCTTTGGACTTGCCAGCACTACAAACTTAGAAAGGAAAGTCTTTGGGTATGTGATTGTTGATGATTATTTGAGGTTTACTTGGGTTAGATTCCTAACTCATAAATGTGAATCATTCAAGGAGTTTAAGTATTTTTCCACTTGGATTTAGAGGAAGATAGGTTGTAAATTTCTTACCATTCATAGTGATTACGGCAGAGAATTTCAGAATTAAAATTTGAATCTTTCTATAAGGAGCAAGAGATAGGACATAACATTTTATCTCTTAGGAATCCTCAGTAGAATGGGGTAGCTGAAAGAAAGAACATAACACTGGCAGAAGCCACTAGAGCCATGTTAGTTAAATACTTCCTAAAATACTTTTGGATAGAAGCAGTAAATACAACATATTATGTTCTGATTAGGGTGAATGTTAGAAACTAATTGAACAAGACACCCTATAAAATTTTGAAGGGTAGGACACCAAACCTCTATCACCTCTATATCTTTTGATGTAAAGTGCTCATTCTAAAAAATAGGAAGTCACTACTAGTAAAACTTGATCCAAAATCTGATGAAGGAGTGTTCTTAGATTACTCTAGTGTTGGGAAAATCTTATAGAGTCTTCAACAAAAAATAACAGGTAGTTGAGGAGACCACTCTTGTTGTGTTTGATGAATCTGATAATTTTGGAGGGTCTATGATAGAAGAAGAAGAGGTTGTAGAAGTCACCCAAGGATTTGAATCTACAAATATGGAGGAAAAAGTAGAACCTAAAAACACTTTGCCTAAAGAATAGAGATATTCTTCGAATCATCCTAAAGAACTGATCTTAGGAGACCTATATGAAGGTGTCAGAACTAGGTATGGACTTAAAAAAAGTAAACCACTCTGCCTTCATTTCAATGACTAAACCCACCAACCTAAATCAAACCTTATCTGATGAATTTGGAACTTAGTTATGTAAGAAGAATTGAATTAATTTGTAAGAAATGATGTTTGAGAGATAGTTTAAAGACCTAAGGACCAGAGTATGGTTAGAACTAAATTGGTTTTCAAAAATAAAATAAATGATTCTAGAGTAGTAGTGAGGAATAAAGCAAAATTGGTGGTAAAGGGATATAATCAAATAAAAGGGATTGATTTTGAAGAGAATTTTACCTATGTAGCTAGATTAAAAGTTATTAGAGTGCTACTAGCCTTTGTTTATTTTAAAGGATTCAAACTATACCAAATTGATGTCAAGAGTACTTTTCTAAATGGGGTGATAAAAAAAGTTCTGTATGTTTCCAGGTTATTAAAACTCATAATTTCCTAATCATGTTTTCAAATTAAAAATGGTGTAGTATGGACTAAAATAAGTACCCATGACAAAGTATGAAAGGCTAAGTACATTCCTACTATAATGATCTTTTATTAAGGGGAGCATAAAAACCACCCTATTTCTAAAAAAGGTAGAATATGAATTACCGATTTTTCAAATTTATATTGATGATATTATATTTGAATCTTCTGATAAAAATCTATGTGATAAATTCTAAAAAATAATGAGTAAAAAATTTGAAAAGAGTGTGAGGGGAGAACTAAATTACTTTTTGGGATTTAGTATAAGGTAGAAGTATGATGGAACTTTCCTTAGTCAATCAAAATACATTAAGGACATCCCTAATAAATATGAAATGGATAAAGCCAAGCCAATCAACACTCCCATAAGTTCTACTATTAAGTTAAACGAGGATTCAAATGAAAAATTTATTGATTAAAAGAAATACATAGGAATAATGGGATAACTTCTTTGCTTGACTACTAGGAGGCCTGATATTATATTTAGTATTAGTCTTTATGCTAGATTTTAAGTTGATCCAAAAGATTCCCACATGACTGTTGCTAAGAGAATTCTTAAGTATCTCTTAAGAACTACTAACTTAGGAATCTTGTATCCTAGGCATAGCACATCTTTTAAAATCATAGGATATTCTGATTTAGATTTTACAGGATATTGAGTTGATAAGAAAAGTACTTTTGAAATATGTCAATTCAGAAGACGATCCATAGTTTTGAAAGTGCTCAGATGACACTAGAAAGTGCTCTGATACCACTTGAAAGTGCTCAGATGACACTAGAAAGTGCTCTGATACCACTTGAAAGTTCGTTAGGGATGTTAAGCCCTATAGAACTGGCCCAAGCTTACCAAGAGGGGGGGGGGGGGGGGTGAATTGGTATTTTAAAAAATTTTCTTTTCACAAAGAATAAAAATCACAAACCAAAATCACCACAAAAATAAATGCGGAAGCAAAAATAAGACACCTAAATTTATAGTGGTTCAGTCAACTCGACCTACGTCCACTCCTTGGAGGCACCCTCCAAGTATTGCACTACAAAAAGTGACTCTCCTTTAGCCCCCACGGCTAGGCGGAGAAGCCCTCACAAGAGCCTCCTTTTTGCCACCCCGGCAAGGCAGAGAACCTACTTCCTTTTGCTTCCTCCTGAAGCTGGCAGAGAACCACAACCAAAAGCTAACTCCTTACCTCTACCGACCCTTCTACGGACGAGAAACTCTAAACGAAGAATAAGCAGAGCGATCCTTGAAGCAACCCTTGTGAATCCCCTCATAAGCTCCCCCTCACAAGATCCTCTCTCTCTTTCTCTCCTCAAGGTCTTCTCAGGTGAAGGCAGCAGCCAAAGGTTTTTAAAAACGTTGAACAAGAGCTCTTAAATAGAAGAGCTTCAAAGGAGCTCATTAATTGCAAGTTGCCGACAATATCGTCTAGGCCGATATGGACATCGGCCTGACCGATCAGTACAAATCAATGAAGATCGGCCAGAGCATAGCCCTGGATGCAAAATAGGACGATTGAAAATTGGCTTGATCTTCCTGGCCGATCTTACGATCGTCCTGGCCAATCAGTTCAAATCAGAGGAAAATCATCCTGACAATAGCCCTGGATACGAGCTGGCCGATGTTTATCGTCCTGAAGTAACTTAAGGTTTTTAACTGGATCATCCCGGCCGATCCTGCGATCGTTCAGGACGATATGATCGTATCAATCATCCTTAATTACTCCCTTGATTTCCTAAACAATTATGGCATAATTTGTGAATATCATCCAGGCCGATCCTAGGATCGTCCTGGTCGATAATTTAAAAATACAGTATACCTTAATTGTCTATGGCGGCAACTTCTTTCTTTTTTGAGCTTATCGTCCTGGCCGATACACGTATCGTCCAGGCCGATCTATTAATGTCGGCTGCTTTAATTAAGAATCCTTATTTAGACTTTCTATTTTAAGTCTGATCGTCCAGGCCGATCCAAAAATTGTCCTGGCCGATATGAGTAAAAACAGAAATTCTAAGTCTCTCAAGTGTGTGTGTGAAGGGTTACATAGCATCAGTCTCTTTGACCATTATAAGTAGACTTAAGAAGTGAAAAACAAAAGTATAGACTGACTCAACCCTAAACCTACGCAATCTTGAACTGGCTTCTTCTTGATGGTCCGATCTTCGATTCCTGAAAAGTTAGAAGCAACAAGCAGTCCAAGAGAAACAGTGTTTGTCAATCATCAAAACATAAGTCATGAAAAATAGATTTGCAACAATCTTCCCCTTTTTGATGATGGCAAACACAAGTAGGAAAATTTTAAAAATATAGGTTCATTAGAAAATCAAAGTTACAACAGCTTTTTCCTACCACACCCTACTCCCCCTTTTGTCATCATACAAAGAGGGTCCAGAAACAACAGAAAAACATCACAAAAGACTAACAAGCAAACTACAAAAAGACAGGAAACAAATAACACAACGTACAGACTAAAATAATGAGGGATCCAGATCATCAGATGGAGGTGGAGGAGGTGGCTGCTGAAAGTAACTGGTAGTTAGGAAAAATACAAGAGGAGAAAGGATGAAGAGTGAAAAATCATGGCTGGAACGGCCTGAATTTAAAGAAACGGCCATATCGTCCTGGCCGATCGCAGAATCATCCAGGCCGATATGGTTCAATAATTACGTACATGCCGATTGGTCAAAAAAGGGGTTCGATTCTCCGGGCCGATCAGATATCGGCCAGGACGATTAGACACAGGCGATCGTCCCGAGGAGTCAGTCTGGACGACCGTTGAAAAAGTAGATCGTCCAGGCCGATTAGATGTATCGTCCAGGATGATGCACAATAATTGATCGTACCGGCCGAAGTTAAAACGTTTTAAATCACTACCACGTGTATTGTCTAGGACGAACAGTGGATCGGCCCGGCCGATTGTCCAATAATGGATCGTCCGGGGCCATTTTTAAAGATCAAAACGTGCTGACACGTGGATCGTCCGGGATGATCCAGTGTATCGGCCAGGACGATGCATATAAAATACATCGGCCAGACAAATATACTATCGGCTAGGACTATCACCATGAGTTCGATCAAATCGTCCAGGATGATGGATTGCAGTAAGCACAGAAAAATGTCAGCAGATTGATTTTGAACAGAATTTATCATATCGTCCAGGAGGATAAAAGTATCAGCTAGGATGATGTGACTAGAAATTCAAATCAAGGAAGGAATGGTGATGATCAAGACCCTCAAAAATAAAATAAAAGAAAAATAGTCAAAACATAGTAAAGGAAAACAAAAATAAAAACACAACGAAAATCAAACAACGAATATTTTTGGATTTTAATTTTTTTTTTTATGGAGACATCATATGAGAATTCTTTTCAAAAGTTAAACTTTTAAAGTTCCAAGAGATCAAGAAGTTTAACAAATCCAAATCAGAAAAAGGTAGAATATATGATTCTGTTAATCCTAGATCAGACATCCTTCAGGGTACAAAATTCTTTTGGAAAACAGAGGCCTAACTCAGAATAACAAAATAGGATAAGAAGATCCATTCAAGACTTATTTACTAAGAAAATATCTCATATTTAAGAAACCAAGGTAATTTTTCTCAATCATGGAAAAATGAAATCAAGTCATTGAAAGCATCACATAATCTATGAGTTCTCTAAGTTTTAAGAGTTTTAGCAAAGAGAGGATAGCTTGCATTTAGTGGGCTCATTTTATGCCTCTTGTCACTTTGATTGGCTCTTTGAGCATCTTTTGATTTTTGATACACTTTTGTGTATATAGCTTTCTTTTCAATTTGGCTTCATTGGCATCTTTCCTCTTTAACTCTTGCAAGCTAGAAACTCTTTAATATACCCTTAAAAAAAAACTTAGTTGTGAGTATATCCTCCAAATATTAGAGAATAGGGGCTCTCTCTCTAACATAGGGAAGAATAATCCACAACACAAAATCAAAATCATGTGATAAATGCAATGGCAAGATTTCAAAAGCTTGAATGATATCTAAAAACTTTGGTTATTATGCATAAGATAAATTAATATAACAAGATAAGAAAATGATCTTAATTAAAGAACTATTGGTTAAATTGAGTTTAGACTTTTGTTTAGAGAAGAAAATCATACCACTAAACAAGGTCAGAAGGAGGGAAACCATCAACGAGATTTCTCCTTTAACCGATTTAGAAAAGCTAAACACTATCTCCAAAAACTTCCAAAGATCTAAAAACTTGAAAAGACCCAACATATGAAAACCAATCATAAAAGCAACATGAAAATAAACTATTCTAAAATAATGAAAAGGCTATCACATAATAAAACAAACAAAAGAAACTTAAAAACATGAAAATAAAGCAAACTAGAGCAACACAAAGCAAGCACAAAACTAGCACAAAAACAAATAACACAAAAAATTTAAAGCAAGTTATAAGGAAGCGAGTTTAAGTAATTTTTGAGCTGTCAGCCTCCTTATGTCCTGTTATCCTATGCTCCCATGAGGTCTTTGGTGAGAGCACACCTGCAAAACTTAACAACAGTCAGATTTAGGAACCCAAACAGGTTTGGGCCCCTTCTTAGGAAAAGTAGAGTGCAATGCAGATGTGGTATGCTTTGAATCATGCATCTTAGGTCTCCACACCTAATGTGTACTACGGTGAACGGTGCAAGTATGTGAGATGTGTCCTAGCTGTTGCAAATCTATTTTTCATGGCTTAGGTTTTGATGATTGACAAACACTGTTTCTCCTGGACTACTTGTTGCTTCTAACTTTTCAGGAATTGAAGATCAAGAAGAAGCAAGTTCAGGATTGCATAGGTTTAGGGTTGAGTCTGTCTGTACTTTTATTTTTTCACTTCTTGAGTCTACTTGTAATGATCAAAGAGACTGATGCTATGTAACCCTTCACACACATACTTGAGAGACTTAGAATTTCTATTTTTACTCATATCGGCCAGTATGATTTTTGAATCGGCCTGGACGATCAGCTTAAAATAGAAAGTCTAATTAAGGATTCTTAATTAAGGCAGCCGACATTAAACGATCGTCCTGGACGATACGTGTATCGACCAGGATGAGAAGCTCAAAACAGAAAGAAGTTGCCGCCACAGACAATTAAGGTATACTATATTTTTAATTATCGGCCAGGACGATCCTTGGATCGGCCTGGCCGATATTCACAAATTATGCCATAATTGTTCAGGAAATCAAGGGAGTAATTAAGGATGACTAATACGATCATATCATCCGGGACGATCTCAGGATCGGCCCGGACGATCCAGTCAAAAACCTTAAGTTACTTCTGGACGATCAATATCGGCTAGCCCGTATCCAGGGCTATTATCAGGATGATTTTCCTCTGATTTGAAATGATCGGCCAGGACGATTGTGAGATCGGCCTGGACGATCAAGCCAATTTTCAATCGTCCAGCTTTGCATTCAGGGCTATGCTCTGACCGATCTTCATTGATTTGTACTGATCGGCCAAGCCGATGTCCATATCGGCCTGGACGATACTGTCGGTAACTTGCAATTAATGAGCTCCTTTGAAGCTCTTCTATTTAAGAGCTCTTGTTCAACGTTTTTAGAAGACCTTTTGGCTACTGCCTTGACCTGAGAAGACCTTGAGGAGAGAAAGAGAGAGAGGAGAGAGAGAGGACCTTGTGAGGGGGAGCTTGTGAGGGGATTCACAAGGGTTGCTTCAAGGATCGCTCTGCTTCGTCTTCGTCTAGATTTTCTCGTCCGTGGAAGGGTCGGTAGAGGTAAGGAGTTTGCTTTTGGTTTTGGTTCTCTGCCAGCTTCAGGAGGAAGCTAAAGGAGGAAGGTTCTCTGCCTTGCCGGGGTGGAAAAAAGGAGGTTCTTATGAGGGCTTCTCCGCCTAGCTGTGGGGGCTACAGGAGAGACACTTGTGTCAGTGCAATACTTAGAGGGTGCCTCCAAGGAGTGGACGTAGGTCAAGGTTTGACCGAACCACTATAAATTTCTGTGTTCTTTTTCTTGCTTCCGCTCTTTTAAATTCCGCATTTATTTCTGTGGTGTGACTTGGTTTATGCAATTTTCTTTCTTTGTGAAAAGAGTTTTTAAAATACCAATTCACCCCCCCCCCCTCTTGGTTAGCTTGGGACTAAGTTCATAGGGCTTAACATCCCTAACGAACTTTCACTAGCATGTCACAAGAGAAACATCTAACTCCAGGAAAAGGGTTTCTTAAATGGTTTGAGTTATAATGCCTCTTCCTAGATTCCGGCTTAGGATTAATAGTAGATGTCATCCAATTTTTCTTCATTGTATCCAAAACATTTTGAATCCTTGAGTTAGTTCTTTTTAATGCCTCATTATCATTCCTCAAATTTTTCTCAATCTCCTTAGATTTCTTAAGATCAGAATTAAGTGAGGTGTGTGAAACTTTCAATGCCTTATGTTCATCAATTAATTCTGAATTATTTTTGTTCAACTCATCAAATTCATCAAGAAGAGCCATGTGATTAGAATCAATCGTTGAATGATCTTTAAGAATGACTTCATACTCTTTCTACAAATTTACAAGTTCCACTTTTAAGCTAGCATGTGTCTTCTTAAATTTTTTGTATGATGCATGGATTTTTTCACAAATTTCAAACAATTCATCATAGGTTGGTTTACATACCTCTTCCTCATCACTTTGCTCAAGATGATCTTCCCCTATTAAGCACAAATTTGTTGTCTTTTCCTCTGGTTCAGTCTCAGAGGAATCAGTACCAGATTCTGCCCAGAATGCCTTTTGAATTCTCTTCTTCTCCTTCTTAAATTTAGATTTTTCCTCAATCTTTTCCTTACTTGTGTTATCTTGAAGTGTTGGGCAATCGGCTCTCACATGTCTAGGTTTCCTGCATTCAAAATAGACAACATCAGAAGATCCTTTAACATATTTATTTTCCTTACCTTTTCTCCAACTTTGATGATGCTTTTATTTCTTCCTTAGAAAGCTTTTGAATTGCCTTGTGATGAAGGCAACTTCATCGCTTTCAGACCCGAAAGATTCAGAATCCGATTTGTGTGCCTTCAGTGTAATTGTTTTCTCCTTTTTCTTCTCACCTACATCAAGATTTCTTTGATTCACCCCTTGCTCGTAAGCAATGAGTGAGCCAAGTAAGTTATCAATAGAATAGGTGTTCAAATCCTTAGATTCAGTGATTGCAGTGATTTTAGCATCATAAGATGAAGTTAAGCATCTCAAAATCTTGTTAACTTTTTCATAGTTTGAAAGTTCCTTCCCTAGTGCATGCAGTGAAGTAACTATCTGAGTAAATCTTGTATACATGTCAGAAATCGATTCATGAGGTTTCATACGAAAAGGTTCGTAGTCATGCAAGAGAATGTTTAAACGAGATTGTTTAACCTCATTAGTACCTTCATAGGTGATGCACAATTTATTCCAAATCTCTTTACCAGTTTTGCAAGTTGAGACACGTATGTAATCCTCAGATTTTAAAGCACAGAAAAAATAGTTCAAACATTTTGCATTTAATTGGGCTAAATCACGTTCATCAAAAGTCCATTCAGTAAAAGAAATTTTAGTTTTATCACCATTAATTTTACGAGAAGATGGAGAATAACCTTCTTGAATAAGCATCCATATATGATAATCAGTAGATTGTAAAAATGTTGACATGCGAGTTTTCCAAAAATCAACAGGTAGGTTATCGAACAGAGGAGGTCGGGTAATAGAATACCCTTCCGTAGTGTTATGATTCCCTAGGTTAGCCATGGATCTAATTCAAAAAGTTTTCAAACTTAAAATTTCAAATCCCGCTCTGATACCACTAGAAAGTGCTCAGATGACACTAGAAAGTGCTCTGATACCACTTGAAAGTGCTCAGATGACACTAGAAAGTGCTCTGATACCACTTGAAAGTTCGTTAGGGATGTTAAGCCCTATAGAACTAGCCCAAGCTAACTAAGAGGGGGGGGGTGAATTAGTATTTTAAAAAATTTTCTTTTCACAAAGAATAAAAATCACAAACCAAAATCACCACAAAAATAAATGCGGAATTAAAAGTGCGGATGCAAAAATAAGAACACAGAAATTTATAGTGGTTCGGTCAACTCGACCTACGTCCACTCCTTAGAGGCACCCTCCAAGTATTGCACTACAAAAAGTGACTCTCCTTTAGCCCCCACGGCTAGACAGAGAAGCCCTCACAAGAACCTCCTTTTTGCCACCCCGACAAGGCAGAGAACCTACCTCCTTTTGCTTCCTCCTGAAGCTGGCAGAGAACCACAACCAAAAGCTAACTCCTTACCTCTACTGACCCTTCCACGGACGAGAAACTCTAGACAAAGAACAAGCAGAGCGATCCTTGAAGCAACCCTTGTGAATCCCCTCACAAGCTCCCCCTCACAAGATCCTCTCTCTCTCCCTCTCTCTCTTTCTCTCCTCAAGGTCTTCTCAGGTCAAGGCAGCAGCCAAAGGTTTTTAAAAATGTTGAACAAGAGCTCTTAATTAGAAGAGCTTCAAAGGAGCTCATTAATTGCAAGTTTCCGACAATATCGTCCAGGCCGATATGGACATCGGCCTGGCCGATCAGTACAAATCAATGAAGATTGGCCAGAGCATAGCCCTGGATGCAAAACAGGATGATTGAAAATTGGCTTGATCGTCCAGGCCGATCTTACGATCGTCCTGGCCGATCAGTTCAAATCAGAGGAAAATCATCCTAACAATAGCCCTGGATACGAGCTGGCCGATGTTTATCGTCCTGAAGTAACTTAAGGTTTTTGACTGGATCATCCCGGCCGATCCTGCGATCGTCCAGGACGATATGATCGTATCAATCATCCTTAATTACTCCCTTGATTTCCTGAACAATTATGGCATAATTTGTGAATATCGTCTAGGCCGATCCTAGGATCGTCCTGGCTGATAATTTAAAAATACAGTATACCTTAATTGTCTATGGCGACAACTTCTTTCTTTTTTGAGCTTATCGTCCTTGCCGATACACGTATCGTCTAGGCCGATTTGTTAATGTCGGCTGCCTTAATTAAGAATCCTTATTTAGACTTTTTGTTTTAAGCCTGATCGTCCAGGCCGATTCAAAAATCGTCCTAGCCGATATGAGTAAAAACAGAAATTCTAAGTCTCTCAAGTGTGTGTGTGAAGGGTTACATAGCATCAGTCTCTTTGACCATTATAAGTAGACTTAAGAAGTGAAAAATAAAAGTACAGACTGACTCAACCCTAAACCTACGCAATCCTGAACTGGCTTCTTCTTGATCGTCCGATCTTCGATTCCTGAAAAGTTAGAAGCAACAAGAAGTCCAAGAGAAACAGTGTTTGTCAATCATCAAAACATAAGTCATGAAAAATAGATTTGCAACAAGTTTCTTGGTCTAGTAGAAAATAGAACTTAGTTGCCCTATCCACTACATAAGCTGAGTACATAGTCTTAGGAAATTGTGTGGCCTAGGTTATTTGGTTAAAGCAATAAATTATTGATTTAGGATTACCTATAGGCACAATATCAATCCTATGTGATAACACTTGTGCCATCTGTATTTTAAGGAACCCAATCCAACATTCCAGGACCAACACATTGACATAAGGCACCACTTTATTAGGGACCATGTTACTAAAAGAAACATAGAGCAACACCATATAGCCACTAAAAACCAACTTGCTAATATCTTTATAAAACCACTGGCCTTTGAAATATTATATATTTTAAGAAACAGATTAAGTGTAATAGATTTAATGCTTGCAATTGTTGCTTTTTATTTTCTGATATTTTGGTTTTTATTTTATTTAAATTTTCATTTATATTTATGTAATTCGATTTTATGTTTTTCATTTCTGTGTTATTTTCCTTAAGTATTTTTAAATGAATAAGATTAATGGTCACTATTGGAATTGATTAATTAAATGATATTTTTGCCTTGCTTTTAGTTTTGAAAATTTTTAAACAGTGATTGACCTCCCTAAATCAGTTAAAGGAAGAAACAACGTTGATTATTTCTCTTCCTCTAACTCCTTTAGCGGTGTATTTTTCTTTTTGAAGAAAAATCTATTTGAAATTAAAAGTTGGACTTTGAAATTGAGATCTATTTTATCTTCTTATAGTAATCTATCTCATTTGAATAATGTTCAAAGCCATTAAATCATTTTCAAGCTTTCTTGATTAAGTTGTTGTATTTATCGTGTGGGTATAATTCTGATTTGTGGTTTATTCTTCCTTATATTAGAAAGTGAGTTTTTCTTCTTTGATATCTGGAAGATATTCTCAGAATTAAGAGTCTTTAAAAGTTTTAAAAGAATGTCAGCTCACAAAAATTTACAAGCGGCACAAAATGAGCTCAAAAGAAAAAATAAAAAGATGCGTAATGATCACTAAGTAACTATAAGATACACCAAAGTATATAAGAAATAAAAAGATGCACAAAATGTGTCATATAATTAAAAAAAGGGCACAAAATGAGCCCACAAAAATAATCTTCCTCTCCTTTCAAATATTTAAATCTTAGAAGAATTCATATGCCACTAAATATCTTCAATCTCTTGATTTTTAAAAATCATAATTTTGATTGGTTACTCTAAAAATATTATTATATCAGTAATGTTTTTGAAATGAAGCATAAAAAGATTACTTTTCTTATCTAATTTATTTTCTTAATAAGTTTTTTATTTAAAAAAGATTTTAAGTGGTAAGGAGTCCGAGCAAGGGTTAACAAGATCAGTTTCCTATATTTTATGTATTTTGGTGGTGTTAATTCATTTCTTACTAATTTTTAATCCACTCATGAGGAAAAATTATCATTTACTAGAGTTGATCGATTCAAAAAAAGTGTTCTTTTGATTTTGATTTATGATTAGTTTTTATCTTTATTTTGTGTTATATTACGTTTATTTTTTAATTATTTATTTTATCTTGAAGAACTCCTGATCATCACATTCCGTATCCTAGTTTTTTCTAGTTTTGCTCACATCATCCAGGATGTTCCACATCATTTGATACGATATAAACAAAGATATACTTATGTGATCACAACACATTCAACAGCTGATCTACACTAATTATTGGTGATCATCCCGTATGATTGATTCATACATCATACTAGATGATCCATGTGGCAAAAATGATTGGATGATTTGAATGCTATTAGGCCAATCCATTATTACACATCATCCTAGATGATACACATGTTTGTCCCATACAATCCCTTTATTCAATGGTCATTTAGGATGACTCCTCAAGATGATTATCCTGTGTCTAATCATCCAGTATGATATATGATCATCTTAGATGATATGATTAACCTTTTTAATTGATCATCTGGATGACATTATTATGCCTGATGGTCCTGGACGATCTCACAATCATCTTGGATGATATTCCTGACCTTATATAAACATCCCAAATTTAAGGCATTCTTTACACCAAGCTTTTTAAATCTCTTCCCCCTCATTCAAGATTGCATTTTCTAACTATTGTGGGCGGTAAATGATCTTGTGGCCTCATAGCTAGCTCTTCTAGGAGTGCTATCGACCATGACTTTATGAAGCTACTTTTACTCACTATAAATCTGTAGGGATTAATCCCTCGGAGGTTATCAATCAAGAAGTGTTGAATTTTTGTGTACTAGACCCCTTTGCCCACACCACTCTTGGATTCATTCTTAAACTTATTTCCCCATTAATTTTGAACTCCTTTTTAAATTTTTTGCCAGTCTCCATCTGAATTCTGATTATAATGCATTACAATCATATGTTAACTGATGCCCTATCAAAATAACATATAAAAAATTCTATGAATTTCTCCAAATCCATATGTTAAGTGATAAACTTCATATTTTGGCTTCAAATCCTGACTTTAATTAGGGCCCTACAAATTGAAAGTATAAGATGCGCCAAGAGGGGGGTGAATTGGAAATTTGTTGCAATAAAATAACAATCCTATAAAAGAGTTCTAATTTTTTATGTTTTTAAATTTTAAACAAGAAAATTAAATTGATGCGGAAGCAAATTCTTAAAACATGATTGCAATAATAGGTGGTGAAAGTTTAATGTGCTCAACAAAGAATTAGACTATGATTTTAACTAAATAATTTTAACAAATGTAAAAATGCAAAACATAAATAAAGTGCAGTAAGGGAAAATTCACACCAGAAGATTTATAGTGGTTTGGTCACTTGACCTACATCCACTCCTCGGAGTCCTCCACTCCGGGAATTTCACTACAAAACAAAAATTATTCTTTTGCCCCCACAACAAGGTGGAGAAGCCTTTACAAACCTCACTTTCACCTTCCTGGCGTGGCGGAGTACCAAATGCTATGTCACCCTCCCAGTGTTCCCGATGACTACAATAAACCTTCTTATTATTTCCCTCTTGGAGAAGGCAGAGTACCTTATAGGATACGGACCTTGAAGGATCTTCCCTTAGAAAGCTTCCCATAAGATCTTTTCAAGCTAAGGAGGAGCAAGGCGCATCAAGCTAGAAGCAACTGTGTGATCTTCCTCACACTCCTCCCTCACAAACTCACCATCTCCATCCTCTCACAAACACAAAATCTTCTCAAGAGATCTCTCTCAAGGAATCCCCTTCTAATCACATTCCTCTCTAACACCTATTCGTTATTTAAAAGACAAAATTTTAGATATTTAAATCAGGATCCAAGAAACCTTAAATTTTAAATATAGCCATTTCTATATGTAAAGTATGATCCAAGTTCATACAGTACGATCAGTTCAAAATAGCCTTCATCTTGGTATGAAGGAGTACGAATATATAATTTCTCTAAACAATATCGTACAGTACGATTCAACATCATCTAGTATGATATGTTATTTTCCTTCTATTTGTATAGGACGAACGCTAGGATGACCAAAACTCATCTCTGTTCATCGTTTAGTATGATCCATATGATACAGTATGATACATTAAAAGCTTAAGGTTATCCAGTATGATGTTCACATCATTTAGTATGATTAGTTCAAAAATTAAGGGATCATTTGGTATGATGTTCGGTATGATCAAAAATAGCCTCGATTGATCGTACAGTATGAACAGGTCGTATAGTATAATTACCAATCAGTAATTAATCCTTGATTTAATTGACTAATCATGGGGGTTAATTTAAGTAAGTATTAAAATTATCATATAATATGATTTGATTGTACAGTACGATCAGTTCAAAATTTATGGTTTAAAAACTTACTTAAGTTAATCTAGTGGCTAAGGTTTTTTATTTAGAAACACATCATACAGTATGATAATTATCATATAATATGATTTATTCATAGATAATCATTGAGCCATACCAGGTCATACAGTACGATTTAAAATCGTATAGTATGATCGAAAAAAATTCTCTCTTTTTTTTTAAATAAACTCTCCCCCTGTGTGTGAGCGTGGTTACTCAGTTTGCATACACTTTGTAACCAGACTCAAAAATAGAAAAAAAATACAAAATAAATTATAATTACATATTTTCAAACTTCATATCCTACTTTACCTAATCTTGAGACTTGTTGTTGTCTTGAGTAATATGTAATCTTCTTGAAATTTTAGTACTCACAAATAAGAGCAAAATTAAAAATATTCCATGAATAATGAAGTAATTCAAATCGACATTATTTTCCATCATCAAAATCTAAGACTAGGGGTCATAGACTATAACAATCTCCCCCTTTTTGATGACGTCAAATGATGTTGTTGATAAGCAAATTAGCAAAAATTTTTTTGTTATTTTTTAATTATATAAAACATCATGAATAGAAACAAGAATAGAAAAATAAAAAGATGCATTTCATTAGATTTAAAAATAACTTGATAAACAAGATATACTAACTAAAACACACACCAAACTTCTCTCCCTTTTGACATCACCAAAAAGAGGAGTAACAAACAACACATAAAAAAACATAATGAGACAAGTCAAAAAGTCATGATTAGGTTGAGGTGGTTGAAAATAGTGGTGGATGGATGCAAATTACTGATCAATTGAAGAGAACCTTTCCCCAAACCATTGGATGTCCTCCTCATGTTATTGGTGTTGTTCCTAGATGTGAGTGTCAAGACGGTTTTAGAGTTGGTTGAATCGTTCAACTAGGTCTTCATGATGATGGGTTGGTGTAGGTACTCGGGGTGGTGTATGCCATCTTGGTGGAATAGGAGCTTCTGCTGGAGCAGCCTCTCCCTCTTCTTCATCAAAATCTAGCTCATCCTGCTCTTGCCCCCGATGAAACAAAATGTAGAAGGAGGCATTCGTATAAAATATGGGTAGATTATTGGGTTCACCGGGATAGTTTAATTAATATTTATGGTGAATAATGTAACCTATGAGGTGGTCAAGGGCTAGGTTGAGTTTTCTATGGGTGGTAGGGAGGCGAACTAAGGTCATGTTTTGGATATAGTCAACAATTAAATCGACTTCATCAAATTTAGTGTTTGACATAATGAGGTAGGTAACAACGAATAAGATTGGGGTCATGCGAATTCTATCATCGGCTTAGGGTATGATTGAAGTTCGAAGAACATGTTGAATAATTCTAGCATTTTGGGTTAGTGACTAGACAAGTGGTTGGTGTTGGTAAAAAGCAACATTCTTACGGACTAGATTTGCGGCACTCCAGTCAAATTCGTTTGTAAGGAAGGAATGAGTTTTAGAACCTTCAGTAAAAAGCCCAATGTGTAGGACGAGGTCTACCTTAGTTATTTTGACATTTTGTCGGCAGACAAAGGAGGTGAGGGGTTAGGTTTTCTACATTCATAGTGAGGTTGACCAGGAATTCAAAGAAAAGTACAGAATTATAAGGGAAGGCTAGGTAGGAAGAAATTATAAGTTAGTAGTCACGAATAAGCTCATCACCTCAAAATTTAAGGCAACTTGATTCAACATCCGAGAAGGGATAATTTTGCACACATTGAATTTGTGGCAGGCTTCTTCATCTTTGGCGGACAAGAGATGATCGTTGTGACGACGAGAGGAAGATGAGCTTCTAAGGAAGAGTCGACCACACTTGCCATTGAGTGAGAATAGGTAAGAGTGAGTGAGGTGGCAAACGAATGAGTGAAGTGATCATAGGTGCCCTCGAATTTATAGAGTTTTTGGGATATCATTTAGTACGATCGAGGATCATACAATACACTGTGCAATTATGTTGTCTGGATGAATGATTAGGAAAAGGTGGTCAAATTGTATAGTACAATCAGTATCGTACAGTACGATCTAAAGGAATTCCGATCATCTTGAGGGTCGTCGGTACGACCATTAACAAAAATTGTCATACAATATGAATGAGTGTTCATACAGTATGAACTGTAATTATATTGTACTAACTGACTTTAAGTTATCCTAATCCATTGCACACATGGATATCGTATAGTACAAAGTGAAATTATATTATACCAAATGATTTAAATGCATAACCATGTATATCGTACGGTATAATGAGAATCATACAGTCCGATATGCAGACAAGAAATTGAATATGGACAGTTAGTTTAATAGAGGGATATGATCTGTACAGTTTCATAAATCATACAGTACAAACAAAAGTCGTATAGTATGATGGGAATATAAAAATGTTCAATTTGGGAGATCAGTGAGGTGTGTGGGTGTTGATCAGAAAACACTTTAGAACAAATTTTCTTTTTAATCACGCTTGAATATCTATGACACCAAGTCTTGTCCTCAAAGTGCTAAAGGTGTCTTAGGCTAATGGTTTCATGAATATATCTGTCAATTGATCTCTTGTAACTATATATTGTAATTATATGTCTTCTTTAGCTATAAGATATCTTTTGAAGTGATGTCTAATGTCTATATGTTTTATTCAAGAGAGTTGAATTGGATTTTTGGATATGCAGATTGCACTCGTATTATCACACATGATTGGGAAGGTTCCTATGGATAATCCAAGATCTAGAATTTTTTATTCAACCATAGTACTTATGCAACACAACTTCCTACTGCTATATATTCTTCCTTAGCCGAGGAGAGGTCTACCAAATTTTGCTTCCTACTAGATCAAGAAATTAAAGATTGTCTTATGAATTGGCAGGTGCTAGAGGTGCTTTTTCTATCTATCCTACATCCTACAAAATCAGAATCTGAGTACCCTAAGATTTCAAAGGAAGTGTTGTGCATAGGTTACCAAATTCCTATATTTGGGGTGCCTGGTAAATCTCTAAGGATTCTCTTGACCGCAATTAAGTGTGACTCTTTAGGATCAGCTTAAAAATAGGCACAGAGGCACACACTAAACAATATGTCCGGTCTACTAGTAGTTAAGCAGAGGAGAGATTCAATTATTCCTCTAATTTTTTTTTTGGTCTACTGGTTTTCCATTCGGGTCATTATCTAGTTGAATCATAGAGCTCATTGGAGTTTTCATGGTCTTAGCACTATCCATTTCAATTTTTTTTTTAAATATCCTTAATATATTTTGTTTGGCTAAGAACTGTTCCATTTTCCATTTTTTTCAGTAAAGCCTGACGGAACTCGTTCAATATGAATTAGGATGTTAAGCCTAACTAAATGTCCCAAGGCTAACCAAGAGGGGGGTGAATTGGTAATTTAAAAATTATAATTCTACTCATCCTGGGATGAAAAATGATTTTGTCTGGACGATCATTCCTTAGAAAAATTTTCCAGTTTAGTTCATGTCCGTTCCATTGCTCTTACAAGGAGATAACTGATCTGATCGTCCCGTACGAATAATGTTCGTCCCGTACGATCAGTACAAAAACTTTTTCAAGATCTCCTTTAAGTGTGTGTTAATTAATTCACTCAATTACAATCACTCTCTCTCAAATGTAATTCAAATAAAAAGTACAAGCTTCAAATTCACAAAGTATCTCATGCTGAATCTGATTTGAAGTCTTCGTAGTCCGGGGTTCGATTTTCCTGAAATATTAGTACACACAAGAGAAAAAACAAATCTTCCAAAAATTGTTAGGAGATAACAACACATAAAACAATAATATTTGGAATTATCAAAACTATACAAGTTGCAAGAATGTAAAACATGCAAATAGCAACTTTCCTAACAATCTCCCCCTTTTTGATGATGGCAAAATAATTATTGTTTGTATAATTTCAAATTCTAAGAATCTCCTAAACTCCCCCTGAATTAATGAACATATAAAAATAAGGAGGCATTAAAATTATTTTTATTTTCAAAATTTTTAGAAATACAAAACAAACACACATACACTAAACAAAACAAACACACAACGATACGAATACACAAGACCCAACAAACAATTTCATCCTCTTTTTAACAACATCAAAAAGTGAAGAATAAAAAGACTAGAAATGTAAGCAGACATATGAAAATCATTTAAAAATTTAACCTTTAAAGTGATTGACATAAGGTATGCAAATAAAATTAAAACATTAGCTAAATCATAAAATTCATAGAATTTAAGAAGAGATATAACATAGAAACTAAAAAGAATTAATCAACACATGAGTATATTTAGACATTTAAGATAGAGAAAATCATTGTAAAAATGATGATATAAAAATTTTATATTTCATATTTCAATATGTAATATAAATGTACATAAGATCAATTTGAATTAAGAGATTAAAAAATTAAGGAAAGAAATAACTACCACATGTGGCACTTTGCGCATCTTTTTCAATTTTGTGGCACATTTTTGTGCATCTTTTCACTTGTTGGGCTTATTTTGTGCCTGTTTTTCACATTGCAAATCTTTGCACATTTCTTTTTATTTTTGTACATTTATACAATTTTCAAGAGTAATTATATTTTTTTAATATCTATAATCTAAAACTTCAAATCTTTCTAAGTGCATAAATATTAATTGATAAGTGAAATATAAAATAAGAAAACATCTCAATTGCAATAATAATATTAAAATTAATGTAGTCTAAATAAGAGACATGAAATTGACAATCTTAATAATATCAAGTTATAAACATAACTTAAATTTAGAAAAATTAGATTTTCTAATGAATTCAATTTTATGTTGCAGTTCAAAGTATAGCACTGTAAGATAAAAAATTTAAGGGTTTTTCATATAGGCTAACGAACATTTCAAACACAGAACAAAAAACACTTAAACATCAAAAAAAAATCTAAAGCAATAAAAGAATAGAAAAATACTAAATAAAATACAAGTACAAAAACTATAAAAATCTTCATATCACATTCCAAATGTCTCACAACAAGAAACATAGAATCCGATATAAAAATATCTCAAAATCATACAAAACACACAAAAGTTAAAAATAGAAAAATACATAAAACAAACAAAAATAAAAACACAACTAATAAAAAACATGCACACAAAAACACATAAACAAAGGGTTTAAACATCATTTTGCTCTAGGTCTGATGATTCAGAAGCTAGATCTGCCCAGGAGATTTTTTGTTTTTATTATTTTCCCATTTTATAATTTGCTTAGCTTTGCCCTTTTCTTTAGCAGGAAGAGTTCTCAAATTAGGGCACTTACTTTTCAGATGTCCAGATTTCCTACATCCAAAGCAAATAATATTTGAAGAAATCTGAACATTCTTATCATTTTTACCTTTATTCCACTTTTGTTGATGCTTATGCTTGTGCTTTAGTGGACTTTTCAATTTGCTTGTTAAGTCATCGCTTTCCTCACCAACTAAGCAACTTTTCTCCATGTCTTCCGCTTTTAGCATTATTATTTCACCTACATCCAAAAGTCTTTGACCCAAATATTGCTCGTAGGCAATGAGTGAGCCAATCAAATTATCAATAGAATATTCATTCAAATTTTTTGATTCGCAAATAGCAACAACTTTGGTATCAAACTTGTCAAGTAAACAAAGTAGAATTTTATTGACTATTTCAAAGTTTGAAAATTCTTTACCTAAAGCATGCAATGATGTTACAATTTGAATAAACCTAGTATACATGTCTAAGATTATCTCATAAGGTTTCATGCTAAAGAGTTCATAGTCATGCATAAAAAAATTCAACTTAGATTGCTTGACTTCACTAGTACCTTCATATGTAATGCATAAACTGTCCCAAATTTCCTTGCCGGTAGTACATGTAGATATTCTCATATAATCTTTCAAATTTAAAGCACATAACAAACAATTCATACATTTAGCATTTAATTCAGCATAAATTTGTTCTACTCTACTCCATTCAGAAAAAGGTGTATCAGTTTTGATTCCATCTATAATACGTGACAGTACAGAATAACCATTTTGAATCATATGCCACATTCGATAATCTATTGATTGCAAGAAAGTAGACATTCAAATTTTCCAAAAATTAAAAGAAATATTTTCAAATAAAGGTGGTCTAACAATTGAATATCCTTTTAATGTTTTACGGTTTCTAAAATTAGCCATACTCATTTTTTAAAAAGTAGTCAAAACTTATGATTTTGAAACAAAGCTCTAATACCACTTGACGGAACTCGTTCAATATGAATTAGGATGTTAAGCCTAACTAAATGTCCCAAGGCTAACCAAGAGGGGGGTGAATTGGTAATTTAAAAATTATACTTCTACTCTTGGATTTTTAGAAAACCTTTTTAATTATTAATGCAAGTTAAATTTAAAGTTTAAAAAATAAACTTTTCAACCAGAGTAAACAACTTGCAATGAAATTAAATGCAGAAGAAAAATAAGAAAGAACACACCAGATTTATAGTGGTTCGGTCAAACCTTGACCTACGTCCACTCCCCGGAGGCACCCTTCGAGTATTGCACTAATACCACAAAGTGACTCTCCTTTTGCCCCCACAGCAAGGCGGAGAAGCCTGTATAAAATCACTTTCACCTTCCCCGGTGCGACGGAGTAGCCGGGTTCTTTGACACCAAAGAGATCTTCTTCTCGCCAAAACTTCCCTCAAGACGACCCTTGAATCCGATGGAACTGAAGTGAAAGTTCGCTGGAGCAACCGTGTGAATATCCCCTCCTCACTCCCTTGAAATCCCCTCCAAGGATCTTCTCCCTCTCAAACTCCACCCTTTTCTCTCTCCCATTCAAGTTCTCTCTTCTAGTTTTCTCCCAAAGAATGAAGACACAATGGTTATCAAAGATACACTTTGTCGTCCTTTTACACTCTCCAAGTGTCGGCAGAGAACCGGACCAATGTTGTTGAACTTCACTTGAGAGCCTTCGCCGGAGCAACCGTGTGAATATCCCCTCCACACTCCCTTAAAATCCCCTCCAAGGATCTTCTCCCTCTCAATGATCCCTCTCTAGAGAAAACAACTCCAAAGGTACATGTAATAGTTTATAGGACTCCTTATATAGAAATGACATGAAAAACCGCTCAAAAAACTGCTAAAAACATATTTTTCTGCGCACTGGATCGTCCCATACGAAATTGAGTTAGTACGGACGAACTGAGTAAAAAACTGTCCCGTACGAACCATTTATTCATCTGTACGAACCAATTTCATCCTGGACAAAATTGGTTCGTCCCGGGACAAAAAAATTTGTTCGGTACGAACAGTTATATCAAAGGTCGGTTTCAAAAACTGCAGAACATTGCCAGAAACTGCCATAGTCGGTTCCCATCATCCTGGATGAACTGGAATTCGTCTGGTTGAAATTTTTACAGTGAGAAACTCGTCTGGGACGAAAAATGATTTTGTCTAGACGATCATTCCTTAGAAAAATTTTCCATTTCAGTTCATGTCCGTTCCATTGCTCTTACAAGGAGATAACTGATCTGATCGTCCCGTACGAACAACGTTCGTCCCGTACGATCAGTACAAAAACTTTTTCAAGATCTCCTTTAAGTGTGTGTAAATTTATTCACTCAATTACAATCATTCCCTCTCAAATTTAATTCAAATAAAAAGTACAAGCTTCAAATTCACAAAGTATCTCATGCTGAATCTGATTTGAAGTCTTCGTAGTCTGGGGTTTGATTTTCCTGAAATATTAATACACACAAAAGCAAAAACAAATCTTCCAAAAATTGTTAGGAGATAACAACACATAAAACAATAATATTTGGAATCATCAAAACTATATAAGTTGCAAGAATATAAAACATGCAAATAGCAACTTTCCTAACAACGCCAAGAAATAATTAAGCTCTCCCATCATGCTCATTTCAATCTCGTTACTTATTATTTTGAGAATTCATGACATAACATTTTATTTGAAGATCCAAACAAAATGTCATCTATGTAAATCTGAATAATGAGAATTTCATCTTTTACCTTTTGTAAAAAGAGAGTGGTGTCCACACTACCCTTAATAAAACCTCTATCTAGTAGGAATGAGGTAAGTCTTTCATACTAGGCTCTAGGTGCTTGTTTTAATCCATATAGTGCCTTTTTAATTTAAATACATGATTTGGAAATTATGAACTTTCAAATCTGGAGGGTTACTCAACATAAACATCCTTTTTTATTACCCCATTTAGAAAAATACTCTTTACGTCCATTTGATCTAATTTAAAACATTTGAAGCAAGTAAAGGCACCCTTATGGCTTCTAGTCTAGCTACAGGGGCAATGGTTTCTTCAGTGTCTATGCCTTATTTCTTACTATGGTTTCTGAGTCATTCATCTTATTTTTAAAGACTCATTTTGTTCTAACTACACTCTGCACTTTAGGTCTCTTGACTAATTCCCAAACATCAATCCTGGTGCATTGATTCAATTCCTCTTGCATTGCTAGGATCCAAAATTCATCTCCTAAGGCTTGATCTATACTTGTGGGTTCTATCATAGAGATGAATGTAGAATGACTAACTTCCTTCCTAAGTTCAAGCCTAGTTCTCGCACCTTCTGATGGGTCCACTAAAATTAATTCTTTAGGATGACTCGAAGCGTATCTCCATTCTCTAGGAAAATATTCCTAAGGTTCTCCCCTTTCTCCTATGGTCATAGTTTCTACTCTCTAAATTACCTCTACTTCATCTTCTTCCAATTTGGATTCAGAGGACTTATCCGATTCATTAAATACTACATGGGTGGACTCTTCTACTACTAGGGTTCACTTATTGAAGATTCTATAGGCCTTACCTATAGATAAATAACCTAAAAAGACACCATCGTCAAACTTGGGATCAAATTTTCCTAAGGGATATCTTCCATTTATTAAGATAAAATAATTGCAACCAAAGACATGTAAGTGTGAAAGATTGTGTCCGACCCTTAAGGAGTTGATAATGAGGTTTATTCAACTTCATCATGATGTTCACCCTATTTAAGACAACACATCGTGTTTATCTTTTTTGCCCAAAAATATTTAGGAATAGTGTACTCAGCTAACATTGCTCTAGCAGCTTCTACTAAGATTCTATTCTTTCTTTCTGCTATTCCATTTTTCTGAGGAGTCTTAGGGGCAGAGAAGTTATGCTCTATTCTTATCTCTTCATATAAGGATTCAAATTTTTCATTTTGAAACTCTCCACCATAATTACTATGAATTATTGAGATTTTGTATCCTAATTTTTGTTGAATCCAAGTGGAAAAAGTCTTAAATTCCTCAAACGACTCATTCTTGTGTACTAGGAATCTAATCAAATTGAATATAGTGAAGTCGTCTATAATTATAAAATCATAACTCTTTCAACCTAGGTTAGCTGTGCTAATGGGTCCAAATAGGTCCATGTGAAGAATTTCTGGTGGCCTAGATGTAATCACATCCTTGATTGAATTAAATATTGATTTTATTTAATTTTTTAATTGTCAGGCATCGCATAGATGATCTTTAGTGAACTCTAACTTAGATACATCTCTAACTAGGTTTTTCTAGGTAATATTTCTAAGTTTTGTCATACTAGCATGGCATAGTCTCCTATGTCATAGCCACGAGTCATCTATTATTATTTTTAAACGCAGTGAATTTGAATTTTCAATGCAATCAAGATCTAACATGTAAACATTATTTATTCATTTTCTTTCTAAAATTAGTTTATCATTTAAACTAATCAAGTATTTGTTATAAAGAAATTTTTGTCAAAACTTTTGTCACACAATTTACTAATGCTTAATAAATTATATTTCAAACCATCAATTAATAAAAAAATTCCAATTAAATTTTTTTTAGCATTTCCAACCATACCTAAGTCCACCACTTTCTTGGTGGTGTTGTCTCCCAATGTTATTTTGCCTTCGGTCATGGCATCCAGAATTATAAACTTCTTAATGTCTCCAATCATATGTCTCGAGTATTCACTGTCCATGTACCACATGCTCTCACTAGGTCTTTTGTGAGAGTACCCCTATAAGGTCATTCAAGGGTTAGGTTTGGGAACCCAAGTAAATTTGGGTTCCTCCTTATGCTTGCATGAATGAGATGTATGCATGTTATGTTGTGATGAATATAATTTCGATCTCCATACTAGGCGTGTCCTACTGTGAATCGTGCACGTGTGGGTTATGTGACCTAGCATGCCATAAGAGAAGCACCTAACACCGAGAAATGGGTTCACTAACCTATGTGGGTGGTGATGCCTCTTCCTAAAGTTGTGTGATGTATGCAATGTTCGGGGTTTATTTGGTTGGGCTAATGTGGATGATGTCTTAACTTTTTAAAGTTCTATGATTTTTTATTTCAATGCATTATTTTAATATTCAAATCCTGCCACTTCCATTTTTAAAAGATGTTCATTGTGATCTCTATCTAAATCATAATTTTCTTTAACTAAGTTAGCATACTTAGTTTGAAAAGTACTAAATTCAATATTAAGACTAGCATGCATTTTAATTAACATTCTATACGAGTCATGGATTTTCTTAGAATTTACGAACAAATCTTCCTATGAAAGTTGACATATATCATCTTGATCCTATTGTTAAGATTATCGTTAGCCATTAGACACAATTTTGTTACCTCCTCCTCTACTTCTTCTTCTAATGATTCTGAGGCAGAGTCTGCTCAAAATACCTTTTGTATCTTCATCTTCCCTTTCTTATATTTTTCCTTCTCCTCACCTTTTTCCTTAGCTGGCTGGTTCTTTTTATTGGGACAATCAGCTTGGAGGTGACCTGGTTTCCTGCCCTCAAAACAAATCGTGTCAGATGAAATTTTAGTAGGTCTTAAACTTTTAACTTTATTCTAGTTGTTTCGAGGACGCCTCTATTTTCTATTCAAAATTTTTTTGAACTATCAGGTCATTTAGGCTATATCGTTATCTTCCTCCACTACAGAATTTTTAGTATCTAAGTTGTTTACTTTCAAAGCCACTATCCGCTCCTTTTCTCATGCATCATTTTGCCTTTGACTCAATCCTTGCTCATAAGTAATGAGTGATCCAAGAAAATTATCAATTGAGTAAACATTTAAATCTTTTGATTAATTAATAATAGTAATTTTAGCATCATAGGACGTAAGCAACTCAAAATCTTATTTAACTTTTCCAAAATTAGAAATTTTTCTACCTGGAGTATGCAAGAATGTCACTATTTAGTGAACCTAACGTACATGTCAGATATAGTTTCGCTAGGTTTCATACAGAAGAGTTCATAATCATGCAATAAGAAGTTTAACCTAGTCTGTTTAACCTCACTAGTTCCTTCGTACGTGATACACAGTCTATCCTAGATCTCCTTACTAGTAGTACTGGTAGATACTCTCTTGTAGTCCTTTGATTTTAATACACAAAAGAAATAGTTTAAGCACTTTGCATTTAATTGTGCTAGATCCCTATCCTCATTGCTCCATTCACTAAAAGGTACTTAATTTTTCATTCCATTCACAAGTTTAAATAGTGCAGCATATCCTTCTTGAACCAACATCCACATACGATAGTCAATAGATTATAAAAAATTAAACATTCTAATTTACTAGAAATCAAATGGAATATTGTCAAACAGGGGGGTGGACGGGTTACAAAATAACCCTCCATAGTATCATGATTACCAAAATGTGTCATGATCAATTTTACAAGGTTTTCTAAAACACTATTTTTGAACCCCACTCTGATACCAATTAAAAGTATGAGATGTGCCAAAAGGGGGGGGGGGGGGGGGTGAACTGAAAATATGTTGCAATAAAATAACAATCCTAAATAATAGTTCTAATTTTTTGTGTTTTTAAATTTTAAACAAGAAAAAAAAATTTGTTGTGAAAGAGAATTCTTAAAACACGATTGTAATAATAGGTGGTGAAATTTTAACTTGCTCAATAAAGAATTAGACTATGATTTTCACCAAGCAATTTTAACGAATATAAAAATGCAAAACATAACTAAAGTGCAGTAAGGAAAAATTCACACTAGAAGATTTATAGTGGTTCAGTCACTTGACTTACATCCATTCCTCGGAGTCCTCCACTCTTGGAATTTCACTACTAAATAGTAATTCTCCTTTTTCCCCCACAGCAAGGCAGAGAAGCCTTTACAAACCTCACTTTCACCTTCCCGGAATGGCGAAGTACCAAATGCTATATCACCCTCTTGGTGATGGCAGCGAACCTTCTCATCTTTCTCCCTCCTGGAGAAGGTAGAGTACCTTAGAGGATACAATCCTTGAAGGATCTCCCCTTAGAAAGCTTCCCACATGATCTTCTCGGGCCACAGGATGAGCAATGTACAGCAAGCTAGGAGTAACCGTGTGATCTCCCTCGCACTCCTTCTCCCTCACAAACTCACCTTCTCCCTCATCTCACATACCCAAAATCTTCTCAAGAGCTCTCTCTTAAGGAATCCTCTTCTAGTCACGTTCCTCTCTCACACATATTCCTTATTTAAAAGATAAAAGTTTAGATATTAAAATCAGGCTCCACAAAACCCTAAATTTTTAATATAGCCATTTTTGTTCATATAGTATGATCCAAGATCATACAATATGATTAGTTCAAAATAGCCTTCATCCTTGTACGAAGGAGTATGAACAAGCAATTTATCTGAATAATATTGTATAATATGATTCAATATCATCCAGTATGATAAGTTATTTTCCTTCTGTTCGTACAGGATGAATGCTGGGACAACACAAACTCATCTTTGTTCATTGTCTGGTATGATCCACATCATACAATATGATACATTAAAAGCTTAAGGTTGTCAAGTATAATGTTCACAGCATCTAGTATGATTAGTTCAAAAATCAAGGGATCGCCCGGTACAATAATTAAGATGATCAAAAAAAGCCTTAGTTAATCGTACAGTATGAATACCAATCAATAATTAATCATAGATTTAATTTACTAATCACAGGGGTAATTTAAGTAAGTATTCAAATTATCTTATAGTACAATTTGATCGTACAATATGATCAATTCAAAATTTACAGTTTAAAAACTTACTTAAATTAATCTGGAAGTTAGGCTTTTTTATTAGAAATACATCATTCAGTATGATAATTATCGTACAATATGATTTATTCACAGATAGATGTTGAGCCATACAAGGTTGTATAATACGATTTAAAATCATACATTACAATCTTAAAAAAAATTCTCTTTTTTTTTTAACCAAACTCTTCCTCGGTGTGTGAGCATAGTTGCTCAGTTTGCATACACTTTGTGGCCAGACTCAAGAAAAGAAAAAAAAATACAAAATAAATGAAAATTATATAGTTTCAAACTTCATATCCTACTCTACATAGTCTTGAGTCTTCTTGTTATCTTGAGTAATATATGATCTCCTTAAAATATTAGTACTTATAGACAAGAGCCAAATTAAAAATATTCTATGAATAATGAAGTAATTCAAATCGATATTATTTGTCATCATCAAAATCTCAGACTAGGGGTCATGGACTGCAAGATAAATACCCTTCTTCAAAAAACCAATGTCCCTCCTTCACGAATCTGCAACTAGTTCCTTACTAAAAAATGCTTGGACTATCCAGCACATTCTTCGCATGTCCATTATTCCTAAAGTTAGGGATCAAATGCATAGTACCCCCATCTTTTCACTTACCACTTACTATATACTAGCTCGTTGTGATTTTAATGCTGTTGATCTTCTAATTCACTACATAAACATCTAACCAGTATTAGGGATCCGAGCCATAAAAGAAAGCCAAATCTAACCTTGGGACATAATATAGCCTATGTTCTAGAAACTAAATATAACCTTTAATATTTAGTTCCACCTATTCATGTCCCTATTTTTAACTCAAATAGCTGCTTCCATGACCTTCACAGTACTCATCATCAACCTCTACATGATTAGGCTACAGTAGAAGAGGAAGGACATATTCCTGCACCTTTCCCTATCCTCCAACACTCCCAGATTGATTAGCTGGTTCAGAGGTTTAATGAGTGGGAAGCTATAATTGAGTTATATGTCACCAAGTAGCAGTAATAACATGATCAGGACGTAGCTCAATTTGAAGCATACCCGGCCCAGCAGCAGCAGCAACACGACTACAATATGGCCTGGTTTGGTGAGCAGTTTGCTTCTTTTTACAAATACTTTTAGCAGCCACCACCACCACCTCCACCAGATCAGTGCTCCTCTTTTTACTAGTTTGTTAGTGTTTGGTTTTGTGTTTGTATTACTTATCTTTTATATATTTTATTCTGTGAAGTGTTTTTCTTATTTCCTTTTATTTTGTGATGTCAAAAAAGGAGTTATGTTATTTGCTTTTGTCTTTAGTGGAATTTACCTTATTTTACTACTGTTGTTTTTATGTTTAAATTTTTTCTTTCTTTAATTAAAAAATATATTATTTTTTGCTTGATCTAAACTTTTTTAACAACAATGTTTTCCATCATAAAAAAGGAGATATTGTTGCAAATCTGGATCTAAATACTATGTTTTTAATGATAATAAATATTTTTATTTTTTTACAATTATAATTATTATATATATTTTTTGTTTGACCTGCTTACTAACCTTTCAGGTACACAAAGATCACTTGTAATACAAATCAGCTCAAGATCAGGTAAATTAGGGTTGAGTCTACTTGTAATTTCATTTCAATATATTTTTTATCTTTCTTGAGTCAAATCTTGAATATGGTGGATCCTAAGCTAGTAACCTTGCACGCACATACTCAAGAGGAGAAATTTAATGGGTTAGAGTATTTTTTTCTATTTTTGACCTAATCACCTAGGATGATTTAAAATCATACAAGATGATCAGCTAAAAACATAAGCCCTTATTAGGGCATCCATGCTAATTTTGAGTGATTAAACTAATCGTACTGGATAATCTATATCATCCAGGATGATCAATTTAAATGATGAAAAATAGTTGCCAATCACAATTTAGGTAATTTTTTAGTTTCAAATTTTATTCTAATCGTACAGGATGATACACATCATACTGGATGATTAATGACAATCATGCCTAAATTAATCCAATGATTAAGGGCGATATTTTAGTTAAAATTTTCAATTATCTCATACAATATGATCCATTTGGATCATACTAGATAATATAGTATATTTTGTAGGACGATCCCATATCATCCAAGATGAAAAGCCATAATTTTATTCTAATCATCCAGGAGTATCATATTGGACTTACCAAGACATCTATGGGTTGATATGAAGATCGCCACCCATCATCCCATGTCATACTGGATGATCAATATCTTGAACTAATTGTCCATGATGATCGTAAGATTATACTAGACAATATGTATAAATACTTATACTGATTATATAGAGAAAAGGTGATCGCATTAGAAAAAAGGGCTATTTTATACTAATCGTATATGACGATTGGTCAATCATCTGGGACAATCAGTTGCATATAATTGAAAATTAGTTCTTCATTTGGAGGCTCTCTATTTTAGCAATTATGTTAATCCTTGAGTTAATCTTTTGCTATGGAGTTTATCCATGAGGGAGCTTAGAGAAGGAAGAGGGAGAGCTTGAGAGAGAGAGATCCTTATGAGGGGGACTTTATGAGGGAATCATAAAGGTTGCTCCAAGCAAGGTGTTTGTCATCCTTTTCGAGTTTCTCCACTAGATCCTTGGTGGCTCTTGGGAGATCATCTTTAGTATTAGATCCAAGTACTCTGCCTACTCCAGGAGGGAGTAAAAGGAATCTCAGGTTCTTTACCTTCACTAGGTAGGTGATAAAGGATTTCAAGGTTCTCTGCCTATTCTCGGAGGGAGTAAAAGGATTTAAGATTCTCTGCTTCACAGCATCGATGGAAAGATTTTGTAAGGTCTTCTCTACCTTAATGTGGTAGCAAAAGGAGAGTCATTTCAGTTTAGTGCAATTCTTGACAAGGGAGTCTCCAAAGAGTTGAATATGTCAGATTTGACTAAACCACTATAAAATTCGGTATGTTCTTTCTTATTACTTTTATCGCATTTTATTTTCGCACTTTTTATGATTTATTCTGTGATTGAAAATTTTGATTGTATTATTATCATGAAAATTATTTTTTTTTCTACATCTAGGGTTATTATTTTATTTTTAAAAAATTTTCTTTTTGTTTAATATTTAAAAATAAAACTATCAATTCACCCCCCCCCCCCCCCCTCCTCTTGGTTAGTCTTGGGTTAGTTCTTTTGGGTTTAACACCCCTCACAAACTTTCAAGTGGTATCAGAGCAAGATTTATAAATCAAGTTTTAGAAAATTTTGAATTTTGATCTATGGCTAACTTTGGAAATATAAACACTATGAAAGGATATTCAATTATGAGATAACCTCGTTTTGATAATATACCTTTTGATTTTTGAAAAACCTGCATGACTTGTGATAATCAATTGATTATCATATGTAGATGCTTATTAGGGAGGTTATTCTGCACCTTTTAGAATAGTAAATGTTATTAAAATTGAAATTCCTTTTGCTGGTTGGATTACTGATGATAGAGATCTAGCACAACTGAATGTTAAGTGCTTGAACTATTTTTTTTATGCCTTAAAATCTGAAGACTATATACATATTTCCACTTGTTCCAATGGAAATGAATTTTGGGGATATCATATATAACATTTGAAGGTACAAATGAAGTTGAATAATCTAGAATGAATATTCTTCTGCATGATTATAAACATTTTTGCATGAAACTTTATGAATTTATTTCTAAAATGTATAGTAGGTTTACATAATTTGTTACATCCCTGTATGCCTTAGAAAGAGAACTAACAAACTATAAAAATGTTAACAAGATTTTGAGATGCTTACCATTTTCCTTTGGTGCAAAAATTATTACAATTACTGATTCTAAGGATTTGAGTATTTATTCAATCGATAACTTACTTGGATCACTCATTACTTATAAGCAAGGAGTGAACCAAAGGCAGCTTGATGCAGGTAAGAAGAAAACTATAGCCTTAAAGGCTAATGATTCTAACAATGATTCTTCTAGTTTTGAAAATGATGACATGGCTTAATAACTAGGCAATTCAAAAGCTTCTTGAAGAAAAAATAAAAGCATCATCAGAAATGGAATAAATATAAGAATAATAAAAATTCTAAAGTTTCTTCTGATGTTATTTATTTGAATGCAGAAAGCAAGGGCATCTGAAGTCTGATTTCCCAACTTTCAAAGCTCACCTAAGAAAGGAGAAGGATAAAGAGAAACCTAAGTTCAAGAAAGACAAGAAAATGATCAAAAGGCTTTCTGGCCAGACTCAACATCAAACTCCTCTGAAACTAAAACAAAAGAGGAGGTAATAAACATGTGTTTAATGTATTATAAACTTTTTGATCACTCTGATCAATAAGAGGTATATGAGCTTACTTATGATTAATTACTTGAAATTTCTAAAAAAAAAATCATTTTTCATATTGGAAGTTCAAGAAACTGCATGCTAGCCTTAAAATTGATTTTTTAACTATGTAAAAAGAGCATGAATGCTTGAGAAAAGATCATTCCACTTTAGATAGCAATCATATGACTTTACTTGATAAATTTGATGATTTGAATAAAAAGCATCTTGATTTAACTCATGAGCATTGTTCCTTGAAATCACTACATGTTGAATTAAAAATGAATATAAGTTGTATACTCTTGCAGCTAATTTTGATAGTAGGGAGAATGCATTAGAAATAGATTATTCAGTTCTTGAAAGTATAAATAAGTTTTTTAGAAGTTAAATTAATTGCTTTCAAATAAAATAAAAAATCACCTACAATATAAGAGTTTCATAATCCATCATATGAGCATACATCATTCAAACCTAGGAAGAGGCACCATAACTTGAATAGATTAGTAAATCCTTTTCCTAGTGTTAGAAGTTTTTCTTGTGGCATGCTAGGACATATCTCCCACACTTGTATTGTTTACCTTACAACACATTTCGTGTAGAGACCAAAACATCAAAACTCACAGTATAACAAGTATGCATTTCATTCTTCTTTCCAAAACATGGGACCCAAACCTTTTTGGTTTTCCAAATCTGACATATAATGATTTTATAGGGTTGCTCTCATAGAAGGCTTCATGAGAGTATGTGGTACCTGGACAGTGGATGCTCAAGGCATATGACTGAAGATGCAAATCAATTTATTCCATTGGATGCAAGGGCAAGAGCTAAGGGAACACTTGGAGATAACACCACCAAGAGAGTGATGGGGTCAGGTATAATTGGCAACTCTAAAAATTTCATCATTAAAAATGTTTTACTAGTTGATGGCTTGAAATATAACTTGCTTAACATCAACCAGCTCTATGATAAAGGCTTTAACATAAAATTTCAATCTAAAATTTGCATAATAAGCTTGCATAATAACATTATTTTATAGGGAAAATGGATAAACAATATCTACATGCTTGATTTAAATTATATTAACACTAACATTATTCTTTGCTTAAAAATTATTGCTGATGAATCTTGGTTGTGGCATAGGAGATTGTATCATGCAAGCATAAAAAACTTTAGAAAAATCACGCAAAAAAGACTTAGTGAGAGGAATTTCTAAATTAGAGTTCATAAAAGATCATTTGTATGATGCCTATCAATTAGGCAAAACATGCAAATCCTCTTTCCACTAAATCAAAGACATTAACACTAGAAAACCCTTAGAAGTCTTACACATGGATCTCTTTGGATATATTAGCACTACAAGCTTAGGAGGAAAAGTCTTTAGGTATGTGATTGTTGATAATTATTCGAGGTTTTCTTGGGGTTAATTTCTATCTCATAAAAGTGAATCATTTTAGGAGTTTAAGTCTTTTCCACTTGGATTCATAGGAAGCTAGGTTTTGAAATTCTAACGATTCATAGTGATCAAGGTGGAGAATTTGAGAATGAAAATTTTGAATATTTCTTTAAGGAGCAAGGGATAAACCATAAATTTTCAGCTCCTAGGACCCCTCAGCGGAACTGGATAGCTGAAAAAAAGAATAAGACCCTAGAAAAAGTCACTAGAGCCATGTTAGTTGAATATTCCCTTTCAAAAATACTTTTGGGTAGAAGTAGTGAATATAGTCTATCATATTCTAAATATGGTGAATGTTAGATCCAAACTGAATAAGACACCCAATGAAATTTTGAAGGATAGGATAGATAATCTCTCTCACCTCCCTATTTTTGGATGTAAAGTGTTCATTCTGAAAAATGGGAAGTCTCAACTAGGAAAGTTTGATCCATTATCTGATGGAGTGTTCCTAGGTTACTCATGTGTTAGTAAATCCTATAGAGTCTTCAATAAAAGAACACTCATAGTTGAGGAGACCACTCATATTATATTTGATGAATCTTATAATTCTGGAGTGTCTAGGGTAGAGGAAGAGGAGGTCGTAGAAGTCACCCAAGGATTAGAATTTGCAAATTTAGAGGAAAGGATAGAATCTAAAAATACGTTACCAAGAGAATGGAGATATTCTTCGAGTCATTCTAAAGAACTAATCTTAGGAGACCCATCGAAAGGTGATAGAACTAGGCATGGGCTTAGAAAAGAAGTAAACCACTCTACCTTCATTTTAATGTCTGAACTCACTAGCCTAAATTAAGAAGAACTAAATCAATTTGTAAGGAATGATGTTTGGGAGTTAGTTAAAAGGCCCAAGGACCAGAGTGTGGTTAGAATTTAATGGTTTACAAAAATAAAATGAATGATTCTAGAGTAGTTGTGAGAAATAAGGAAAGATTGGTGGCTAAGTGTATAATCAAATAGAATGAATTGATTTTAAAAAGACTTTGGCCCCTTTAGCTGGATTGAAAACTATTAGAGTGCTACTAGCATTTGTTTATTTTAAGGGATTCAAATTATACAAAATGAATGTCAAGAGTGCCTTTCTGAATAGGGTGATAAAAAAAATGTGTATGTTGAATAATTCCTAGATTTTAGAAACTCACAATTTCTTAATTATGTGTTAAATTTTAAAAAGGCATTGTAATGAACTTAAACAAGCACCCAAGGCATAGTATGAAAGGCTTAGCACATTCCTAATAGAAAGATATTTTATTAAATGAAGAATAAACACCACCCTTTTTTTGAAAAACGTAGGAGATGAATTACTAATTATTTAAATTTATATTGATGATATTCTATTTGGATCTTTTGATAAAAATCTATGTGATGAATTCTAAAAAAAATGAAATGAGTATGATGTCAGAATTTTCTTTCTTTTTAAGGTTTAGCATAAGACAAAAGGATGATGAAACTTTTCTTAGTTAATCGAAATATGTTAAAAAAATCTTTAAGAAATATAAAATGGATAAAGTCAATACAATCAACACTCCCATGAGTTTCACTGTTCAGTTAGATAAGAATTCAAATGGCAAATCTATTGATCAAAAGAAATACAAAGAAATAATTGGATCACTTCTTTACTTGACTAGTAGTAGACATGATTTAGTGCTAAAAGAGTTTAGTGTTTGTCTCTATGCTAGATTTTAGGCAGATCTAAAAGAGTCCCATTTAACTGTTATTAAGAGAATTCTTAGGTATCTCTTAGGAACTCATGACTTATGAATTTGATATCCAAGGCATAGCAACTCTTTTGAAATAAAAGGATATTTTGATTCAAAATTTGTAGGATATCGAGTTGACATAAAATCACTTCTGAGACATGTCAATTCATAAGAAAATCCTTAGTCTTTTCGTTTTTTAGAAAATAGAACTCAATTGCCTTATCCACTACATAAGCTTGAGTACATCGCCTTAGGAAGTTGTGTGACCCAAGTCCTTTGGTTAAAGCAATAAATTTCAAATTTAGGATTACTTGTAGGCACAATCTCAGTCCTATGTGATAACACTAGTGCAATCTACATTTCAAAGAACTCAATACAATATTTTAGAACCAAATACATTGACATAACGCATCACTTTATTAGAGACCATGTTACTAAATGAGACATAAAACTTCACCAGATAGTCACTGAAAACTAATTTTCTGATATATTTACAAAACCACTGGCTTTTAAAACTTTTAGTATTTTAAGAACCAGATTAGGTGTAATAGATATTAATACTTGAAATAACTACTTTTGTTTTTTGATGTTTTTTTTTTTTTTTTTTTTGCATTTCTGTTTATGTTCATGTATTTTTATTTTATGTTATTTATTTCTCTATTATTTTTCTTCAATGTTTTTAAATGAATCAGATCAATGGTCACTTCTAGTATTGATTTCTTAAATGATATTTTTGCATTTCTTTTGGTTTTAAAAATTTGTAAGCAGTGATTGACCTCCATAAAACAGTTAAAGAAACATCGTTGATTGTTTCTCTTTCTCTATCTCCAGTAGTGGTATATATTTTTTTGAAGTAAAATTTATTTCAAATTAAAAGTTATATTTTGAAATTGGGATCTATTTTATCTTCTTACAGTAATCTATCTCATATGAATAATGTTAAAAGTCATTAAATCACTTTCAAGTTTTCTTTATCAAGTTATTGAATTTATCGTATGTATATGATTCTGATTTGTAATTTATTCTTCTTTATATTAGAGAGTGAGTTTTTCTTCTCTTATATCTGGAAGATATTCTCATAACTAAGAGTCTTTAATGGTTTTGAAAGGGAGACAGCTCGTAAAAATTGACAAGAGGCACAAAATAAGCCCAAAAGAAAAAATTAAAAGATGCAAAATGACCGCCAAGAAAGTGTAAGATACACCAAAGTGTATTAAAAATCAAAAGATACGCAATTTGCACCAGGTAATTGAAAAAAGAGGTACAAAATGAGCCTATAAAAATAAATTTCCTCCTCTTTCAAATCTTTAAATGTTACAAGAATTCATGTGCCACTTGAAATCTTCAAACACTTGATTTTTAAAAATTATGATTTTGATTGGTTACTCTATAATATTTTTTATCAATTTGTTTCTAAAATAAAGCTTTAGTATATCACCTTTCTATCTCATTTCTTTTATGTATTAGATTTTTAACCTAGAAGGAGTCTATGCAAGGATTAACAAGATCAATTTTTTATTTTTTCTAGATTTCAGTGGTGTTAATTTGTTTCTTTCTAATTTTCAATCCTGTCACAAGAGAAATTTTTCATATATATATATATATATATATATATATATATATATATATATCTTTTGATTTTGATTTATGATTGGTTTGTTTGAATAGTTGCTATTTGAATGATTTATATTTGTGCAACTTATGTAGTTTTGATGATTCCAAACATTATTGTTCAAATGTATAGTTATCTCCTAACAATTTTAGAAGATTTGCACTTGCTTTTGTGTGTACTAACATTTCAAGAAAATCAGACTCCAGACTACGAAAACTTCAAATCAAATTCAACATGAGATATTTTGTTTATTTGAAGTTTGTCTTTTCTTTGAATTAATTTTGAAAGGGAGTGATTGTAATTGAGTGAATAAAATCTCACACACACAAATAAGGAGATCTTGAAATTCTATACTGATCGCACAGGACGATATTTATCGTACTGGACGATCTGTCAGTTATCTCCTATAAAGCATTTGGAACGAATAGGAACTTGCTTGGAAAAATTTTTTCTAAGTCCTATTCGTCCAGGACGAATTTTAATATCGTCCCGGACGATGGGTTCTCTGTAAAATTTTGTCCAGACGAATTTTACCATCGTACGAGGCGACCAGTGCTCTGGAAAATTTTCGTCCCGACGAAAATAAATATCGTACCGGACGAACAGCTCTCTGGAAAATTTTCGTCCAGACGAAACAAAATTATCGTCCGCGGTGATTGGTCCTCTGGAAAATTTTCGTCCAGACGAAATAAATAATCGTCCAGGACGATCGGCTCTCTAGAAAATTTTCGTCTAGACGAACATATTTTCGTCCAAACGATAAACCGACTTAGAACAGTTTTCAGCAGTTTCCAGAACCGACCTTGTAATAACCGTTCGTACTGGACGAACCTAGTTCGTACAGGACGATCAGCTGTACGAAGTCATTTCGTACACATATACAAATTGGGTCGTTTCAGATCGTTTAAGTAAAATCGTCCAGGACGATCCAGGATCGTACAGGACGATCCACTGCGTACAGAATTGGAAATTTGCAGTTTTTGGGCGGTTTTTCATGTCTTTTGTATAAATAGTCCAAATTAGACTGCCACCCAATCTTTTTGTCATTTGATCTTCGTGCCTATTGAGAGAATAGCCAAGGAGAGAGTGGAAGAGAGCTTTCAAAGGAGGATTCCTACCATTGGAGCGAGAAGGCTTCACTTGGATTGCTAAGGTAAGAGACTCTACTTGTGAAATTGGATTTCTTCACTCTTTTCTTTCTTCCTTCTAGATTCTTGTGAGAAGATCATTCAAGAAGGTCCGGTTCTCTGCCGACACTTGGAGAGTGTGAACAGACGTGGGTTCTCTGCCTACACTAGGAGAGTGTAAAAGGAAGAAGGTTCTCTGCCTACACTTGGAGAGTGTGAACAGCTATAGGGTTCTCTGCCCACACTAGGAGAGTGTGAAAGGACGACGGTTCTCTGCCAGCACTGTGGATTGTGTAAAAGGACGACGGTTCTCTGCCGCACCGGGTAGTGGTGAAAAGAGTGTTTTGTACAGGCTTCTCCGCCTTGCTGTGGGTGCTAAAGGAGAGTCACTTTGTGGTATTAGTGCAATACTCAGAGGGTGCCTCTGAGGAGTGGATGTAGGTCTGGTTATAGACCAAACCACTATAAATCTGGTGTCATTTACTTTATTGCTTTTACGTTTCCGCACTTTAAATTTCAGTTTTAACAACTCTGTGGTTGAAAAACATTTTTCTATAAACTTTAAAAGAAAATTTTATTTCGGTTCAACTTTATCATTAAGAGGGTTTAAAATTTTTAAAACTACCAATTCACCCCCCTCTTGGTAGCCGTGGGACATTTACTTAGGCTTAACAACCTAATTACTGGACTCAACAAGTGGTATCAGAGCATTGTTTCAAAATCATAAGTTTGAACTACTTTTTGATTAACGTAGATGGCTACATTTGGAAACCGAAACACACCTGAGGGTTACTCTATCACTAGACCTCCACTGTTTGACAATATTCCTTTTGATTTTTGGAAAACACGCATGTCTACTTTCTTACAGTCACTTGATTATCGCATGTGGATGCTAGTCCAGGAAGGTTACACAAAACCAACTAGATTAGTTGATGGAATTAGGGTAGATACACCCTATGCAGATTGGACTATAGAAGAACGTGACTTAGCACAATTAAATGCAAAATGTTTAAATAGTTTCTTTTGTGCTTTAAAATCTGAAGACTACATGCGAGTTTCCACTTGTAAAAGCGGAAAAGACATATGGGATAGACTTTGTATTACTTATGAAGGGACAAATGAGGTTAAGCAATCAAGACTCAATATCTTGTTACATGACTACGAATTATTTCGCATGAAACCTAATGAATCTATATCTGACATGTACACAAGATTCACTCAAATTGTCACCTCTTTGCATGCACTTGGTAGGGAATTAACTAATGCTGAAATGGTTAATAAGATTCTTCGTTGTTTACCTACTGCATACGATGCTAAAATTACTGCAATTACAGAGTCAAAAGATCTGAACATTTATTCTATTGACAATCTTCTTGGTTCACTCATTGCTTACGAGCAAGGAGTAAGTCAAAGAAAGATTGATGCAGGTGAACCAAGAAAGGACAAGAATATTGCACTAAATGTGAAAGAGTCAGAAAGTGAACACTCACAACCTGAGGATGAAGATGATATAGCACTGATGACTAGACAATTCAAAAGCTTTTTAAAGAGGAAGCAGAAGAGACGCCAGCAATGGAATAGAGGTAAGTATAACAGAAATGGCAAGGTTTCTAATGAAGTGATTTGTTATGAATGCAGGAAACCAGGTCATATAAAGACTGATTGTCCAAAACTCAAAGCCACTCCTAGCAAGGAGAAGGTAGAGGAGAAACCAATGGTAAAGAAGGGCAAGAAGAAGTTTCAAAAGGCTTTTTGGGCGGACTCAGCTTCAGACTCATCTGAGACTGAAAAAGAAGAAGAAGTCACCAACCTTTGCTTGATGGCAGATAAATCTGAACAATCAGATCAAGAAGAGGTATGTGATTTAACTTATAATGAATTGTTTGAAGTTTCTGAACACATGCATGATGCATATAGGAAAACGAAAAAGATGCATGCTAGTTTAGTTTTAGAATTGGAAGAGCTTAATAAGGAACACGAAATCCTTAGGAAAGATCATGCTTTAATTGATAGCAACCACATGAAACTACTTGATGAATATGATGACTTGAATAAAAATTTTGAGAATTTAAAATCATCCTATGCTGAACTTGAAAAAGAATTTAAGAAATTTAAGGATGAATCTGAGCACAAGACATATAGAGTCAATTATACAAATCGAATCTTGGAGGAAATGAATTCATTTTACAAACTTACTATAAGAGCTCTCGAGGATAATAGGAACCCCCCTAAACTTGAAGATTTTACAAATCCAAATATTATCCTAAATTCATGAAATCCCTTAGAAGACAATCATATGAAAGAAAACATAGGAATATTTTTCCTAATGTTAAATGTAACAATTGTGGATTTTTGGGACATATATCTCACACCTGCACTTTAAAGATGAAACCTAATTTGGTGTGGAGAACTAAGATGCATAAACCTAGACATATCACACATGCATCTGATTATAAATTTCATAAAGGTGAACCCAAACTAGTTTGGGTTCCCAGGTCTAACATTTGAGAATTTTGCAGGTATACTCTCACACAAGACCTCGTGAGAGTATATGGTACCTGGACAGCGGATGTTCTAAGCACATGACTGGAGATACTGCTCAATTCATAACGCTGGAAGCCAGGAGTGGAGGCAAGGTTACACTTGGAGATAATACCACAAAGAAAGTGGTTGGATCAGGTATGATTGGAAATTTGAAAAACTTTTTCATAGACAATGTTTTATTAGTTGAAGGCTTAAAACATAATTTGCTTAGCATAAGTCAGCTATGTGATAAGGGCTATAATGTAAAATTTTTACCTACTAGCTGCATAATTAGCCTAAATGAGAAAATTGTTTTAAATGGAAAAAGGGTGAACAATGTTTACATGCTAGATTTAAATTGTATTCAATCTCCTACTGCTTTTTGTTTGAAAACTGTTTCTGATGAATCGTGGCTTTGGCATAGGAGACTTTGTCATTCTAGTATGAAAAATCTTAGAAAAATTACCCAAAAGAATTTGGTGAGAGGAATACCTAAACTAGACTTTACTAAGGACCATCTGTGTGATGCATGTCAATTAGGAAAACAAGTGAAGTCCTCTTTTAAGTCCAATAAAGATCTTAGGACCAGTAAACCATTAGAAATTCTTCACATGGATCTTTTTGGACCTGTAAGCACGTAAGTCTAGGAGGAAAGGTATATGGATTTGTTATAGTAGATGATTTTTCAAGATTCACCTGGGTTAAATTTCTTTTTCATAAGAGTGAATCATTTGAGGAATTCAGAAATTTTTCAACTTGGATACAAAGAAAACTAGGATGTGAAATAATTTCTATACAAAGTGATCATGGAGGAGAATTTGAAAATGAAAGATTTGAAGATTTCTGTAAAGAAAAGGGGATTGATCACAATTTTTCTGCACCTAGAACTCCTCAACAAAATGGAGTAGTTGAAAGAAAGAACAGAACATTAATAGAAGCCGCCCGAGCAATGTTAGCAGAATACTCACTTCCTAGATATTTTTGGGCTGAGGCGGTTAGCACTGCATGCTATGTTCTGAATAGGGTGAATGTGAGATCAAATTTGAATAAAACACCCTATGAGTTGCTAAAAGGAAGAACACCAAATTTGTCTCATTTGCATGTATTTGGTTGCAAGGTGTTCATACATAATAATGGAAAATCTGCCTTAGGAAAATTTGATCCAAAATCAGATGAAGGAATTTTTGTTGGATATTCAAGTGTTGGAAAATCTTATAGAGTATTCAACAAAAGAACTTTAGTCATTGAAGAAACCACACATGTTGTTTTTGATGAAAATGGAAACATGGAAGAGCCAAAAGTTGTTGAAGAAGAAATTGAAGAAAACTCCCAAAAGATTGATAGATTAAATTTGGAAGAAAATGTGGAAGAAAATTTAGAAAGAGAAGACCCTTTGCCTAGAGATTTGAGATTTTCTAAAAACCACCCAAAGGAATTAATCATAGGTGAACCAAGTGAGGGTGTTAGAACTAGGCGTGGATTAAACAAGGAAGTCAATCATTCAGCCTTTATTTCAACTGTTGAACCCACTAACATTGATCAAGCACTTTCAGATGAATTTTGGATATTGGCCATGCAAGAAGAGTTAAATCAATTTGTAAGAAATAAAGTTTGGGAACTAACTACAAGGCCAAAAGATCAAAGTGTTGTTGGAACCAAGTGGGTGTTCAAAAATAAAATGAATGACTCAGGAGTAGTCATTAGAAATAAGGCTAGATTAGTAGCTAAGGGGTATAATCAAATTGAAGGAATTGATTTTGAGGAAACTTTTGCCCCTGTAGCTAGACTTGAAGCAATTAGGGTTTTACTAGCCTTTGCCTGTTTTAAAGGTTTTAAATTGTTTCAAATGGATGTCAAAAGTGCCTTTTTAAATGGAGTAATTGAAGAAGATGTTTTTGTAGAACAACCTCCAGGTTTTGAAAATTCTAAATTTCCAAATCATGTTTTCAAATTAAAAAAGGCATTATATGGATTGAAACAGGCACCTAGGGCTTGGTATGAGAGGTTAAGCACCTTCCTACTTGAAAGATCTTTTGAAAAAGGAAGTGTGGATACAACTCTTTTTTTAAGGAAAATTGGAAAGGATATACTTATTGTTCAAATTTATGTGGATGACATCATCTTTGGATCTTCAAATAAACATCTTTGTGATGATTTTTCTAAAACAATGAGTAGTGAATTTGAAATGAGTCTAATGGGAGATTTAAATTACTTTCTAGGATTTAGCATTAAGCAACTTGAGGAAGGTACTTTTCTTAGTCAAACCAAATATATTAAGGACATCCTCAAAAAATATGAAATGGACAATGCTAAACCTGTTAGTACACCAATGAGTTCTTCAGTTCAGTTAGATAAAGACCTTAAGGGAAAATCTGTTGATCAAAAGAAATTTAGAGGGATAATTGGATCTTTACTTTACTTGACTGCTAGCCGACCAGATATTATGTTTAGTGTTTGCTTATGTGCTAGATTTCAATCAGATCCAAAAGAATCACATTTGACAGCAGTGAAAAGGATTTTAAGATATCTACTAGGAACTCAAAACTTAGGAATTTGGTATCCTAAGTTTAGCTCTTCATTTGAAATTATTGGTTACTCAGATTCTGACTTTGCAGGCTGTAGAGTGGATAGGAAAAGTACTTCTGGAACATGTCAATTCATTGGAAATTCATTAGTTTCATGGTCTAGTAGAAAATAAAATTCAGTGGCACTATCTACTGCAGAAGCAGAATACATTGCATTAGGAAGTTGTGTGGCACAAGTACTTTGGTTAAAACAACAGTTGATTGACTTAGGATTAACTATAGGCACTATTCCAATTTATTGTGACAATACTAGTGCTATTTGCATTTCCAAAAATCCTATTCAACATTCTAGAACCAAACACATTGATATAAGACATCATTTCATAAGGGATCATGTGTCCAAAGGAGAAATTAAACTCATACATGTTTCAACTGAAAATCAACTTGCAGACATTTTTACAAAACCTTTAGCCTTTGATACCTTCAGTACTTTAAGAACAAGGCTTGGTGTTATTGACTTGAATGCTTAAATAAAATGTCTTTTCAACATTGATACTTGTTGTGTTTTGTTTTTGTAATTTTGTGAATTTTGTGTGTTTTTAATGAATTGTTTTTGGATTTATGATTTTGGTTTTATGTTTTCTGTGTTTTTTGATTGTTTTTGTTGATTTTGTTAAATTAAAAAATATTCAAAATTAAAATTTTTTTTTTTTGGAGGAAATCGTCCAGGACGAAATGTTTTCGTACGGGACGATGTGTAAAGGAACAGTTTGCGCGAATTTTAAACCGTTTTGAGAGCAGTTTTTTTATTGGATCGTCTGTACGATCTGTGATCGTCCAGGACGAATTTTTTTCTTTCTCAAACGTCGGGACGATTGAATGCAGCGGTTGAGTGGATAAGACAGTTTTTAATACGAACTTCGTCTGTACGAAATTTTCGTTCGTCCAGACGAACATGTGTCGGTTTATTGTAGGGGACGGTTTTCAAGGGTCATTAAAACGAAACACTTTTTCAATCGTCTGTACGAAATTTTTTCGTCTGTACGATCGGTCAAGTCAAAAAGCCTGTACGAAGGGACGCATCGTAAGTTGTGTTGAATACGAAAAGCCGTTACATTTTGGACGAATTGGATCGTCTGTACGAAATTACTTCGTCCAGACGAATGATAATTTTTTCGTCCAGGACGAATATTTTCGTCCAGGACGAACGTATCGTTTTTCTTTAAATATGAAAACTTTCAAACTTGACAATCACACTTTCAAACATCTTTTTCAATCCCTTTCTACATCAAATCAACTATGGCCTCCTCTAGCAAAAGACAAAAAAGTTTTGGTGAAGAAACCTAACAGGAATGCCCCAGACAACTTTCTTACCAAGGCAAATGAGGAATCTTTTCCTCGTTTTGCATCTACAAAAATCACTCCGTCTCGCATTCTTATCCAAACAGAGTTGAAATTTCGGGTATTGCACCTCTTCGCCTCAACCCAATTTCAGTTCATTCTTTCTCTTGTCCACTTCTACAATAAGCAAACCTACAATTACTTCCTAGCCAACATGAGTTTCAATTCTGACCACTCTATCATTACTTCTTTTGTTTTTAAGAAAAAAGTTGAGATCACCAAGCACGACCTTGGTGCATTTTTAAACTTAAGAACTGAAGGATATAGAGCCCACACCCTAACATCAGAAAACATCTTCAAATGGTTTGAAATCAATAGAGTGATTAGAGAAAATGCGATTGACAATCATGTTGCTAGAGTGGCCGGTATGACCCAAGATGCCCGAATCATCCAGCATATCCTAAGATCCTTAATTATTCCTAAAGCTGGTGATAGGATTAACATTACTCCTCTCCTTTCTTGTCTAACTTTTTTAATCATGAAAAGACATCCTATTGATGAAGCCCAACTCATCCTAGATCATATCTATGGGCTTTCAGAAATAGGACATCCTGGTCAGAAGAGGAAGAAGAACATTTCTTTAGGGCACTTGATTACTTATATTTTGGAGAAGAAGTACAATATAGTGCATCCTGATGAAGAATATGAAGAGCCAGTTTACTATAACGATGCATCTTTCAGATTGCTCTTCAAGGAGGAGAAAGAGAAAGCACATGCTAGTGCTTCAGAAGAAGAAGAAGAAGAAGGAGTGCAAGGTTCTGCTTCTCAATCAGATTACCAGAATCTGATTGAGAGATTTGATAGACTAGAGACTCACATTGATCAAAGGTTTGATCAATTTGATGCTCACCTTACGCAGCAGCAACATGACATTGGTAATATTAGAGATGAAGTTCATGAAATAAATACCAATGTAATGTTGATGGCCTCCTACTTCAACCTCTTTGGCGGCATTCCTCCTCCTCCTCCTCCAGAACAGTAGAAGTTTTTTTTTTTATGTGTGTCTGTTGTATTTTTTTTGTTGTTTTGTTTTTTTTTTTTTATCTTATATGTGTTATTGTGATTGTTGTTATGTTTTTGTTTAAGTTCAATTTTTTTATGTAATCTTTTTTTAAATCAATGAAAGTTTGTTTGTTTTAGATTTGTTTTGAAATGTGGCTAATGTTTATGAATTTCATTAGTATTGTTTTTAATCTACATTGTGCTTAAATTCGATTGTAATGTGAGATTATCTATATTAGAAAATCTAGACTTTCTAAATTTATAATTTGTTTATAACTTGTTGTAATTAGAATTTTTAAATTCATGTCTATTCATTTAGACTACATAAAAATTAATATTGTTATTGCAATTTTGATGTTTTCTTATTTTGTATTTCTATGCTCAAATGATATTTATGCACCTAGAAATATTTGAAATCTTAGATTATAGATTTTGGAAAGAATTGGTCAAATTACTCTTGAACATTGTACAAATGTACAAAAATCAAAAGCAAGTCACAAAAATTTGCAAAGTAAAAAAAAGAGAGGCAAAAAATAAGCCCAACCAAAGAAAAATGCACAAAAATGTGCTCCAAAACTTTGAAAAGATGTGCAAAGCACCACATGAGGTAATTCTCTTCTTTCCAAATTCGTTTAATCTCTTAATTCAAGTTGATCTAATGTTCATCTATATGCTACTGAACTTTGAAATATAGAATTTTTTTTACATCTCACTTGTAATGATTTTCAATAATCAAAATGTCTAAATTGAATCATGTCTTTGATATATTCTTCTTACTTACAATGTTGTATCATTTCATAAATTTTATGAATATCTATGATTGATCTAATATACTTAGTTTAAAATTACATACCCTATGTCAAATCACAATTTAGATTAAATTTTAAAAATGAATTTCATATTATTATTTACATTTCTTGTTTCTTTTTCTTCTTCACTTTTTGTTGCGGTCAAAAAGGGGGAGAAATTATTATGTTTGTGTTTGTGTGTTTGTGGTTTGTATTTTCTTTTTAATTGTTCTGTTTGCAAGTTTTTTTTTTTTTGTGTGTTAAAAATTTTTGAAAAACAAAAATATTGTTCTTTAATGCCTCCTTATTTTAAATGTACTCATAAATTCAGGGGGAGTTTAGGAGATAAGAGATTTGTTTTAACTTGAAACCATACTAATAATAATTGTTTTGCCATCATCAAAAAGGGGGAGATTGTTTGAATAGTTGCTATTTGAATGATTTATATTTGTGCAACTTATGTAGTTTTGATGATTCCAAATATTACTGTTCAAATGTATAGTTATCTCCTAACAATTTTAGAAGATTTGCACTTGCTCTTGTGTGTACTAACATTTCAGGAAAATCAGACTCCAGACTACGAAAACTTTAAATCAAATTCAACATGAGATATTTTGTTTATTTGAAGTTTGTCTTTTCTTTGAATTAATTTTGAAAGGGAGTGATTGTAATTGAGTGAATAAAATCTCACACACACAAATAAGGAGATCTTGAAATTCTATACTGATCGTACAGGACGATATTTATCGTACTGGACGATCTGTTAGTTATCTCCTATAGAGCATTTGGAACGAATAGGAATTTGCTTGGAAAAATTTTTTCTAAGTCCTATTCGTCCAGGACGAATTTTAATATCGTCCCGGACGATGGGTTCTCTGTAAAATTTCGTCCAGACGAATTTTACCATCATACGAGGCGACCAGTGCTCTGGAAAATTTTCGTCCCGACGAAAATAAATATCGTACCGGACGAACAGCTCTCTGGAAAATTTTCGTCCAGACGAAACAAAATTATCGTCCGCGGCGATTGGTCCTCTGGAAAAGTTTTGTCCAGGCGAAATAAATAATCGTCCAGGACGATCGGCTCTCTGGAAAATTTTCGTCCAGACGAACATATTTTCGTCCAAACGATAAACCGACTTAGAACAATTTTCAGCAGTTTCCAGAACCGACCTTGTAATAACCGTTCGTACTGGACAAACCTAGTTCGTACAGGACGATCAGCTGTACGAAGTCATTTTGTACACATATACAAATTGGGTCGTTTCAGATCGTTTAAGTAAAATCGTCCAGGACGATCCAGGATCGTACAGGACGATCCACTGCGTACAAAATTGGAAATTTGCAGTTTTTGGGCAGTTTTTCATGTCTTTTGTATAAATAGTCCAAATTAGACTGCCACCCAATCTTTTTGTCATTTGATCTTCGTGCCTATTGAGAGAATAGCCAAGGAGAGAGTGGAAGAGAGCTTTCAAAGGAGGATTCCTACCATTGGAGCGAGAAGGCTTCACTTGGATTGCTAAGGTAAGAGTCTCTACTTGTGAAATTGGATTTCTTCACTCTTTTCTTTCTTCCTTCTAGATTCTTGTGAGAAGATCATTCAAGAAGGTCCGATTCTCTGCCGACACTTGGAGAGTGTGAACAGACGTGGGTTCTCTGCCTACACTAGGAGAGTGTAAAAGGAAGAAGGTTCTCTGCCTACACTTGGAGAGTGTGAACAGCTGTAGGGTTCTCTGCCCACACTAGGAGAGTGTGAAAGGACGACGGTTCTCTGCCAGCACTATGGATTGTGTAAAAGGACGAAGGTTCTCTGCCGCACCGGGTAGTGGTGAAAAGAGTGTTTTGTACAGGCTTCTCCGCCTTGCTGTGGGTGCTAAAGGAGAGTCACTTTGTGGTATTAGTGCAATACTCAGAGGGTGCCTCTGAGGAGTGGATGTAGGTCTGGTTATAGACCGAACCACTATAAATCTGGTGTCATTTACTTTATTGCTTTTACGTTTCCGCACTTTAAATTTCAGTTTCAAATACACTGTGGTTGAAAAACATTTTTCTATAAACTTTAAAAGAAAATTTTATTTCGGTTCAACTTTATCATTAAGAGGGTTTAAAATTTTTAAAACTATCAATTCACCCCCCTCTTGGTAGCCGTGGGACATTTACTTAGGCTTAACAACCTAATTACTGGACTCAACATGGTTTTTATCTGTGTTTTATGTTATTTTATGTTCTCTTTTATTTTTGTCTTGAAGAACTCCTAATCATCACATTATGTGTCCTAATTTTTTCTAGTTTAGCTCACTTTGTCCAGGATGATCCACATCATCATGTACGATATGAACAAAGATACACCTCTGTGATCACAGCATATCGAAGGGCTAGTCTACACTAATTATTGGTGATCATTCCGTACGATTCATACATCATACTAGATGATCCACATGGAAGAAATAGTTGGGCGATTTGAATGTTATTAGTCCAATTCATTATTGCACATCATCCTTGATAATAAACGTGTTTGTCTTGTATGATCCCTTTATTCAATGGTCGTACATGATGACTCCTCGGGACGATTATCCTATGCTAATAGTCTAGTATGATATCTAATCTTTCTGGATAATACGATCATTATTTTTGACTGATTGTCTGGACAACATTATTGTGCCTAATCGTCCTAGACAATCTCATGATCATCTTAAATGATATTCGCAACCCTATATAAACAACCTAAATTTAAGGTTTTCTTTACACCAAGCTTTTCAATTCCCTTCTCCCTCATTCTAGCTTTCAATTTCTGGCTATGGTGGGTAGTAAACGATCTTGTGCCCTCACAAGTAGCTCTTCCAGGAGTGCGGTCAATCCTCATTTTATTGAAGCAATTGATAAAGATGCTTACACTTGCTACAAATCTATAGGGATTAATCCCTTGAAGGTTATCAATAAGGAAGTGTTGAATTTTTAGGTACTAGACATGTTTGGCCGCATCACTCTTGGATTCATTCATGCACTTAATTTCCCCTTCCATTTTGAACTTTTTTTTTTTTTGAATTTTTTGTTAGCCTTTGTCTGAATTCTGATTTTGATACATTGTAATCATTTGTTATTTGACTCCCTATCAAAAAAACATATGAAGATTTCTATGAATTTCTCTGTCTTTCCACCACTGGTAATAAACTTCATATTTTGGCTTTAAAACCTAATTTTAATTGGGGCCCTGCAAATACCCTTCTTCAAGAAACCAATGCCCCCCTTAATGACTCTACAACAAGTTCCTTATTGAAAAATGACTGAACCATCCAGCACATTCTTCACACCTCCATTATTCTTAATGTTGGGGATCGAATCTATATTACCCCCATCATATCATTCACCACCTACTACATAATGACTCATTGAGATTGTAATGTTGTTGATGTTCTAATTCACAACATTGAACATCTAACCAGCATTAGGGATTCCGACCATAATGGAAAGCCAAATCTAGCCTTATGACATATCATAGCATATGTCTTTGAAACTAAATACAACCTTCAGTATCTAGACCCACCTGATCACCTCCATATTTTCTACTCAAATAGCTTCTTTCACATCCTTCTCAGTACTCATCATCACTTTGTGCATGATGAGGCTACGATAGAAAAAGAAGTAAATATTCTTAAACATGTCCCTATCCACCAGCACTCCCAAATCGATTAGTTGGTTCAAAGGTTTGACAAGTAGGAAGCCAGATTTGAGTCATATGTCACCGAGCAGTAGCAACAACATGATCAGAATATAGCTCAATTTGAAGCATATATAACCCAGCTGCAGCAGTAGCATGACTAGGATATGGGCTGGTTTGACTAGCAGTTTGCTTTTTTTTTTTTCACTAATACTTTTAGCAGCCACAACCAACACCTCCACCTAATCAGGGCTCCTCTTTCTATAAGATATTAGTGTTTAGTTCTATGTTTGTACTGGTTCTCTTTTTTATATTTTATTATGTGTAGTGTTTTTATTTTTTCCTACTTTTTTGTGGTGTCAAAAGGGGGAGTAGTGTGTTGTTTGCTTTTATTTTTTATTGAATTTACCTTGTTTTACTACTATTGCTTTTATGTTTCAAATTTTTTCTTTAATTAAAAAATTTATTATTTCTTGCTTGATCTGAAATTTTTAACAACAATATTTTTCATAATAAAAAAGGGAGAGATTATTATAAATCTCGATCTAAATACTATGATTTTGATGATAATAAATATTATTATTTCTTTATCACTACTATTATGGCATATCTACTTCGTTTACCTTGCTTATTAAACTTTCAGGTATGTAAAGATCACTTGCAATGCAAATCAACTTAAGGTCAGGTAGATTAAGGTTGAGTCTACTTGTAATTTTATTTTAATATATTTTTTATCTTTCTTGAGTCAAATCTTGAATATGGTGGACCCCAAGCTACGTAACCTTGCACACATACTCAAGGGTAGAAATTTGGTGAGATAGATGATGAAAAACAATTGCAAATAATAATTTAGGCAATTTTTTATTTTCAAATTTTGTTCTAATCTTACAAGACAATACACATCATACTAAATGATTTATGACAATCATACCTAAATTGATATGGTGATTAGGGGAGCAATTATGGTTAAAATATTCAATCATATCATATAGGATGATCCATTTGGGTCATACTAGATGATATAGTATATTTCGTAGGACGATCCCCTATTATCCAAGATGAAAAATCATAATTTTCTTCTAATTATCTAGGAGTATTGTATTTAATGTCCTAAGACATTTTCAGGATGATATGAAGATTGCCACCCATCATCCCATGTCGTACTGGATGATCAATATCTTGAACTAATCATCATGGGACAATCACAAGATTATATTGGATGATCTATATAAATACTTATACTAACAGTATAGAGAAAAGGTGATTATCCTAGCTAAAAGAGTTGTTTTATACTAATCATATATGATGATCGGTCGATCATCCTGGATGATCAGTTATGTAGAATTGAAAATTTGGGCTTATTTTGGAGGCTCTCTACTTAAGCAATTATATTAACCCTTGAGTTAATAATTTTCTATGGAGTTGATCCAAGAGAGAGCTTAGAGAAGGAAGAGGGAGAGCTTGAGAGAGAGATCTATATAAGGGGGAGTTTGTGAGGGAATAACAAAGGTTGCTCCAAGCAAGGTATTCATCATCTTCTTCGAGTTGCTCCGTTGTTTCCTTGGTGGCTGTAGGGAGATCATCTTCAGCATTAGATCCATATTCTCTACCTACTCTAGGAGGGAGTAAAATGATTCATGGGTTCTCTACTTTCACCAAGTGGGTAAAAAAGATTTTTAGGTTCCCTACCTACTCCAAGAGGGAGTAAAAAGATTCAAGGTTTTCTACCTCTCCGTATTGGTGGAAGACTTTGTAAGAGCTTCTCCATCTTGCTATGGGAGCAAAATTAGAGTCACTTTAGTTTAGTGCAATACTTAAAAAAAGAGTCTCCAAGGAGTATACACAGTTCAGATTTTATTAAACCACTATAAAATTTGGTGTGGTTTTCTTATTACTTTTATAGCATTTTACTTATGTACTTTTTTATGATTTATACTATGATTGAAAATTCTAATTGTATAGTTATCATGAAAATTATTTTTCTTCAACATCAAGGGTTATTTTTAAAATATTTAAAAAGATCAAAAAGTTCTTCTTCTTATTTAAGTTTTTTTTTACAAAACTACAAATTCACCCCCCCCCCCCCTTCTTTGTTAGCCTTAGACTAATTCATTAGGGTTTAACATCCCTCGTATCTGAGGTTATATATCAGAGTGTTGCTTGATGACTTTAATATGTATGGAAGAGATTTGATCGAATGCCCCTGAGATCGATCATCTAGTGATGGAGACATAATAAAGATTGCATATTTCTTGAATTGAGGATTTAAGATTTGATTAATATTCTCTTAAGAAGTTTGACCTATCTGAGGTTATATGTTAGAGCCCTGCTTGATGATTAAACCTATATGGAAGAGGTCGGATCGAATCCCCTAGGATTGATCATCCAATGATTGAGAAATAATAAAGATTGTGTATTTCTTAAATCAAAGATTTCAAATTTAATTGACATCCTCTTAAGATGTTTGACCTATATGAGGTTGTATGTTAAAGTCCTGCTCAATAACATTAACTTATATGGAAGAGTTCAGATTGAATCTCCCTAAGATTGATTATCCAGTGATTGAAACATAATAAAGATTACATATTTTTTGAATTAAGGATCTAAAATTGGATTGACATCCTTTTAGGATGTTTGATCTATTCGAGATTATATGTCGGAGCCCTTCTCGATGACATTAACTGATATGGAAGAGGTCAGATCGAATCCCCTTGGGATTGATTATTTAGTAATTGAGACATAATAAAAATTACATATTTCTCAAATCATGTATAAAGAGATTATACTCATAAGTAATTTTTTATTATCATTTTTTATCTTTTTTTTAAGAATGGGATAATATTAGAATGGAGTGAATAACACATTACTATATTATATAAGACAATATAATAAGTCCCTAAAATGACTTAGGGATATAAGAGTTACACCATGCTCAACACATAAGAGATATATATAGGGACAATATGTCATTTAACGTGGAAGAAAATACTAAGGACATTAGAGTGACACCCTACTTATGATGACACTGGATAAGTAATAGTACTAACATAAAGGCCCAAATTGCAATTTTATTTAATCTCACCAATAATTAAAATATTATTCAATGTTTGCCTTTCATGTTGTTGATTTTACCCCCGCCCCCTCTAAAATGAGCCTCATCTCGAGCATATGAATTTTGAATGAGCTGTCGAAGGTAGCCTTCTCGGATAAATCTCTCAATTTTATTTTTAAGCAGCTTATAGGCTTTATTAGTGTGCCCACGACTATGATGGAAATGATATTATTGATCCCGATTTCTTGTATTCAGCTTTAAAGGATTAGGCCACTTAATATTTTCTTGATGTTGAATGTCATCAACACATTTGTTTAAGGGGCATTAAGTGGTGTATACTCATATTATTTTTGAAACTCACATCATAGTACTAGGGGTCTAGAAGGTAGTTTTTTTTTCTTTCATTGTGAGAATAAGTCCTCTATTGTAGGGGCTTTTTTATATTTTTTAGGAGTTTTCTCAAATTGCTTCCTATGGTCATTGATAGCTTCATTTGTTGATATTTATGCCTCCAAATGATGGATTAGGTCAGCATATGAGAAATCATGTCTCGTATAAGTGTCGAATAAAAGGGACAAGGATGAATGCCTCTAAGTAAAACTCCTCTTAACAATTCATGATCTATTCTTGGAATTTATCGAGCTTCTATGAAAAATTGCTGAAAATACTCATTTACTGATTCTCCTTTATTCTAGCGAATCCCAAAAAGATGGGAAGAATCATTAGCAATTCTCTGATTGGTGACAAATTATTCAATGAACACTTTGGCTAATTTGATAAAAGTGCAGATTGTTCCTACTATAAGTGAATAGAATCACATTCATGCTTGTCCCTTCAGGGTAGTAGAGAAAACTTGGCATAGGATCGCATCTTAGGCTTGCTGGATATGCACGATCGATGGTCCTATAATAATTGATATGCTCTTACGGGTTAGATGTCCCGTTATAAGAATTGATACTCGATAGTTTGAATTCTACACAAATGGAGTATAGAAGGATGGCTTCGATTAGGGGTGATGACTTCTAAAAGTTCCACTAATTGCAAGGTTATCTTATATCTCCCATGGTAAATGCTTCTCAGACTAATCTTCATAATTCATGATATAGAGTGTTATGAGGGAGTTCAATAATATCCTGTCGGGCTGAGTCCTCAATGATATCTAAAGGAATGCAAGGTTGGCGACCAGTACGTGAAGGATGGGTAGACTTGCTATGTTAGCAAGCTCATTATCTTGATGTGTTGGAGGATGTATACTTGATGGAGGAAGAGGAATCTCGACATGAAAATATTTGGGTTAAATATCTTAGACCCTTGGTGGATCTCAACGGAGAAGAATCTCTTCTTTGATTCTAGTGTTAGTCGTTGAGTCTCTCATAAGAGTTGAAGGATCTCATTCTAAGATTCCTCCATCTTTCTAATGTGGTCTTTTAGGGAAGGTCCTAAAATTCATTCTCTAGTAGTGTTTTTCCCCAAGGATAAAAAGCAGCAAATACTTAGTGTCCATGAGTCATAGAATAATTCCTGAATTGGTGTGAGTTAGAGAGAGAGGCACCCAAGATACGATTACTATGCCTGTTAGCCATCGAAGTGGTGCTTAGGAAAGTGGGATTGAGTTTCCGATAGGAGGCACCAAACTATTGGGGGCTAGAGTATATGCGGCAATAGATTTACAATCCTACGTCTTAGTATTATATGTATATGCAACTCATACATACCCTAAACACAAGATTTTTATATGGAAAACCATAGAAAGGGGAAAAAATATGGAGCCTAGCCTAGTTGAAAATGATTCCACTATAATTTAAGTAGATTATTGCGGGGTGACTCATCCTTGAGGGTGATCAGATTACAAATGCCAACTATATGATTGAAATCTAATGAAAAATGGGGATAAAAGTCCAGCGTCATTTGGTGGATCGGTGCTACTTGAAAGTTAAGCGTTAGTTGGTAGCCTAGTGGTGGTTTGGTAGAACTTCAATGTCGGGCTATGGTTTGGAGAAAGTTCGGCATTAGATGGTTGTCTGGTGGAACTCCGAGCTATAAGTGATGGTCTGATAGAGCTCCGGGCATCAAATGGTGGTCCGATAGAACTTCATGCATTAGGTGATGGTACGACAAGACTTCAGGCATCAAGTAGAAGTCCAACCAAAGTTAAAGGCTTTGGTGGTGGCCTGGCAAAAGTCTAGGCCTCAGGTGGTGGTCCAGTAGAAGTCTGGAGTTGAGGTGGTGGTTTTGGAGAAGTATGGACCTTAGGTGGTGGTCCGGTAAAAGTCCATGTCTTAAGTGATGGTCTGGTAGAAGTCTGGTCCTTAAGTGGTGGTCCGACCAAAGTACAAGGCTGATGTGGTGGTCTAGTAGAAGTCTAAGCCTTAATTGGTGGTCTGATAGAAATTCGGGCCTCAAATGGTGGTCTTGTAAAACTCTGGGCCTCATATAGTGGTCTAACAGTTGTTCGGGCTTCATGTGGTGGTCTGATAGATCTCGGGGCCCCAAGTAGTGGTCCGACAAAAGTTCAGGCCTTAGGTGGTGGTCTAACAGAAGTTTGAGTCTCGGATGGTGGTCCGTAAGAAGTTTGGGCCTCAAGTGGTGGTCCAGGAGAAGTCTATGCCTCAAGTGGGGGTCCGACAAAAGTCTGGGCCTCAAGTTGTGGTCTGATAAAAATCTAGACCTCAGGTGGGAACACTTATTAGGTCCTCCGATCGGACATAGAGCTACGTCTGGTCGGAGCTAAAATCGCGCAAAAAAATGAGAAATACCGAGCAATACCAAATAATAACGAGGAATACCATCATGTGAAGACCCAATACCGAGTTATACCAAGCTATACCGAGCAATACCGATTTATACAAAAAAATACCTAGAAAAAACTCGGTATTTTTTTGTATAACTCGGTATTGCTCGGTATAGCTCGGTATAACTCGGTATTGGTCTTCACAGAGCGGTATTCCTCATTATTACCAAATAATACCTAGCAATACAGAGCAAATACAGAGTTTTTTGGCTGGATTTTAGTGCTGACTGGATGTTCCTCTACGTTCGGTCGGAGGACCTAATAATTATTCCTCAAGTGGTGGCTATGTAGAAGTTCGGGCCTCAGGTGGTGATCTGGCGGATGTCCGGGCCTCAAGTGGTATTCCGGCGGATGTCTAGGACTTAGGTGGTGGTTCGACCGAAGTCTAGGCCTTATGTTGTGGTCCAATTGAAGTCCTGGCTTTCGGTGGAGGTATGGCTGAAGTCTGGGCCTCAGGTAGAAGTTCGGTCCAATTGGTTCGTATTTTCAAGTCGTTCAGTTTGACTGTAAATTTGCTGAAATCGGAATTCAAATGATCCCAAATTAATTTTGAAAGTTTTTGACTTAATTTTTTCGTGAGATTCGTGCCGGATCAAGATAAATTTTTGAGGATATATATAATGAAGGTTTAGATGTTCAAAATCTTATTACCATTTCCAACAAAACACAACATAGTAAACTTCCACTACAATAATTTGCCATCTTAAAAAAGAGACAAATATGAATAATTCAGTAGCATGATAAGATCGCATCAATAAATTCATAGCGAACAGTTACCAAACTTTATTAATTAATTACGTGGCAACGGCGCAAGACCCCTGAATCACCCGACAAACTCCGGCGACTGGATCGACCACCCCGCCGCCTCCGTTCGCCACCCATTTTCTCACATCATCAACAAACCTTTCAATGTTACGGTCTGATGATCCACCGGTGGTGACGGCGGCTCGAGCTATCTCTTTCCACTTCTTAGCGCGCTTCAGCATCGCCTCGGCGTCTGGTCCTTCGGTGGCGGCGGTGAGGCATCGCACGATCTCGGCACGTGCTGCTGGAGTGGGAATGCGGACGCCGATTCCGTGGACATCGCAGAGGAACTTGGCGTCGGGGACTTGGTCTCCCCACTGGGGGAAGGCAATGGCAGGGACGCCGGCGGCGATGAGTTCTAGGGTAGAGTTCCAGCCGCAGTGAGTGACGAAGCAAGCTAGGGATTTTTGGGCCAGGACTTTCTCTTGTGGGCTCCACTCCACGAGAATGCTTTTGCCTTCTGCTTCTATCTCTTCCTTGAAACCCTTCGGAAGCAGTTCTCGGAGGTTCTCCCTAACCTGAAGTGAGAGAAAAGCTCAATTGCAAAATTTTTATTACAATTTTTTTATGTACTTACATATATGAAAATAATATATATATTTATTTTAAATACATTAATATCAGTTATATTTTTAATTATATAACAATTAGAAGATTATGTTTTTGGGTGGAGTACATAAGAATAACTAAAATTTGATAATAAGTTAAAACTAATTTAATTTTATTCTACGATAAAAATAACTAAAGTGTTATTTTATAATATAAATATTTTATATATTTAATTAAATGTAATTTTGTTATGAGCGACAAAGTGTTATTTTTTAATATAAAATAGTTGGCTTGTAGGAGTTATATAATATTTTATATTTTAAATAAATGTATTTTTGTTTTGAGCATTTAAGTGTTATTTAATAATATAAAATAGCTGGCTTGGAGGTGTTATATAAATATTTTATACTTTTAATTAAATGTTTTAGTATTTTAGCATTATTTATCATTATATAAAAAACTATTTTAAAAAGTAACAAAATAGTTATCCCAAAGAAGCCTAAGTCAACAAGCATTGATGATAAACTGACGCCCATTTTTAAAATTGGGTTTGGTTTGATCCTCATAATAAAATTTTGTTAATTATACAAGTTATTATATCAATAACTTTTTATTATTAATATTTCAGTAAAATAACTTTAAAATATAAAATAAAAAATATTTTTCTAATTAAAATTCTAATTATTATATACCTAAATTTAAATAAAATCTTAATGATAAAGCTATAGTGAAACTTTTACAACTACAAATAATTTAAATCAAAACGAAGCTTACATAATATATAGTCATGTTAACATTATACAAATTTAATGCAATATTTTTCAAGTGTTTATCACAGGCAAAATTTTTAAAATTTAACCAAATTATCAAAATCGAAGAAATAAAAAATATTAATAGGCTTAAAACAAAAATAAATAAAAAACATCAAAATTTAAAATCAGGGTTAAAACAAAATACTTAAGAGAAATACTATAATTTTCAAAAATAAAAAAAATAATTATATAGATATATGATAAAATTTATCAAAAAATCTATCTATAAATAAGAAAGATTTAATTATGGGTGTGAAAATGAGTATTTAGGTCAGGTTCGGGTCGAGTGTGGAATTGACTTGGATCTAATTTTGTTGACCCAAACCAATCCGATTTTGTAAATATGTTAGAAATTCAGATGTAGATCAAACCTGTAGGGTTTTTAGGATGACCATACTCGACCTACTAACTCGGAATACAGCTAGACGCAAGTAAATTTGAGCGTGAGTGTGAGTGGGCAAAGGGGGTGCAAGAGGGCAAGTGCATGGGGCCCAGGGTGCGGGCGCATGCGCGGGTCCATGTGCCTATGCGAGCTTGGGAGGGCTCTCTGTGGAGTGCGGGCGGGAGGCGGGATTGTGGGAGATCTGCGAGCGGGCTAGAATGCGGGCGTGTGATCATTGCAAACCAGGGGCAACTCCTATCATTTTCGGGTTGATTTCATATTTCCGGGTTAACCCGAACCCAATGCTATTTTAGAAACGTGTTAGAAAATGAAATTTGAATATGTACTCCAGGCCGGGTCTAGATCAAATTTCGAGTTCAGTAAAATATGAAAACCCCCAGATTTAATTTATTTACATATATATTTTACTTACTGCACTCTCTCGGAAAACACATTATATATAACTGATGAAAAGTCGTGCTATTTGACAGCAATGCCCATTTTGAAAAATGGTGATGCTTTCCTAATAATTTAATACAAGCATGACTGGCCTACCGTTTATTCAAGTATGAATATATAGACTTCATACCAAATCTAATTACTTTGTCTCTCGTCTAAATGAAAATAATAAATAATAAACACTACATTTATATTATGACTATTCATAAGCACATATTTAAAATAATATTATTTATTAGATTCATCATCCATCGTTTTAGTAGTGGTATTATAAAATTCATATGGTTTTTTGGCCCTTATAAATAAAAATTTTGTTAAGATATATATATAAAATATGATTGAGATATTAAAATAAACATTAAAATAATATAGTAGGTATATAAATTTCTTTTTATCACGCGCATGCACGTGAAGCGGGAAAGAGTAAATTTTAGATTTACAAAAGATAAATTATAAAACCAAAAAGAATTGCCGTCAGTCGTCGATCACGTGCTTACTAAATTTCGCTTTGTCCCTTTTTTTAATTATATTTATTTTTATACATGATATATATATAAATATAAACAAGTTAAAATAAAAATATATTAAAATATTTATTTGAAAAATCATTAAAAATATTTATATGAAACATATACAACAAATTAATATACATATATATAGAACAAGTTGAATTGACCCCTAAACTCTTAATATAATATAGTAATTATTATTTTTAATTGTGCTTCTTAAATTTTATTTTCATTTAATTATATTGAAATTTTCTAATACTAATAAATAAATTTGTGAAAAAAATTATGCATAAAATAAATTATTTTTATACATATTTATAAATTTATGACTTGCCAACTGAGAACTAAATTTGATTCCAGGCCTCTTTATACAAGCAATAAAGTTCACATCCGTTTCTGTGCGCGTTGCAGTGTGCTTCATATTAAATTAAAATATAACAACGTCTCTCTCACTTCTGAATTTCAAAATAATTTCAGCTTGTTTTATACATAATATATCGATCGCATGATATATTTCTTAAAAAATAGAAAATAAAAAAAGTCAAATCACATAGAAAAAATGTAATTTAAAAAAGAATAATTATTAGTAACTAAAAAAATTATTTTTAAATTTAAACTGTAGGCCATTAATTATAAATATTTTCGCTATAATTATAAATATTTTCTCTTATCGTCATTATTTTTGGTTGATGAAAAACTCAAAAGAGAGAAAGAGAGAGAAGCGGACATTACCACCCAAAGGAAAGGCCGGCCGGAGTTCCGAAGTCCAAAAGCAAGCTCTTGCATCTCGGAGGAATTTAACATTACTATACTCCCCGCCGAGACGTAGACAACAGATCGCTTCTCCTGTTTATCAAGCCATTCAATACAGCGATCCTCCGGCTTCCACATATCGGCCTTAATCTTCTCCTGCGGCTCACCGGCTTCGACAAGTGGGCCCACTGGTATGACGGGTATTTGCAATCTACCTGCAATAGCATCAAAAGCATCTCTCTCCAGTTCCTCGAATGAATTAGCAAAAACCCATCGGGCCTTTAAAATGTTCTTGAACTGGGCGAGGATCACGTTTGTTAGAGGTTTGTAAGGGTTGGAAGGGAGAAGGAATGTGGGCAGGTCTTCGGGCCGCATGGGTGGGAGGCCCGGGAGATTCACCGTCCGGTCCGGGTTATCTTCGGTTGGGAAATCGGCGAGCTTGTGGTGAAAATGATAGTAAGTAGAGAATACTGCGCAGGACTGAACCCATAAAACGGCGCTGGGGATTCCGAGATCTTCGGCGACGTTGAGAGCCCATGGAAGAAACGGGTTGTTGATGAGGCAGGAGACTGGTCGACCCGCGTCGGTTTGGCGGTTGATGAGATTGGTTAGTGCGGGCGGGCCGTTGGATTCCAGTCGGGCCATGAGGATGTCGAGGTCGTCGCGATGCGGGTCTGTCGGGTCTGTCCCGTCGTCAAAAAACTCAAACCGGAGAAGGCCGCGGCCGACTGGGATTAAGTCCGAATCGCTTTCGGCGGCGGCGGCGGCGGCGGAGATGCGGTTGCCTAGATCGAGGGTGGTGGAGAAGGTGACGAGTGGGCCCTTGGAAGCGACGCGTTTGGCTAAGCGGAGGAGAGGGTTGAGGTGGCCTTGGCCGGGGAAGGAGACAAAGAGAAAGTGGAGGAGAGGGGAAGCTTCTCCCATGGCTGACTGTGGTAGGTTTGCTTTGCTTTGCTTCGGTTGTGCAGCTTAATCTGGCTTTGGTTGTTAATATAGCCCGTAAGGTCCAAGAGAGGAAGTTGGTAAGAGTTTTAATTGATTCTTTTGAAGTGCTTGTGACCGTTGGATTACATCGACGAGCTGATGTGCATAGTTATTTTCCTAATAAGAAATATCAAAGAATTCGTTAAATTTGATTAAAGCACAAGGTAGCGGTTATGCAGTTCGATACGTATATATTAATAATAATTTTTTTTTCTAATTTTATTTAATATTTGAGCTTGCATCTTTTATTTTAAAAGGAAAAAAAAATTAGGGGATAATTTGTTTGTTTATCGAATGAGTTTTGAATATTTAAAGTTCCTTAAAATGTCAAATTTCTTCTATGTCCTTTTGTATTCGTGAATATTAAATAAGATTAAATATATCGAATTAAGAAGGGATTTATGAATAGCTCTAGAGAGACACTGGTTTCATTTGAGGTTTAAGATATAACGTGGATGAGTAAAATGGGACGCAAGTTATAAAATTTCAGAAGAAATTGGGTTTGTATTAATCAGGTCATATTAGTTGTGGAGCTAGCTATCTTTATTTTTTAGGATAGGTAAACTTATTACAGAAATAATTAAATATTAAAGATACAATATATAAGATAAAAGTAAATGTAAATACATTATTTCATTTAGTAATAAATTAAAAATAATAAAAGCATGAAGTTATATTTTACATTTTTTTTATAATGTTGCATTATAGTTTCATCGATAATCAAGTTAAATACTTTTTCTCAATATACGACATAAGACAGTCATTGGGCCAATCATAAACTATTTTATTGTGAAATTGATGCTTGACAATTTTCATCATAAAAAAATGATCTCTCAACTCTGCAATATCAACTAGCAAAATCAATTTTAAGATAATAAGCCTGTGGACTACACAACATCCATGTTAATCTTGATGATTAATTTTGTAAGATCAGAAATGCTACTTATAGATAAAAACACATCCCTTATATGCATGTCAGTAATGTATGTTGATAGCTGATATTCAAGTGTCATAAGTTCAATTAGAGAAAAATTTGTTGAATATAATTTTGCAAGGCTAATTAGTTTTCTCATATCATAAACAAGGAGTGAATCACTTAGTTTTTGAGACAGCACACAAAGAAACAACTCAATACTGACTTATGAGAATTGATTTTTTTTATTCTTAAACTTGCATATTAACAACAACATAAAACAAATCAACACGATAATGATGTAAGTTTATAATTTATTTACATCTCTATTTTGACGGTCAATCAACATTAAATATAGAGTTCATATTAAGGAGGTCAATTAAAAAAAATATTATAAAAATGTGATACTTTTTATGGCAAGAATCTCACATATCATCTACAATTATTGCTTGGACACTTCATTAATTTCATGCGTTCATGATATCTTGATCTTTGTTTTGCAAGGCTTGTGATTATTTATTTGTAATCCATAAAATTTCAATCATTAAGTGCATTATCAAGGCAAAGCTAAAAAATTCATAAAATTTATCAAAATATTTTTTTTCAATTGATTGTTGATCATGTCCTTTTTCCTTGATAATTTCAAACACTTATATTATATAAGTATATATTTTCATTATATCAATTAGTATATGAAAATGTAAACTCAGCAGGTGTCATCATCTTATTTTAAAGTGATATCTTGATTTAAACATCTAACACTACTCAGCTCCCTAATGGAAAGATGAAGTTTTTTTTTATTATGACGAATAACTATAAGACTATCACTCCTCTTATATGAAGCTCTATTAATATTCATAATTTTTTTAAGAGACAACGAAACTATCAAAGATTCTTTATTACAGTCACTAAGAATAATTGAAGTTGATAAATAAAATAATGAACACAAAATGCCTATGAATTATTTTCAATATTAGTTCCTTTAAACCATGAAGCTAACCTTGCATATTTACCTAATATTATCATTGTTCATGTATCATGTGGTGAATGATTTATAAGTATAAAATTAAGAGATAGCTTAAGTGCAACTATATTGGTTGAGAAAACATACATAAAACATATAAATCTCTGAATAACTTGGTCTAACTTATCTCACTACAATAGTTAATCATTCTTTCATAAACACATAATATGACTCGTCCACTAAAATTGAGAAGTACAAATCACCAATATCATTCTTGATAGAAACTAAAGTTTTAACAGCTGCAACATTATGATTTATTTTTTATATTTGGTAAAGTTAACTTTAAATTTGAGCTTATATTTGCCAATGTAACTTTCTTGATATCTTTATTCTAATGTTAATTTTATAGGGTACCATAAGGCCCTACATTTTAAAATATCTGATATGTGCTAAGTATTAGAAGTCATTCAAGCCTAATTTTTATATGTTAGCATAGAGAATCATAGGGTCTTTTTTTTTATTGGAGGTATAAGAGTTCGAGAAACTTTTATTATTTTTTTTTTTGAAGTACAAATTGCTTGTTTATTTATATTTAGTGCAGAGTTTGTCTTATTTTAGTTCTTTATAATTGCTATTTTATTTAATATGATATACCTTTAATGAACTACTTTAAATTCATTTATATGCATAATAAGTAAAACTTTAAAAATTTTGACTTTTAGGTGTGACCTAATAAGCTGTGTTGGCTCACACATACTTTATATTATTTTTTAGATTAGGGAAAAGGGAAGAGCCTGTTGAGTAATTTTGTATCGAGGATTTGCTCATGATCAATCTGATTCTATATAAGAACTTTTTTTTTATTTTTGTGCACTCATGGTGGGTTATTTAACTATTTTAATTTGGTTTATAGAAAAAACTATAGTATAAATATTGTTTATACATTTTGATGATAAAAAAAAAAATTATTGATGAGTTTTTTTTTATTGTAAGTTTATTAGACACTCTATTATCTATATGAATTAAATTTGAAGAGTCCCCTTAAAACAAAGATCTTGGGTTGTCCTATCTAAATTCAATGGGGTATAGCATATCTCAACACAACATAGTATGACCATCATATCTATGGGTTATATTTGTTGAATCTAGTAATTAGGTTGTTAAGCCTAACTAAATGTCCCAAGGCTACCAAGAGGGGGGTGAATTGGTAGTTTAAAAATTTAATCCCTCTTTGAAGATTAAGTTGAACCGAAATGAAAATTTTCTTTTAAAGTTTTTCTAGAAAATATTTTTCAACCACCTAGTTGTTAAAAATTAAAATAAAATGCGGAAACATAAAAAACTGTAAATGACACCAGATTTATAGTGGTTTGGTCTATAACCAGACCTACATCCACTCCTCAGAGGCACCCTCTAAGTATTGCACTAAAACCAATAGTGACTCTCCTTTTGCAGCCACAGCAAGGCGGAGAAGCCTTTACAACACACTCTTTTCACCATTATCTAGTGCGACAGAAAACCGTCATCCTTTTACACAATCCCCAGTGTTGGCAGAGAACCGTCCGTCCTTTCACACTCTCCTAGTGTGGGCAGAGAACCCTTTCGTCCTTTCACACTCTCCTAGTATGGGCAGAGAACCCTTTCGCCCTTTCACACTCTCCTAGTATGGGCATAGAACCTTTTCGGCTGTTCACACTCTCCAAGTGTAAGAAGCGATCCTTTCGGCTATTCACACTCTCCAAGTGTCGGCAGCGAACCGGATCTCCTTGACTGATCTTCTCACAAGAAATCTAGAAGAAAAAAAGAAAAGAGTGAAGTAATCTCAATTCACAAGTAGAGATTCTTACATTTGAACTCCAAGTGAAGCCTTCACGCTCCAATGGTAGGAATCCTCCTTTGAATGCACTCTTCCACTCTCTCCTTAGCTATTATCTCAAGAGGCATGAAGATCAGATGACAAAAAGATTGGGTGGCAGTCTAATTTAGACTATATATACAAAAGATAAGAAAAACCGCCCAAAAACTGCAAGTTTTCAATTCTGTACGCAGAGGATCGTCCCGTACGATCGTGGATCGTCCTGGACGATTTTACTTAAATACTTTGAAACAACCCTATTTGTATATGTGTACGAAATTTTTTCGTACAGCTGATCGTCCAGTACGAACTAAGTTCGTCCGGTACGAACGGTTATTACAAGGTCGGTCTAGAAAACTGCTGAAAATCGTTCTAAGTCGGTTAATCCTCTGGACATAAATAGGTTCATCTGGACGAAATTTTTATAGAGAGCAGATCATTTTCTGACGATAATAATTTCGTCTGGACGAAAATTTTACAGAGACCAGATCGTCCTGGACGATAATTAATTTCGTCTAGACGAAAATTTTACAGAGAGCAACTCATTTTCTGACGATGATTAATTTCGTCTGGACAAAAATTTTACAGAGATCAGATCGTCCTGGACGATAAAAATTTCGTCCCGGACGAATAGGACTTAGAAAATTTTTCAAGCCAGTTCCTATTCGTTCTATGTGCTCAATAGGAGATAACTGTCTGATCGTCCCGTACGATCTGATATCGTCCCGTACGAACAATATAACTTATATATGATCTCCTTATGTGTGAGTGTATGTTTTTATTCACTCAATTACAATCACTCCCTTTCAAATTTAATTCATAGAAAAATACAAGCTTCAAATACACAAAGTATCTCATGTTGAATTTGATTTGAAGTTTTCGTAGTCTGGAGTTTGATTTTTCTGAAATGTTAGTACACACAAGAGCAAATATAAATCTTCTAAAATTGTTAGGAGATAACTACACATTTGAACAATAATGTTTGGAATCATCAAAACTATACAAGTTGCAAAAATATAAAACATGCAAATAGCAACTATTTTAACAATCTCTCCCTTTTTGATGATGGCAAAATAATTATTGTTTATATGATTTCAATTTAAACAAATCTTCTAAACTTCCCCTGAATTGATGAATACATGAAAATAAGGAGGCATTTTGAACCATAAAGAAAGAGAAAAAAAATTATTTTTCAAAAAAAAAAAAAAACAAAATTTCAAAGTTAAACATAAAACCAAAATACAAACAAAAACTAAACATACAAACACAAGAATTTCTCCCCCTTTTTGACAACAACAAAAAGTGAAGAAGAAATAGACAAGAAATGTAAGTAATTATATGAAAATTATTTAAAAATTTAATCTAAATGGTGATTATGATAAGATATGCAATCTAAAACTAATAGCATTAGGTTAATCATAGAAATTCATAAAATTTAAGAAGTGATATAACATTGTAAGTAAAAAGAATTTATCAAAGACATGATTCAATTTAGACATTCGAATATAGAAAATCATTACAAGAGAGATGTATAAAAATTCTATATTTCAAAGTTCAATAGAATATAAATGAACATATGATCAATTTGAATTAAGAGATTGAAAGAATTTGGAAAGAAGAGAATTACCACATGTGGCGCTTTGCGCATCTTTTTCAAATTTTTGGGCACATTTTTGTGCATCTTTTGACATTGGGCTAATTTTGTGACTTTTTTTCATATTTGTGAAGTTTTGCGCATTCCTTTTGATTTTTGTACTCTTTGTACAATTTTCAAGAGTAATTGAGACCAAATCTTTCCAAAATCAATAATCTAAAATTTCAAATATTTCTAAGTGCATAAATATCACTTGAGCATAAAAATATTAAATAAGAAAACATCTATATTGTAATAATAATATTAACTTTTATGTAGTCTAAATGAATAGACATGAATTTAAAAGTTCTAATTATAATAAGTTATAAACAACTTTTAAATTTAGAAAGACTAGATTTTCTAATGTAATTAATCTCAAATTAAAATCTAATTTAAGCACAATTAAGATTAAATAAGACTAATGAAATTCATAAAAATTAATCACATTCTAAAAACAAATCAAATTTGAATCAAGTACAACATGCATTGATATTAATGAAAAGGATTACATATTCTTTTCATAATATTAAAACAACTAAGAAAATAAACTTAACTTTTTAATAAAGACAACTAAAATAATAAAAAAAATAAACACTAACACAACAAAACATTTAAAACAAAACACTAGTATAACAAACACAAAGAAATTCATCTCTCATTTTCTATTCTTCTTCTTCTGGAGGAGGAATGCCACTAAACAGATTGAAGTAGGAGGCCATCATCATAACATTGGTATTGATTTTATGAATTTCATTTTTGATAATACCAATGTCCTATTGCTGCTGTAGGAGTTGAGCATCAATTTGATCAAATCTTTGATCAACATGAGTCTCAAGTCTGTCAAATTTTTCAATCAAATTCTGATAATCTAATTGAGGTGCAGAAGTTTGCTCTCCTTCTTCTTCTTTTTCAGAAGCATTGGCATGTGCTTTCCCTTTTTCCTCCTTGAAAATTGCTCAGAAAGAAGCATCATTGTAGTAGACTGGCTATTCGTATTCATCATCAGGATGCACTAAGTTGTATTTCTTTTCCAAAATATATGTAACTAAGTGTCCTAATGAGATGTTCCTTTTTCTCTTCTACTCTGCATGTCTTATTTCTGAAAGCCCATAGAGATGATCTATGATAAGTTTGGCTTCGTCGATAGGCTTACAATCTATAATCAAAAAGGTTATAACAGAAAGAAGAGGGGTAATATTGATTCTATCACCAGTTTTGGGAATGATTGAAGATCGAAGAATATGCTGGATGATTCGAGCATTCCTGGTCATTCATGAAACTCTAGCAACATGATATGTTAGGCCAATTTCTCTAATCACCCTATTGACTTGATACGATTCGAATTTGTTTTCACTCATTAGGGTGTGGGCTCTATATCCTTCAGTTCTTAAGTTCAGAAAAGCACCTAAGTCGTGCTTGGTGATTTCAACTTTTTGTTTAAAAACAAAAGAACTTATGCAGGAGTGGTCGGAATTAAAACTCATGTTGGCTAGAAAGTAGAGAAAGGTTTGTTTGTTGTAAAGGTGAATGAGAGAAAGAATGAATTGAAACTGGGTGGAGGCAAAAAGGTGCATTACCTTAAAGTTTATCTCGTCTTGAATCAGAATGCGAGAGGGAGTTATTTTGGCAGAGGCAAAACGAGGAAAAGATTCCTCATTTGCTTTTGACATGAAGTTTTCAGAGTTATTCCTGTGAGGTTTCTTAGCCAACACCTTTTGTCTTTTGCTTGATGAGGCAATTGTCGATTTAAAGTCGAAAGAGATTAAATAAGAAGTTTGGAGATGTGATTGTTGAGTTAGAAAGCCTTCATATTTAAAGAAAAATGATACGTTCGTCCTGGACGAAAATAATCGTTCGTCTGGATGAAAAAAGTTCGTACAGCCGAACCAAATCGTCCAAAATGAAACGACTTTTCGTAATCAACACAATATACGATGCGTCCTTTCATACAGACTTTTGACTTGACCGATCGTACAGACGAAAAAATTTTGTACCGATGATTAAAAGTTAATTCGTTTTAATGTCAGTTGAAAACCATCCCCTACGATGAAACGACGTATGTTCGTCTGGACGAACAAAAAGTTCGTACGGACGAACTTCACATTTAAAACTGTCTTATCCACTCAACCGCTGCATTCAAACGTCCCGACGTTTGAGAATATAAAAATTTCGTCCTGGACGATCATTAGATCGTACAGACGAACTACATTAAAAACTGCTCTCAAAATGTTTCATATCACGCAAACTGAATTTAACACACATCGTCCAGTACGAAAAATTTCGTCCCGGACGATTTCCACACATTTTTGGATTTTTGAATTTTTTAATAAAGAAAAACAAACAAAACACAGAAAATAAAGACAAAACCACAGACTCTAAAATAAACTCAATCAAAACACTCAAAAATCTCAAAATTTAAAATAAAAAATCAAAGACAAATAAACTAAGAAAATATAAATATCAATGTTGCAAAAAACATTTTTATTTAAGCATTCAAATCAATAACACCAAGCCTTGTTTTTAATGTACTGAAGGTATCAAAGGCTAAAGGTTTTGTAAAAATGTCTGCAAGTTGATTTTCAGTTGAAACATGTGTGAGTTCAATTTCTCCCTTGGATACATGATCCCTTATGAAATGATGCCTTATGTCAATGTGTTTGGTTCTAGAATGTTGAATAGGATTTTTGGAAATGCAAATAGCACTAGTATTGTCACAATAAATTGGAATAGTGCCTATAGTTAATCATAAATCAATCAACTATTGTTTTAACCAAAGTACTTGTGCCACACAACTTTCTAATGCAATGTATTCTGCTTCTGCAGTAGATAGTGCCACTGAATTTTGTTTTCTACTAGACCATGAAACTAATGAATTTCCAATGAATTGACATGTTTCAGAAGTGCTTTTCCTATCCACTCTACAGCCTGCAAAGTCAGAATCTGAGTAACCAATAATTTTAAATGAAGAACTAAACTTAGGATACCAAATCCCTAAGTTTTAAGTTCCTAGTAAATATCTTAATATCCTTTTCACTGCTGTCAAATGTGATTCTTTTGGATCTGATTGAAATCTAGCACATAAGCAAACACTGAACATAATATCTGGTCGGCTAGCAGTCAAGTAAAGTAAAGATCCAATTATCCCTCTAATTTTTTTTTTATCAACAGATTTTCCCTTAAGGTCCTTATCCAACTGAACTGAGGAACTCATTGGTGTACTAACAGGTTTAGCATTGTCCATTTCATATTTTTTGAGGATGTCCTTAATATATTTAGTTTGACTAAGAAATGTACCTTCCTCAAGTTGCTTAATGCTAAATCCTATAAAGTAATTTAAATCTCTCATTAGACTCATTTCAAATTCACTACTCATTGTTTTAGAAAAATCATCACAAAGATTTTTATTTGAAGATTCAAAGATGATGTCATCCACATAAATTTGAACAATAAGTACATCCTTTCCAATTTTCCTTAAAAAGAGAGTTGTATCCACACTTCCTTTTTCAAAAGATCTTTCAAGTAGGAAGGTGCTCAACCTCTCATACCAAGCCCTAGGTGCCTGTTTCAATCTATATAATGCCTTTTTTAACTTGAAAATATGATTTGGAAATTTAGAATTTTCAAAACCTGGAGGTTGTTCTACAAAAACATATTCCTCAATTACCCCATTTAAAAAGACACTCTTGACATCCATTTGAAATAATTTAAAACCTTTAAAACAGGCAAAGGCAAGTAAAACCCTAATTGCTTCAAGTCTAGCTACAGGGGCAAAAGTCTCCTCAAAATCAATTCCTTTAATTTGATTATACCCCTTAGCAACTAATCTAGCCTTATTTCTAATGACTACTCCTGAGTCATTCATTTTATTTTTGAACACCCACTTGGTTCTAACAATACTTTGATCTTTTGGCCTTGTAGTTAATTCCCAAACTTTATTTCTTACAAATTGATTTAACTCTTCTCGCATGGCTAATATCCAAAATTCATCAGAAAGTGCTTGATCAATGTTAGTTGGTTTAATAGTTGAAATAAAGGCTGAATGATTGACTTCCTTGTTTAGTCCACGCCTAGTTCTAACATCTCACTTGGTTCACCTATAATCAATTCCTTTGGGTGATTTTTAGAAAATCTCAAATCTCTAGGCAAAGGGTTTTCTCTTTCCAAAATTTCTTCCATATTTCTTCCAAATTTAATCTATCAATCTTTTGGGAGTTTTCTTCAATTTCTTCTTCAACAACATTTGACTCTTCCAAATTTCCACATTCATCAAATACAACATGTGTGGTTTCTTCAATGACTAAAGGTCTTTTGTTGAATACCCTATAAGATTTTCCAACACTTGAATATCCAACAAAAATTTCTTCATCTGATTTTGGATCAAATTTTCCTAAGACAGATTTTCCATTATTATGTATGAACACCTTGCAACCAAATACATGCAAATGAGACAAATTAGGTGTTCTACCTTTTAGCAACTCATAGGGTGTTTTATTCAAATTTGATCTCACATTCACCCTATTCAGAACATAGCATGCAGCGCTAACCGCCTCAGCCCAAAAATATCTAGGAAGCGAGTATTCTGTCAACATTGCTCGGGCGGCTTCTATTAATGTTCTATTTTTCCTTTCAACTACCCCATTTTGTTGAGGGGTTCTAGGTGCAGAAAAATTGTGATCAATCCCTTTTTCTTTACAGAAATTTTCAAATCTTTCATTTTCAAATTCTCCTCCATGATCACTTTGTATAGAAATTATTTCACTCTCTAGTTTCCTTTGAATCTAAGTAAAAATTTTTTTGAATTTCTCAAACGATTCACTCTTATGAAAAAGAAATCTAACCCAAGTGATTCTTGAAAAATCATTCACTATAACAAATCCTTATACCTTTCCTCCTAGACTTATAGTTCCTACAAGTCCAAAAAGATCCATGTGTAGAATTTCTAAAGGTTTACTGGTCCTAAGATCTTTATTGGACTTAAAAGAGGACTTCACTTGTTTTCCTAATTGACATGCATCACAAAGGTGGTCCTTAGTAAAGTCTAGTTTTGGTATACCTCTCACTAAGTTCTTTTGGGTAATTCTCCTAAAGTTTTTCATACTAGAATGACAAAGTCTCCTATGCCAAAGCCATGATTCATCAGAAACAGTTTTCAAACAAAAAGCAGTAAGAGATTGAATACAATTTAAATCTAGCATGAAGATATTGTTTACTCTTTTTCCATTTAAAACATTTTTTCCATTTAGGCTTATTATGCAGCTAGTAGGTAAAAATTTTACATTATAGCCCTTATCACATAGCTGACTTATGCTTAGCAAATTATGTTTTAAGCCTTCAACTAATAACACATTTTCTATGAAAAAGTTTTTCAAATTTCCAATCATACCTTATCCAACCACTTTCTTTGTGGTATTATCTCCAAGTGTAACCTTGCCTCCATTCCTGGCTTCCAGCATTATGAATTGAGCAGTATCTCCAGTCATATGCTTTGAAAATCCGCTGTCCATGTACCATATACTCTCACGAGGTCTTATGTGAGAGCACTCCTGCAAAATTCTTAAATGTTAGACCTGGGAACCCAAACAAGTTTGGGTTCACCTTTATGAAATTTATAATCAGATGCATGTATGATATGTCTAGGTTTATGCATCTTAATTATCCACACCAAATTAGTTTTCATCTTTAAAGTGCAGGTGTGAGATATATGTCCCAAAAATCCATAATAATTACATTTAACATTAGGAAAAATATTCCTATGTTTTCTTCCATATGATTGTCTTCTAAGGGATTTCATGAATTTAGGATAATATTTAAGATTTGTAAAATCTTCAAGTTTAGGGGGGTTCCTATTATCCTCGAGAGCTCTTATTGTGAGTTTGTAAAATGAATTCATATCTTTCAAGATTCGATTGGTATAATTGATTCTATATGTCTTACTCTCAGATTCATCCTTAAAATTCTTAAATTCTTTTTCAAGTTCAGCATAGGATGATTTTAAATTCTCAAAATTTTTATTCAAGTCATCATATTCATCAAGTAATTTCATGTGGTTGTTATCTATTAAAGCATGATCTTTCCTAAGGATTTCGTGTTTCTTATTAAGCTCTTCCAATTCTAAACCTAAACTAGCATGCATCTTTTTCATTTTCCTATATGCATCATGTATGTGTTCAGAAACTTCAAACAATTCATCATAGGTTAAATCACATACCTCTTCTTGATCTGATTGTTCAACATTATCTGCCATCAAGCAAAGGTTGGTGACTTCTTCTTCTTTTTCAGTCTCAGATGAGTCTGAAGCTGAGTCCGCCCAGAAGGCTCTTTGAAACTTCTTCTTGCCCTTCTTTACCATTGGTTTCTCCTCTACCTTCTCCTTGCTAGGAGTGGCTTTGAGTTTTGGACAATCAGTCTTATATGACCTGATTTCCTGCATTCATAACAAATCACTTCATTAGAAACCTTGTCATTTCTGTTATACTTACCTCTATTGCATTGATGGCGTCTCTTCTGCTTCCTTTTTAAAAAGCTTCTTAATTGTCTAGTCATCAATGCAATATCATCTTCATCTTCAGGTTGTGAGTGTTCACTCTCTGACTCTTTCATATTTAGTGCAATATTTTTGTCCTTTCGTGGTTCACCTACATCAATCTTTCTTTGACTTACTCCTTGCTCATAAGCAATGAGTGAACCAAGAAGATTGTCAATAGAATAAATGTTCAGATCTTTAGACTCTGTAATTGCAGTAATTTTAGCATCATAAGCAGTAGGTAAACAACGAAGAATCTTATTGACCATTTCAGCATTAGTTAATTCCCTACCAAGTACATGCAAAGATATGATAATTTGTGTGAATCTTGTGTACATGTCTGAAATAGATTCATTAGGTTTCATGTAAAACAATTCATAGTCATGTAACAAGATATTGAGTCTTGATTGCTTAACTTCATTTGTCCCTTCATAAGTTATACAAAGTCTATCCCATATGTCCTTTTCGCTTTTGCAAGTGGAAACTCGCATGCAGTCTTCAGATTTTAAAGCACAAAAGAAACTATTTAAATATTTGGCATTTAATTGTGCTAAGTCACGTTCTTCTATAGTCCAATATGCATAAGGTGTTTCTACCCTAACTCCATCAACTAATCTAGTTGGTTTTGTGTAACCTTCCTGGACTAGCATCCACATGCGATAATCAAGTGACTGTAAGAAAGTAGACATGCGTGTTTTCCAAAAATCAAAAGGAATATTGTCAAACAGTGGAGGTCTAGTAATAGAGTAACTCTCAGATGTGTTTCGGTTTCCAAATGTAGCCATCTATATTAATCAAGAAGTAGTTCAAACTTAAGATTTTGAAACGATGCCCTGATACCACTTGTTGAATCTAGTAATTAGGTTGTTAAGCCTAACTAAATGTCCCAAGGCTACCAAGAGGGGGGTGAATTGGTAGTTTAAAAATTTAAACCCTCTTTGAAGATTAAGTTGAATCGAAATGAAAATTTTCTTTTAAAGTTTTTCTAGAAAATATTTTTCAACCACAGAGTTGTTAAAAATTAAAATAAAATGCGGAAACATAAAAAACTGTAAATGACACCAGATTTATAGTGGTTCGGTCTATAACCGGACATACATCCATTCCTCAGAAGCACACTCTAAGTATTGCACTAAAACCAATAGTGACTCTCCTTTTACACCCACAACAAGGCGGAGAAGCCTTTACAACACACTCTTTTCACCACTACCCGGTGCGGCAGAGAACCGTCGTCCTTTTACACAATTCCCAGTGTTGGCAGAGAACCGTCCGTCCTTTCACACTCTCCTAGTGTGGGCAGAGAACCCTTTCATCATTTCACACTCTCCTAGTGTGGGCAGAGAACCCTTTCGTCCTTTCACACTCTCCTAGTTTGGGCATAGAACCTTTCCGGCTGTTCACACTCTCCAAGTGTAGGAAGCAATTCTTTCGGCTATTCACACTCTCCAAGAGTCGGCAGCAAACCGGATCTCCTTGACTGATCTTCTCACAAAAAATCTAGAATAAAGAAAGAAAAGAGTGAAGTAATCCCAATTCACAAGTAGAGATTCTTACCTTTGAACTCCAAGTGAAGCCTTCATGCTCTAATGGTAGGAATCCTCCTTTGAATGCACTATTCCACTCTCTCCTTAGATATTCTCTCAAGAGGCACGAAGATCAAATGACAAAAAGATTGGGTGGCAGTCTAATTTGGACTATATATACAGAAGACAAGAAAAATCGCCCAAAAACTGCAAGTTTTCAATTCTGTACGAAGAGGATCGTCCCGTATGATCGTGGATCGTCCTTGGACAATTTTACTTAAATGCTTTGAAATGACCCTATTTATATATGTGTACGAAATGTCTTCGTACAGCTGATCGTCCCGTACGAACTAAGTTCGTCCGGTACGAACGGTTATTACAAGGTCGGTCTAGAAAACTGCTGAAAACCGTTCTAAGTCGGTTAATCGTCTGGACGAAAATAAGTTCGTCTGGACAAAATTTTTATAGAGAACAGATCATTTTCTGACGATAATAATTTCGTATGGATAAAAATTTTACAGAGACCAGATCGTCCTGGACAATAATTAATTTCGTGTGGATGAAAATTTTACAGAGAGCAACTCATTTTCTGACGATGATTAGTTTCGTCTGGACGAAAATTTTTCAGAGACCAGATCGTCCTGGACGATAAAAATTTCGTCCCGGACGAATATGACTTAGAAAATTTTTCAAGCCAGTTCCTATTCGTTCTATGTGCTCAATAGGAGATAACTGTCTAATCGTCCTGTACGATCTGATATCGTCCCGTACGAACAGTATAACTTATATATGATCTCCTTATGTGTGAGTGTATGTTTTTATTCACTCAATTACAATCACTCCCTTTCAAATTTAATTCATAGAAAAATACAAGCTTCAAATTCACAAAGTATCTCATATTGAATTTGATTTGAAGTTTTCGTAGTCTGGAGTCTGATTTTCCTGAAATGTTAGTACACATAAGAGCAAATACAAATCTTCTAAAATTGTTAGGAGATAACTACACATTTGAACAATAATGTTTGGAATCATCAAAACTATACAAGTTGCAAAAATGTAAAGCATGCAAATAACAACTATTTTAACAATATTGAGTTGGGCTATGACTGTCCAATTACTGTATATGTAGTCATGAAACCTTTGTCCACCATTATTCAAGTATGGTCCTCTAACCATCATCATCTATATAGATCTTCTAACCATCGTAGCCCAATTACGTGTCATACCACAAAATATAAATACATAGAATTGCATATCTCTTTATCATTTCAACTAGTGACCATAACTTATAAATTACATTCAAGAAATATAAATATAGGAAAACATAAAATACATTTTTATAGTCAAATTTATATCCTGATCTAGAGTTCAAATATAATTAATAATAATTTATAACTGTCAATAATACATCACTACAAATACATACTGACTAAAAAAAGAACAAGAGGCCATGCCTAGCTTAAACGAATCTATTAGTGTTTGAAGTAATGAGGTCATTCCTTTGGGAGAAGACCTTATATTAATGTAGAAAATATACATCATATAATCACATTATATGGTCAGATTGGAAGAATTAATGTTGACATATTGTTTGGTCGGTAGGATAATAGTTGGCAAGCGATGTATGTTGGAAAGATTGTAGTTGGGTAATGGTGGTTGGAAAGACCATAGTTAACAGTCGACAAAGGTTAGAAAGATCATAATTAGGTGACAATAGTTTGAAATATTTTAGGTAGTGGGTGATGGAGGTTAGAAATATTATAGTTAGATGATGATGGTTAGAAGGACCATAGTTGATGTTCGACGGTTGTCATAAAGACTATAGTGAGGGTATGAATGTCTAAAAGATCGTAGTCATCAAATGATAGTATTTGGGAGTAGATCGAGTGTTTATAGCATCTAGGAAGATTTTTGATAATAGTCTGAGAATGGATGAAAGTCTAATGATGGACGGTGGTCGGGAAGAGATTTGGAGGCAACCGACAAATGGGTGGAAGTCCACTGACAATATGTACTCAGAAGAGATCTGGTGACAGCTAATAAATGGGCCAAAATCTAACGAAGTTAAGTAGTTAAGAAGAGATCCAGCGGTAGCTAACGAATGGGCGAAAGTCTAGCGACGGTCGGTAATAGGCAAGAGATTTGATAGCCGTCGATGATAAGAGAGAAAGTCCACCAAGTCAGAAGTCAAGAAGAGGTCCGATAGTAGCTGGAGAATTTGTAGAATACCATCGATGGTTAGTAGTCTGGAAGAGATCCAGCGGTGATCAATGGCAAGGGAGGAAGTCCAGCAATGATCGATAGTCGAGAAGAGATCCAGTTGTGCACAGCGGAAAGAGATCTCCCCAAGTTCTGTCTTTTTTCTCTTCCTTTCTTCCTCTTTTTTTCTCTCCCCTTCCCTCCCCTTTTCTGAAAAATGGGGGACTATTTATTAATTTTTGGGAATGGCATGGCTACTAAATATGGAGAAGATCAATGGAATGATGGAAGTGTTCTATCGGATGGCCCATATTTATTCTCTTGATCATAAAGAGTTTATCAAGCATTTAAATTCCTTTATAGAAATGAGTGATCATAGGCTCATTGGACTCATCTCTTTGAGCTGTTCTATTAGATTATAAGCATACAATATTCACATATCATTTAGTAGTCCAATTAATGCTTTGAACATTTTAAATAAACTTTGGACATTTAATTTTGACTTATATGGGCTCAAATCGGGGTCAAATTTGATGTGGTTGGGTTTGTCTCCTTGAGATATTCAATTTGACGATAAGCTTGTTGAAATTGGAGATCGGATGGTCCTGATCTTAATTCCGGAAGTTTTCAATTCAGATTTGCACAAGTTTCATGTTAGACAAAGATAATTTTTGGTGACGAATCAGAATATAGGCTATAAGGATTATAATTGGGCGACGGTAGTAAGAAGAATCCTAATCGGCTAGCGACGGAAGTCGGAAAGACCATAGTTGGGTGATGATAGCTGGAAGGACTGTAATCAGCAGTAGATGGAGCTTGAAAATATCATAGTCAGGTGACGATGATTGGAAGAATCGTAATTGGCGGGTGACAGACTTTTGAAGAACATAGTCGGCAAGAGATGGTTTCCATCATTGATAACATCAAGAAAGAGTTTTGGCGATAGTTAGAGAACAAAGAGAAGTCTGGTGGTAGCGAAGAGATCCGACGAAAATCGACGAATGGGTAGAAGTTCAGCAACGATTTGTAGTTTGGAAGAGATGTGGCGATAATTGATGAATGGGTAGAATTCCAACGATGGTTGGTTGTCGAGAAGAGATCCTATGACAGTCGACAAATGGACAGAAGTCTAACGATGGTTAGTAGTCGGGAAGAGATCCGATGGTGGTCGATGATAAGGGAGGAAGTCTAGCAATCATTGATAGTCGGGAAGAGAGTCGGCAGTGGCCAACAAATGGGCAAAAGTTAAGTGATGATTGGTAGTTAAGAAGAGATCTGTCAGTGGTCGACGACAAGGTAGGAAGTCCAACAACGATTGGTAGTCGGGAAGAGATTCGGCAATAGCTGACAAATGGGTTGAAGTCAAGCGACAGTCAGTAGTCGGGAATATATTCGACGGACGTTGAATGCAAAGGAGGATGTCCAGTGACGACCGTCAATTATAATTTTGGGAGATATCCCCAAACCAAAACTTTAAAATTTTTTCTAACCAAAATTTGGAAGCCTGATAATTTTTAAATTGTAATTAAGGCTGACAAAAGTAGTTTTTTTTTTTTTTTTTTTTCGTCTCATGTGTGAAGAGTTTTTTTTTTCTTTCTATGCATGTAACTTAATCCTGCATCATTAATGAAGAAAAAAAGTCTTATCTCAACTGAAATTTAGTTAGGGTAGAGTTCTTATTAATTAAATTAATTTTGAGACAAACATAATACATTATCATTCGATTAATTTTATATTATATTCTTTAAAAAATCATTTTAAGATTAAAAAATTCATTGGGGTTGAATTTATCATTTTCCTAATTCAATTTATTATTTTACGTTTTATTTTTTTCAAAAAGTGCATCTGAACTTTTTTTTTTATTCAAATAAAGAAGCCCATTTGCTATCTGGCAATATAACGAATTTAATTTAATAAATTATTTGCAAATTTCATTTAAGATCGCATTAATGAACTGTGATATATTGAAAGAATTTATTGTAACATTTCATAATTTAAATTCTATTTTTTTATTGCAAATATACTGAGATTTATTTATTTATTTTTTTAAATTCCATTTTAGTTTAATTTCTGTCATAAAATATTTCAGTTTCTTCGAGTTGATACCTTTTCCTTAATGAAAATTAACAAAATAAATTGGGGATTTAATTTTATAAGACTCTTAATGTAGATAATTAACAAAATATCAAAGCTATTTATTTTATTGAAGATATATATTTGAAATTTTACTTCAGATTAAATTACCCCGATGAAAGATAGCCTCATATATTGTTGAAAGTTCATTGGGCTGTTAGTCAATTGACATAGATTTGAACCACTTTGAATCAGATTAAATGCCTCATTTGAAATGTGGGGAAGGCATCATCATGTGTGAACCCACCTTTCTTTTAAATTTGGGCAAGAAAGAAATGCAATGGATATAACTTTGGGTGTGAAATACAAAAGAAGTTGTTTTCTTAGAATTTTAGGCTAATGCATTTATTGATGGGTTAAAAATTATTTAGTGTGGGCAATTGGCCACGCTTTCGTAGATTGACTCATAGGCATCACACACTATTTTCACTAGAACACATGGTTCAAACACCATGTTCGATTTTCATGCCTCCATCAATAAATGCTGACCTGCTAAAGGATTCTGATTCCCACTGATCGATAAGAACCATCACCAAATTATTTTCTTCTCCTAGTCGTCACCTTCCCATAGTGGTATGCTACAGCAAACCTCTAATCTTTTTCAAATGTATGTATTCCTAATAATACATTTCCAAACGAGCACCTTAAATGCTGCAAGCTCACAAGAATGAAAAATTCCAAGACTTTGCAAGACCGACTTTTAACTTGGTTTCACTGGTTCCGTCAATGCCTTCCCCAAGCAAGCTTTATCTTTCCCATCCCCTAAGGAGCTCCTGAAAGCTGTTAGAATGGTAGAGGTGTCAACACGACAACTTCATATGAACTAGTTCAAACTTGAGGTTCAAATAATGTTCTATCTTCAATAAAGCTTAATTTTGTCCAAAAGAAATTAGCAATTATGTTTCTTGGGATTTTTTTTTTATTAATGCATTTTGAATCTTATGCGGATAAGTTTTTCTAGAAATTTACTAGTGCGCATTTAGAAGTTTTACAATATGTTTTATCAACGCATGAAAAATTTAACATCCATATGATTCATTTACACTTCTCAAGCAACATTTGAAATTTGCCCTTTAAATTGTTAACTTTAATCAATACATGCATAAACAAATTATCATTAAATTATATTTTGCATACAAGTAACTGAGCTATTTTGCAAAAATAATAAACGAATTGTTGGATACCAAATTTTAAAAAGGCACGTGCTCTTTCATGATAGTCTAATGATAGTAGTACAGAGGCAAAGGCAAAATAGGTTGTTGTTGACGAACAATTATTACGTCCTCCGACCGGATGCAGAGGAACATCCGGTCGTAGGCAAAAAAAAACTCGGTACCGAGGTGTACCGAGTTTTTCAAAAAACTCGGTACACCTCGGTACCGCGTTTTTTTTTCCTACGACTGGATGTTTCTTGCATCCGGTCAACCGAACAAAATAAAAATCCGTTGTTGACAGTGGCATGTGAGAAAATTGAGAGACTATCCCGTTTTTATTCGTGTAAAATTAAAATTACAAAATCAAATTACAACTCAATCGTCAAGTCTTGGATCTAAGTGAAATAATTTCACCTTTTTTTTCATTAGTTGTATTTATTTTCTTCTTATAATTTATTTCCTTTCTTATTTTCAATTAACAATCAATATTTATTTATAACCAGTTATTAATTGTTAACCTCAATTTTCACACCTAGACCCACGGATGTGCTCGATCAACTTAATTGAGCCTCATTGAGCCCGATTTGTTTGTGTCAACTTGAATCGAATCAAATCAGATCCGACGAACTTCAATTAAGCTTAATTGATGCCCATTAGCCCCGTCGAGCACGCTTTAATGCAATTTGGTGCTGAATTGAGCGTAATTTTAACAAATCAATGTAATTGATGCAAATTGACTCAAATTCAGCTCAATTTGAGTCTAATATCTGCTCAATCAACTCAATTTAATTCCAATCAAAGCCTATTTGACTTTCTGCCCAATTCAAAATGAATTCTAAATCAAAAAATTTGATCCAATGGACCTGATTGCATTGAAAATACGATCTGCTGTTGCTTGTCAATTCAATCATGTGAATTCCTCATTTTGAAGCAAGTTCAAGTGGCTTTAGCAGGAAAGGATATGACAGAGCTTGGGCTCTTTCCTGTATCAGGAAATCTAAGCAAAGCGAGTCGTTTGAGAAGGCTTTCACGAAGCCTTCCTCTAGAGGATTTACACTCTATTACTTAGGCTCCCATTCCTTATGATTATGAATCTCTCTCCTTGGCTCTCTAGTTTGTTTTATCTCTGATAAGAGAAAGTTGCAAGGTAACTTTCCCCCCATTCCTTTTTTTTTGCGAGCCCTAGATAGAATCAAGGACGCCCCTCCCGTTCCCTCTCCTTGTACGACACCCTAGCAGAAGGCCCCTCTCCCACACTATGACCCAGTAGCCTCCATCCACCTCTTCCGGCTCCGAACGACCATAGCTAGCCGTGTGACCCAAACAACACTATTTTTGATCGATCTCCCCATAATAGCATGTATATACCTCCTACTTCTTTTTCTCCATTGCTTCTTTCTTCCCATGTTTCTTCTATATCACTTCTTCGCTTCTTTTTCTTTCACCCCTTTATCTCAAAACAATGTTTAGCCATATGATTTGAACTTTCATCCCTCTTTTATATACATGTTTCTTCACACAGTTATCAATATGTTGGAAACACAATTTTTAATCATTTTTGAGATAGTTATCATATGAATCATGTTAGGTTTCATGTAGGCTCTTTTGTTGATCTCAATCAAATATATATATATGTTTAAGACAAAGTTTTCATATTTGTTGCTTTATGTAATGTTGCAAATGTTGTACATCAATTATTTGATGAAATAACATTCGGGAAAGATATGATCTTTTTGTTTGTTTTGAAACATTGCATGAGGCTCTTATTTGATTGACACAAAACCGTTGTTGGATGTGTAAATATATGCACAACTTGTTGCAAATATGAACCTAGGTAATATAATTTGGTTAATAACAAACATTATTGGGTTGTCTTCTAGTCATCTAATGTTATTATTATTATTATTTGATATTTGTTCTTGTGCACTTACATTTTAGGTGCATCGTACACTATGCAAAGTGATCAAGTAAAGATTGGGTAGAATATTTTTAAGTGTCCTTAAGATTTTGTATTTTTTTTTCTTTTATTTAATTATACAATTATTGTGTCAAAGTTTTGTAAATGGTGGATGCTAAACTTGGTGACCATGCACACACACACATAGGGGGTTGAGAAAGTGAGAACATTGAAAGTTTAATTTTCCTAAACTAATCGTACTATATGATTCATATCAAATTGTATAATTAGCTATTCAAAAATATTCTAATGGCTAATTGGCACAATTAAAGCTATTTGAATTCATCATATTATACGATCCAAATCATACAAGATGATCAATTGAAATCAAGATCTCTGTTGTCAATCATATTTTAGGCAATATTTTAAAATTAAAAAAATGTATACTAATTATACCATGCGATACTCATCGTACTGTACGATATGATTAAATCCTACCTAAATTAATCCTATAATTAGGGGTCAAATTTGAATTAATTGATCCAGGTATATTGTATTATAGAATTGATAATCGTACTGTTTACCCAATCTTTTCATGGGATGATAATTATTCACCACCAATCGCACAGGAAGATAATTCATTTAAATTGAACTAATCATGCAGGATGATGCTCTATATCATACTTGATGAACAGCTCAAATAATTAAACTAGTCATATAGTGCCATATTCTTCGTACAATACTTACAGGGCTAATTAAATTAATCTTACTGTATGATATGTGATCATATTGTATGATCAATGTTGACTTAATTGAATTATTATGACTTTTTATGAAGCCTTATATTTAAGCAATCTTAATTCACTTTTTTCAAGTCTTTCGCTATTTAGTTTTTTGGAGAGAGAGCTTTGAAAAGTGATATTGGAGAGCTTTCGGAAGGAGAAAGGACAGTATATGTGTTTAGGGAGGAGTGTGAGGCATTTTCACACATCTTCTCCAAGAAAGCTTCTTCCTTATTTCCTCCAAGTGTTTTTTTTTGTCTCTTAGGCGGCTCTAGGAAGAAGAATGTCAGTGCAAAAATCATCGTGGATCTTTGTCTTCACCAGGAGGGTGAAAAATGATTGCTAGTTTCTTTGCCTTCATCAAAAGGGGTGAAAAAGAGGTCAAGATTCTATGTTACACAAGGTTACACTTGGTTGGTGAAATAATTATAATGGCTTCTCTAACTAGCTGTGTGGACTAAAGGGGAGACACTAATTTTATAGTAAAATACTCATAGAGGAGGACTCTAGGAGTGAACGTAGGTTAATATTTGACCAATGCACTATAAAGTTTTAGTGTTCATTCTTAATTTTACTTTCTACAATTTATTTTTTCTAAGAATTTTATGTTGAAAATTATATTTTTGATGTTATATTGATTTAAGTAACTCATCGTCACTATAGTTATAAGTTTTGTTTCAATAATTTGCTTCTGCATCGAGTGATATTATTTGTTTTTAAATTATTAAAAAAATATTAAAAGATAAATTGTGTTACATAAGTTTTTGAAATGACCAATTCACCCTCCTCTTAGTGCACCTACGGATAGTTCATCAAGCTTAACATCCTACATTGAACTTTCAATTGGTATCAGAGTGGTTATCATAAGAAGCATTTTAGAAAGCCTTGAGAAAAATAATCTATAATGCATTTAAGAAATAAAAATGCCATAGAGGGCTATTCTATAACTCATCCACCTTTATTTGATAATTTATCTTTTGATTTTTGGAAAATCTACATATTTACTTTCTTAAAATCTATTGATTTTCACATGTGATTTTTGGAACAAGATGGTTATTCTACACCCTTTCATTTTATTAAGGGAATTAAAACTGAAGTACCATTTAATGTATGAAGCAATGAGGATAGGGACTTTGCTCAATTGAATGAAAAATATTTATTCTTTTTTTGTGCTCTTAAATTTGAAGATTACATGAGAGTTTCTACATGTACCACTTGTAAGAACATTTGTGATAAATTGTGTATTGCATACAAAGATATTGGTAAAGTCAAACAATCTAGGTTGAACATCTTATAGCAAGATTTTGAAGTTTTTTGTATTAAACTAAACCATCTCAAACATGTAAACTAGGTTTACTCAAATAGTGACATCCCTGCATGCTTTAGGTAGAGAGTATTCAAATTTTAGAAAATTGAATAAAATTCTTTGTTGTCTACCTAGTAATTATGTCAATAAGGTTCTACTATTTGTGAATCAAAAGATCTTAATGTTTATTCTATAGATAACTTGCTAGTCTCACTTATTGTCTATGAGCAAGGTGTGAGTCAGAGATTGCAAGATGCAAGAGACAAGAAAAAAGATAGTGGTGGAATTGAAAGCAATTGAATCAAAAAGTGATAGCTCTGTAGCTGAGTAAGATAATGACATAGCACTATTAATACATAATTTCAAAAAATTTATGAAAACAAAATAAAAGCATCATAAGCAGTGGAACTAAGGTAAACCAAATAAAAATTTCAAGGCATCATCTGATACTATTTATTTTGAATGCAGAAAACCATAACACTTTAGAATAGAATTCCCAATCTAAAATCTCACCTAATCAAGAAGGGTGAGGAGAAGATTAAAGTCAAAAAGGTGAAGAAAAGGATGCATAAGGCAGTTTGGGCACACTCCGTTTCAAACTCATCAAAATCAAAAGTGGAGGAGAAGGTAACAAATTTGTACCTTTTGGCACCTAATACTTTTGATTTTTATGATAAAGAGGAGGTATGTAAGCTTTCATATGATGAGTTATCTAAAGTTTTTGAAAAAATTTATGATGCATATAAAAAGCTTAAGAAAATGTATGTTAGTTTAAACTTTAAATTTTTAAGTTTGAAAAAAGAGCATGATAGCATTATAATAGAATATTCTATATTAGATAAAGTGCAAGTGTCTTTACCTGAAGAGTTTGATGTATTAAAATGAAACATATTGATCTAACTAATGCACATGAATCCTTGAAATCAAAGTATATTGAGTTAGAAGATTCATAAAAATAATTAAAAGCATTTTCAAGTGAACTAGATCATAATGAACATGCATTGAAATTGGAAGTTAAAGGCTTTAAAAGGGCAAAATAATTCTTAAAAGAAAAATTCCATACACTTCAAAGTAATTAACTATCACCTACATTGTCATAATGGTATAATCCCTCATCACTGCATGTATCTTATAACTCTAGGAAGAGGCACCACACCCCACATAGATTAGTGAATTCTTTTCGCTCATGTTAGATGTTACTCTTATTGAAAGCTAGGTCACATAGCTCGCACTTAAACAATACACCATAAGATACATCTACTTTGGAGGCCTAAATCATCTGCACCATAGCATAACAAGCATACAAGTCATTCATCAAAGGCTAAGGTGGAACCTAAACTCACTTGGGTTCCTAAATCAAATATTTGATTGACATTTTAGAAGTGATCTAACAAAAGGCCTAGTGAGAGAATGTTGTATATGAACAGCATATGCTATAGGCACATGAATGGAGATATGGAGTTCATCATGCAGAAGGCCATTGTAGGAGGCAAAGTTACACTTGGAGACAATAACACTAGGAAAGTGGAAGGTTCAGGTATGATTCATAATTATAAGAATTTTATTATTTAAAATGCCTTACTATTAGATGTCTTGAAACATAACTTGCTCAGTGTCAGTCAACTATGTGACAAAGGTTTTATAATATATTCTTATCTACTAATTGTGTGATCATTTTAAATGGAAATATTTTTTTAAAGGAAAGAGAATTTATAATGTTTATATGCATGACTTGAATTATATTGAGTACACTAGTCTTTATGCTTAAAATTTTTTGTTGATGAATCCTGACTATGGCAAAAGAGACTATGTCATGCAAGTATGAAAACACTTAGAAAGATAACTCAAAAAGACCTAGTTAGAGGCATACCAAAATTACAATTCCTAAAGACCACATTTATGATGACTACCAACTAGGAAAGAAAATCAAAACTTCCTTTCACTCAGTCAAGGTGATCACCACCTATGGGCCTTTAGATATCCTTCACATGAATCTTTTTTGACCGATTAGCATTTTCAGCTTAGGGGGGAAATTAATGGATATGTGATTGTTGATGATTACTTGAGATTACTTGGATTATATTTTTATCACATAAAAATATATCATTTGAGAAGTTTAGGATATTCTTAACATGGATTAAGAATAATTAGGTTGTGAAATTTCAAATATCTATAGTGATCATGGATGGGAATTTGAAGAAGATAAGTTTGATTTTTTTTGTAAGAAGGTACAAATAGAACATAATTTTTTAGCTCCTTGAACCTCTCACCATAATGGGTTGCTGAAGGAAAGAATAGAACCTTGGTAGAAACTATTAGATCCATTCATGTTGAGTAATCACTTCCTAAATATTTTTGGGCTGAAGTAGGAACACTGCTTGCTATGTTCTTAATATGGTCAATGTCAGATCCAAACTCAATTAGAAATCATATGAACTACTCAAAGATATGGCATCCAATCTCTCTCACCTTCATTCTTTTGGTTGTAAGGTGTTCATTCTAAAGAATAACTCCCTTAATAAAATTTAATCCTAAATTTTATGAAGGAGTTTTCCTAGGATATTCTTCTATAAGTAAATCCTATAGAGTATTCAATATGAGGACATTAGTGATAGAGGAGACCACCAATATAGTATTTGATGAATTTAATAAATTTTTGGATCCTTGGTAAGAAGAAGAAGAAGTGGTAGAAGTCACCAAAGGACTAGATTCTATTTTCCTAAAAAATATAGTAGAGCCTCAAAATCCTTTTCATAGATTGAAGAGATATTCATCTAGTCATCCTGAGGAGCTCATCTTCCGAGATCCATGTGTAAGAATAAAAACTAAGCATGGACTTTAAAAGGAGATAATCCACTTTGCTTTCATCTCTATGATAGAATCCTCAAACATAAATCAAGCCATATCTGATGAATTATATATCCAATCCATGCAAGAAGAATTAAATTAATTTGTTAGGAATGATGCTTAGGATTTGGTTAGAAGACCTAAGGACTAGAGCATTATTAAAGCCAAGTGGGTCTTTAAAAATAAGATGAATGACTCTGATATAGTAACTAGAAATAAGGCCATACTAGTATATAATGGATATAGTCAAATAGAAGGAATAGAATTTAAAGAAGCTATTAGGGTTTAGCTACCCTTTACTTCCTTTTGAGGCCTTAAATTATACCAGATGGATGTCAAGAGTAGGAATATTAAGGAAGATGACTATATAGAACAAACTCCTAGATTTAAGAATTCACAATTTTTTAATCATGTGTTTAAATTAAAGAAGATATTGTATGAATTAAAGTAAGCAACTAGAGCGTGGTACAAAAAACTTAGTTTCTTCCTCCTTGATAAATCTTTTGATAAGGGTAGTGTAGATACAATCTTATTTTTTTAAAAAAGATGGAGAAGATTTGATCGTCATTAAAATTTATGTGGATTACATATTATTTGAATAAATTAATAAAAATATTTGTGATGAATTTTAAAAATAGTGAGTAAAGAATTTGAGATGAGTATGATGGGAGAGCTTACTTAATTTTTTAGATTTACTATGAATCAAAGAGATGATAGAACTTTTCTTAGCCAGGGAAATATATTAAGGACATTTTAAATAAATATGAGATGGAGAATACAAAGGCAATAAATACACATATGAGCTCCACTATTAAATTGGATAAGGATCTAAGTGAAAAATCTGTATATAAGAAGAAGTATAAGGGGATTATAGGATCTCTGTTGTGTTTGACTGCTAGTAAATCTAATATTATGTTTAGTGTTTATCTTTATGTAAGATTTTAAGTTGATCCTAAGGAGTCCCATATTATTGTTGTTAAGAGAATTCTTAGGCATCTTTTAAGAATCCAAAATATAAGAATATGGTATCTTAGTCATTGCTCATCCTTTAAAATCATAGGATATTCTTAATCAAACTTTGTAGGATGTAGGTTTAAAAGAAAATGTACCTTTAGAATATCTCAATTTATAAGATAATCTTTAGTCTCATCGTTCATTAGAAAATAAAAATTTATAGCTCTATCTAGTGTTGAAGTGAAATGCATAAATGTAGAAAGCTCAATTGATTAATGCTTATGGCTTAAGCAATAAATCCATGAACTTGGTCTCCTGGTAGGCACTATTGTAATCATGTGTAATAACACTAGTGCCATCTATATCTCAAAAAATCCAATCAATTACTCCCAAACTATGCATATAAACATTAGACACCATTTCATTAGATATCATGTAACCAAGGGAGATATATAAATTTATCATTTAGCTATTGAAAATTAATTTTATTTTCAGTATCCCTATGGGTTCTAGTTTTTTTTTTGTCCGATTTTGTGATATACTTACTTTGTTTTATTTATATTTTCTTTTTCCTCCTTTTTGTGATATCAAAAAGGGGAGTAGTATGTTGTTTGCACCCTGTGTTTTAGTGAAACTAGTTTTCTGTTTAATTATCTTTTATTTTAATTATGTCTGCATTTCCTTAAAAACAAAAAAAATAACTTTCCTTAATTTTAATATTTCACATTCTGGTGGGGACTTTCAGCGAATGTCAAAAGCTTTCAAAATTTTAAATAATAAAATTTGTCATCATGAAAAAGGAGGAGAATGTTACAAATCTAGGTCCAAGTACTATGATTTTAATGATAACAAACATTATTGTTTTCTTCTCACTATTATTATTGCATATATGTTTTGTTGCCCTACTCACTAACATTTAAGGTCCACTAGTCCACTAGCAATGTTAATAAACTCAACATCAGATAGACTAGGGTTGAGTCTATTTATAATTTGAATTTGAATGTACTTTTATCATTCTTGAGTTAAATCATGTATCTGATGGACATAAAGCTAAGTAACCTTGAACACACACACTCAAGGGGGTGAGTTAGTAGGTTTTGGAGAAAGATGAATTTTCTGAACAAATCGTATTAAATGATTTATATCATACTGGATGATTTACATTATACTAGATGATTAGTTGAATAAAAAATCATAATTAAGATCATCCTATGAATTGAGATTGACTAACTATTTTGATTAAAAAAATATATTTTGAAAAGTATTAATTTTCTTTGGGAAAGTTAAAAAGTTGAATTTTAGTTTTAGAATCGAACACAACATTAAGAATGATATATCATCTTAAAAGGAGAGAATATCATTCACTAATTTGTTTAGATTATAAAACTTTAACTTTATCCTTATTATCGTGGTCAAATCCAAGAAGAATCGTATTTGACCTCGAGAGATCAAAATAGGATTTAATCAAGTATTTGGCTAAGCTAATATGGATTGATGATCATCAATTTCATAATCAAAACCATGATAATAATTGATATATCTCTCTGAAGAAAGAAGATATCAATCATTATCGATCGATTGAAAATTACGATAATGATCGTTATGTTTAATTTTCCCAAAGAGAATTAATTAAAGATTTTGAAAGATTTATTTTGAAAATCAATTCTGGGTTTCTAAATCTCCTACGAGCGCAAGCCCTCGTAGTTAATTACATCGTAGAAAACAGAAATTTCCTACGAATACTCTCGATTAAAATAGCGGTAGAAATTTAATTTAAGATTTTCAAAGATCGATATCAAAGGAGGAAAATGGTAGGAATTTTCAAATGGGATTGGTTCAATGTTGAGCACTTATTTCTGAAGTCAAATGAGGAGAAGTAGGAGGTGCTTTGAGATTCTGAATTACTTCAGAAAACACCTCAGCCTATCCTAAGTGTTGGGCTTGTATTTGATTGAAAGAAATTAAGTTTGAATGGTTGATTTTATTAGAAAGTTGGGACTCAATTCCCGAAAGTTGAGATCTTATGGCCCGAGCCAGCCTCAGAACCTAAGTCTAAATTGGGCATTAAAAGGTGACCCGAACCTAGCTAATGCAGTGCAAATCTGGACTTACCCCGGCCTGGATTGGGGAGCCAGCTAACCACCTAATCGATTTAAAATAAATGAATCCAGTCTTTTATGAAAGAGTGATAGGGACGTTTTATTTAAAGTTTTGGAGAGTTGGGGCCCACATCTAGAGATTTTTCTAATTGGCCCCTTTGACTTATGCTGGGTGCAAAATGCTAAGGATTAATGCAATTAAAATTTTGACTCTTTTAAATCTGTTTCTAATGTAATGCATGCTAGTTAATAACTCCAAATCAAATATGCTTGAAAGTTAAAAACAGACTTAGAAAATAATTTTTTTTAGAAGACTGGACTTCCCCAGGTCCGGCACCTCGTCCTCATAGGTCAGACTATCCGGACTCTACTCGCAGGCGGGGAAGGGTCTAAAGCAAGGAGAGAAGAAGTGCAAAAATATGCATGCGACCCCGGGGTCGATCCCCGGCTAATTCCTTAAATTCGTCATCTTTCTATGTTGTTTAGACTCACTAGAATCTTGAACTTTAAGGTTATGAGTATAAAAATTTTCACACCCTCACGAGTCTCACGAGTCCAGGCAAAAACAAAAGCGACACACAAATGCCAAAAAACTACAAAAAATAGATAATTCTATACGCAATCACATCAAACATCAATAAAATTAATTAAATTAATATTCAAATTGAAAGTCCATAGGCAAAGTTGCCTTGCTTATTACAAACCAGGGTCTGCAGAAAATAAAGTGGCAGTGCACCACTGCCAACAACCCGGATTTCTAATCCTATGACTCAAGTGACTTTGAGATTTGGGATTCTTCTCGTCGTCCATTTCTTTGTCTTCTCACGAACATCTTGATTCGTCAGTTCTGGACATCCAAATGAAAAGAAACTCCTCCTTGAACGGGGTGTTATCTTTTCTCTTTGGATAGGCGAAGAGCATCCAAACTTGATCTTCCAAATGGACGAAAACTCTCCCCTTTAGGGATGTCTTCTCCTCTTTGGAATTCAAGTTGGATCTAAACATCCCAACTCAAATCACTTTAAATACAACTCAAATTATATCAAATTACATTAATCAAAATTGAAAAGTCTAGACTCGATCCTGCAGGGTTATCCTAATAATCAACAGTTATATAAATAATCCCAAGCAGTTAATATTTAATCTCAAGCAGATATAATCAATCTCAAGCAGTTAATATTTGAAATTTAAAATGCTCAATTACTCACAACACAGAGTGCAGTAAATAAATAAACAGACATTCAATCAATTCTAAGCTAACAACCAGCATGCAGTGAAAGCTCGAAAACCCGGCACACAACAGAAAATTAAACACCGGCCTATTCTAAAACTAGAATTGATTGTCCTATCAAACCATCTAAAGTGTGTGATATAGGCCGTGTGGTTTTGATATGTCCTAAGGAGGGCAAATTGATAAAGTTGTTCGAAGTTCTAGTTGGTTGAAAGGCTCAGGGAAAGATTTAAATTTGAGTTTCAAACATTAATGATTTAAGATTGATTTTAACTGTTGTTTGATTGCTAATTTTAAGGTTGAATAAACATTTTTGGAGTTTTAGAGTGATTTTTGAGTTTTGGAAATTTTCTGGATTATTCTACTCATTTAATCAAGGGGTCCAAAAATTGACTTTTTAATTATGAGTGTTTTTTTAGAAAGTTAATATTTTATTAAAATACTATACCTTAATACAATCAGTTAGACTGTAAGTACGCTGCAATTGGAATTTTCTACAATTAATTATGAAGGTTCGAAGATTTGAGTTGATTTGATCTAGGTTTGACCGATTTGTTGACTTTTTTACTTTGACCGATTTTTGAAGGTTTGAAATTTTTAATAAATACTAGACTTGATTTTGAGTTGAATGCAAGTGAGTTTGGTCAATTTGGAGTTTTCTAGAGTTAGTTATGATTTTTCAAAGTTTGATGTATTTATTGAATTTATAAAATTGTTTAATTAGAAGGGTTTTCTTGATTTTACTCCAAATGAACTCCAAATTCCTTGAAATCAACTCCAAAGGTCAGGAATGACCCAATAAGAGATTATCAAGTGTTTGGAAATTTTTTGGAATTTTAATTATTATTAATTATTTATTTTAATTAAATATTGGTTTTCAATTAAAATTAGATTAAGGTTTGATTTGATGTCAGATCAAAGGGGTTTTAATTTTCATTGCTGAAGGACTTAAAGCTGGTCAGTTAGAGGTCTTTTTTGTATTTTTTGAATTTAAATTTGATTTATTGTAATTTTTGGAAGTTTTAAAGTCCTTAATAAGGCTGGTTTTGATTTGCTTAATTTTCTAAGTTAATGACCTCCAAATTTGATGAAATTTGAACCTAAGGTTTACAATGTCACTATGTTTATTGTGCTTAAGTTTACTCCCTAGTGGATGTATGTACAATGCCCTAGAAATTTTTTAAAATTTCTAGACATTTTTTTAAATATTTTCCCTAGGTGTCTCTACTGTTCAAATTGGTTTGAAATTTGGTGCGTCTAACCCTGGCATACATGCATCCACACCACAGAAATTTTACAGCAAAACACTAAGAACCTAAAGAGTTATGAATTTTCAAACTTTAGGGTCCAAAATAGACCCTTTACCTTGAAAATTCACATCATAGAAATCTATTAGGTATCTGACCCTCGAAAAATCAGTGAACATGCCTAAAATACTTAATAATCATCCACCAAAATTTGGGCTCTAATTGATCACTGGATTGTGAGAAATTTGTAAAAAACATAATTCAAACATATAGAAATATTTCACAATTCAGAGACCAAATCAACTTGATTTTAATTTTATTAAACACTACATGAATTTATCTTTCCAACGATCCCAAGAACAGCCAAGTTGGTGAAAAATTCGATTTTCTATGAATTTTGGAAGATCTGGGCATTTTTCTGAATTATTTTTGACCTTTTTTTGGTCAAATTGACCGCCGAATGGCGGCGCACAATGAGAACGCGCCACGTGGCGACCTGGCCCGCCACTTAACCATGTCAACACCCGTGTTCACGCGGTATGGCTAGATCTAGGCCGTCCGATCACGCTGAAGGCGCGATCGGACGGTTCTGGTTGAACCAGAGCTAAAAAACTTCAAATGCCCATAACTTTCAAAATACTCAACGAAATTGCATGAAATTTGAACTGTAGCTAGAGGGCAAAAAAATCTAACAATGCCTGAAGTTTGGAGGCTTCATGCATTGTAGATTTGCTACAGTTTCAAATTAAAATTTAAACTTCAAATGGGAGTAACGTACAATCCAACCGTCAGAATTTTGTGTTCTTTGGCTTGTTGGAAAGCTGCAGTGATCCTCTACAACTATTATGAAGACACCAAGAGCTAGATCGCGTTGGATCGAAAGTTAGCTTTGAAACTCCACTTTCTCTCTCTAGGTTCCTCTCTCTTCACCAATGAGGCTTTGGAGGCTTGAATTCGGTGGGGGAAGGCTTGGTAGTGCTAGAGGAAGATCTTGAGGAGGTTTTTGAGGGCTAGATTCATTCTGGATCAGAGAGAGATTGAGTGAGAGAGGCTTATGGGTTAAATGCATGTCTTAAGATATTTTCCTATTCAAGCTATCTTAGTGGATTTTGTATGGTTGGGATTGACTGCATGAGCTCCTAGATGCATGCCATGTGGTCATGGAGTTGATGGGATCAAGGGATCAAAGGACAAGAGGTGGCATGAGGTGTTAAATCTTCTTTTTGCCCCTTTGGACACATGGCTTGATCAAGAGCCATTAGATCTCCATCCAAAGGCTAAGATGAGTTCTAGGAAGCTTCTAGAAGAGGTATTAACAGCTGGAAGGATTTAGATTAGGTAGAATTAATTTTAAGAGGTTAATTAAGGCTTTTAAGAGGCTCATTTGACCACCCATTGACTGTTTGACCAGTCAATGGGTCAAGGGGTGCTGAGGTGGCATGTGAGAAGTATTTTGGAATTATTAGAATTATTTAATATAGGATGGGCTAGCTTGGGTCAAACCCATTTGAGGATTTAAGCCTCTTTTAAGTGAATTTGTTGACTATGTTGACTAGTCAACAAGTCAAATTGACTGATGACATGGCATGTGAGGGTGTTTGAACTAATGGAGGTGATTTGAGGATTGAAAGGGATTGAATGGTTCAAATATATTAAAATAACTTATTTAAACATTAAAGGGCATTTAGGTCAACTTAGGTTGACTTGGTCAACCAGGTTGGCCCGGGACCCGAGTTTGGGCTCAACAAGTTTGGTTTGATGTTTTGAGTCTATTGGAGGTGGTTATATGGTTTCGAAAGGTCAATTTGGTCAAAATGTCTATTTTGACCTTAAAGAGCCTATTTTGGTCAACCTAGGTTAACTTGGTCAACTAGGTTAACCCAGGGTCTAGAAATGAGCTCAATCAATTTGAAATGACATTTGGCAACCAATAGAAGTGGTTTCATGGCTCAAAGAGGTCATTTGGGTCAAAACACCTGTTTGGACCCTTAAAGGGCCTCTTAGGTCAACTCAGTTGACTTGGTCAACCAGGTTGACCAAGGGCCTGAGAATGGGTTTGACAGGTTGGGTTTGATATTTGAAACTTGTTGAAAGTGGTTGCGTTCAATTCAGAGTTCATATGGTTTGAAATCCCTATTTAAACCCCAAAGGGGTATTTTGGTCATTTTGACCACTGGTCAACTAGGGGTCAAAATAGGTTTAGAAAAATGCAGTTTAATATTCAATGAATCATAATCAAGGGTCTGGGGGTGATTAGAGGCTTTGGGGAAAGCTCTAAGATCAAAATCTTCTTAATGGCAAGTCCAGTGGCATGGGCTGTAAATATTTGAAGGTTTTACAGCCTTTGGATTTTGATTAAGTTTCTGGGGTTAGAGACCTCAGAATGGGATCAAATTTGGAGGGTTGCCTCCAGAGACATGTCCCATCAGTATGCAACTGACAGACCCTGAATCAGAGGTCATTTGATAAGGTTTTGAAGTGTTTGAAAATTCACTGGAAAAGACCTTTAGGACAAGGCCCTTGGACTTAGGTTTTGAGTCTGAATTTTAAGCTTGATTGATTGGATTTGAATTATCTAAATCCTTCATGATCATTTAAATGATCATAATTGATTGGATAGGATTGATGTTAGATCAAAAGTATGATATAGGCTGAAGTCTAGATTCTCAACTAGATTGAAGTCTGGATTTTGATTAAGGATTGGATTGAATTGAGATCAAGTTTGAATTGGAGTCAGGATTGATCTGGAGTCTGGGTGGGTCACTAATGACCTCATACAAAAATGAGGTCAACACTAACTAATCTTACTAGATGAATCATATTGTACAGACGATCAGTTTTGATCAGGAAAAATAGCTGTAAATCATAATTTAGGCAATATTTTAATATTCAAATTTTATTTTAATCATACAATATGATATACATTGTAGTGGATGATTTATGATAGTCATGCCTAAATTGATCATGTGATTAAGGGATTAATTAAGGTAGAATTGCTTGATCAAATTGTATAGGCAGATTGACGATGATAGTACTGGAAAACCGTAGAGATACATGGTACAATACTTGATCATCCAGCTTCATCCAAAATAAAAAACCATGATTTTCCTTATAATCATTCAAGGAGATCATACAGGGAGACCTGAGAAATATATGGGATGATATTTAAAATATCACCCATTATCACATGTCATACTGAATGATCAATATAATATTTTGAACTAATCATACATAATGACTGCATAATCATATTGGATGATTAGTAAAAATACTTGGATTGATCGTACATGATAATGTTATTCGAATTGTCTGTATGGGCTATTTTGTAATAATCATATCAGATGATCTTAGGTTCATACTAGATAATCTTTGAAAACATAAATGAGAATTAGGATTTTTGGAGGCTCTCTATTTAAATTCTCATATCTTTCTTTAGAAACATCTTTTTTTGTTATCTTGTTTTGAGAGAGAGCTTAAAGGAAAAGAAGAAGAGCTTTGGGAGAGAAGAAAGGGTGAGATTCTTGTGAAGGGGAGTTGTGAGGAAATCACAAAGGTTACTCCAAGAAAGATTTCCATTATCTTCTTTAAGCTACTTTCTTGTTTCATTACTAGCTATGGGGAGACATTCTTCAGTATCAGATTTAGCTTCTTCCTCTACTCCAGGAGGGAGTAAAAGGATTAAGGTTCTCTACCTACTTCAAGAGAGAGTAAAAGGATTCGAGTTCTCTACCTACTCTAGAAGGTAGTGAATCAATTTAGTTTCTCTGCCTTCACCAAGAGGATGACAAAGATTCAAGGTTCTCTGCTTTATTGGGTTGGTGGAAGAGACTTTTGTAAGGGCTTCTACACCTAGCTGTGGGGGCTAAAGGAGAGATACTAAAAGATTTAGTGCAATGCTTGGAGGAGGCCTCCGGGAGTGCATGTAGGTCAGATTTGACTGAACAGCTATAAAATCTAGTGTGTTCATTCTTTTACTTTTCCATATTTTAATTTTTGTACTTGTTTATGATTTTAGTGTGGTTGAAATTTTTTATTATTGTGAACTTAATCTGCTTCCACATTGTGAGATAAACTTGTTTGTTTTAAAATATTTAAAAAGATAAAAAGTCCTTTCTTTTTTGCTTTAAGTAATATTTTAAATAACCAATTCACCCCTCCTTTAAGTTAACTTCAGGCTTTTTCTGAAAGGTTTAACAACCTTCACAAAATTTCATTTGGTTCCCAAATCTAATATTTGATTGAATTTATATATCTCTCTTAAAAAATCTAGTAAGAGCATGTGGTACCTAGATAGAGAATGCTTAAGACACATGACAGGATATATGAAGAAATTCATCACATTGGAGGCCAGGGCAAGAGGAAAAGTTACACTTCGAGATAATACCACTATGAAAGTTGTAGATTCAAGTATGATAGGTATTTTCATGAATTTTATTATTGAAAATGTCTTACTAGTAGATGACCCAAAACGTAACTTGCTTAGTATTAGTAAATTGTGTAACAACGTTTTTCATATTAAATTCTTATCTTCTAGTAATGTTATAAGTTTAAATGGAAATATTATATTAGAAGGAAAAAGGATTAATAATATTTACATGCTTGATTTAAATTATATTGAATACACTAGTTCTCTTTTCTTGAAAATAATCACTGATGAATCCTTGCTATGGCATGGGAGACTATGCCATGAAAGAATGAAAACTCATAAAAAAAAATAACCCAAAAGGACCTAGTTAAAAAATACCCACACTATAATTCTCTAAGGACCACATTTGTGATGCCTACCAACTAGGAAAGATAATTAATACTTTCTTTCACTCAATCAAGGATATCTTTTTGTGTAGACTTTCAAAAATCCTTCACATTGAGCTTTTTTCGACTAGTTAGCACTGTCATCTTAGGTGGGAAAACATATGGATATATGATTATTGATAATTACTATAAATTAACTTGGATTAAATTTCTATTACATAAAACTGAATCATTTGAGGATTTTAAAAGTTATATCAGATGGATGTTAAGAGTTTCTTCCTAAATGGGGTGATAAAAGAAGATGTATATGTTGAACAACCCCCAGGTTTCAAGAATTTTCAATTTTCTAATCATGTATTCAAATTAAAGAAGGCATCATGTGGTTTGAAGCAAATAACTAGAACTTGGTATGATAGGCTGAGCACATTCCTTCTAGATAGAGCCTTTATTAAGAGTAGTGTAGACACCACCCTATTCCTAAAAAAAGAAGGAGAAGATCTTCTCATTGTTCGGATTTATATTAATGATATACTATTTAGAACTATAAATAAGAATCTTTGTGAAGAATTTTTAAAAATGATAAGTAAAGAGTTTGAGATGAGCATGATAAGAGAGCTTATCTATTTATTTATATTTAGTGTGAAATAAAGGGATGATGATGAAATGACAAAATGACAAGAGGGGGGGGGGGGGGGGGAGTGAATTGTGAAAAACTTTTCCTTAATAAAAATAACCCTAAACAAGAGTTCTAATTTTTTTTTTGTTATTTTTGAAATACTACAACAAAATTTTAAACAATTATTCTTCCACAAGTTTCACCATGCAATAGTTATGAAAATTAAATGCAAGTAAAAAGTAAATGACGTTAAGGAAAAAACACACCAAGAATTTTTATAGTGGTTCGGTCAAAATATGACCTACGTCCACTCCCCGGAGTCCTCCGCTCCGGGATTTCCACTATCAAAATAGTTCTCCTTTTGCCCCCCTCGGCAAGGCGGAGAAGCCTTTACAAACCTCCCTTTCACCAACCCGGCGTGGCGGAGTGCCAAACTCTGTTTTCGCCCTCCTAGCGACGGCAGAGAACCTTCTCATTTTTCTCCCTCCTGGAGAAGGCAGAGAACCTCGAGGCAACGGATGTAGACAAGCCTTTCCCTTGGAGATCCTCCCTCAAATCCTTCTAGGGCCACAGGAGGAGCAAGATGCAGCAAGCTTGGAGCAACCGTGTGATCTCCCTCACACCTCTTCTCCCTCACAACGCTCACCTCCTCCTTCCTCTCTCAACCCTCAAGAATTTCTCTAGAGATCTCTCCCTTGGAATCCCTCTCTAACCACGTTCACCCCCTCTGTAATTCTTACTCAAAAAGGACTTGATTGACATATTAAACGGGCTCCAAAAACCTCTAATTTCAAAAGTAGTCGTTACTGTTTGTACAGTACGATGCAACATCGTACAGTACGATATGTATAAACAGACGTCGTCCTGGTACGAAGATGTACGAACAGTTCAAAAACAATTCATACTGTACGATATAATATCGTACAGTATGATCCATTAAACACTATTCGTACAAGACGATAGTCTGGACGATCAGATGTCGTCTCTGTTCATCGTATGGTACGAACAAGTTCGTACAGTACGATGTTCAAAAATTAATTAGGCCTGGATTACATGCACTAATTACAGGTTAATTTAAGTAAGTATTAAAAATAAATCGTACAGTACGAACACGTTCGTACAGTACGAGCGGCGCAGAATCACTTACTCAAATTAAACTAGGGCTAGGGTTTTGGATCTGAACATATCGTACAGTACGAAAATATTCGTACAGTACGATCTATTCACAGAATCGTCCACATAGCTCTGATCGTACGGTACAAAATAAAATTGTACAGTACGATCTACAGAGAAGAATTTCTATGACAATTTTCATTTAAAAACAAACTCTCCCCCTGTGTGTGTGCATGGTTGCTCTTACTCTTATGCATTTTGTGGTCAGACTCAATAAAATAAAATCAAATAAATAGAAAAATACAATGTTTGACTCATACTCCTAATCTACCCTTTCTTTAGTCTTCCTTTCGTCCTGAGTCACTTGTGATCTTCCTGAAATGTTAGTACTCAAGGACAATAGCAAATAAAATAGTATTCAATGAAAGGTTGTTCCAAAACACTCATTATTTGGCATCATCAAAATCTCAAACTCGGGGTCATGGATTGCAACAATCTCCCCCTTTTTGATGATGTCAAATAATTTGTTGCAAGTGAAAACGAAAAGCATTTCTTTTGTTTTTTTTTTAATTTTTTTTTAAGTAAACGCAAGAAAAAAAAATAATACCAAAAGCAAGTGCAAAACAAAAAGGAATGCATTTAGATAACAGGCACAACAAGGTACAACAAACTTCTCCCCCTTTTGACAGCACAAAAAGGAGGAGCAACTAAAGGCAAAAAGCAAGAGAAGAAAAAAAAAACTACAAGGCAAACATAAACAAACTAAGCAGACGGGTCCTGATCTGGTGGTGGTGGAGGTGGATTTGGTTGAAAATATTAAAATAGAGCATCGAAGCGGTGATCAATTGCAGTGAACCGTTCGCCAAACCACTGCATATCAGTCTCGTGTTGGTGATGCTAATCTTGAATTTGCATGTCGAGACGAGTCTGCAGCTGGTCGAAGCGGGCGACTAAGTCATTATTAGGGTGCGCTGGTGCTGGTGCAGGTGCTCGGGATGCAGCATGGCGTCGTGGTCGAGCTGGAGCTGCGGCTGGGGCATCTTCTCCTTCTTCGTCATCAAAGACTGGATCTTCAGGCTCATGTCCCCGATGAAAGAGAATACGGAAGGAAGCATCCGTATAAAAAATAGGAAGAATGTCGGGTTCACCAGGGTAGGCTAATTGATATTTATTGTGGAGGATATATCCTATTAGGTGACCAAGAGCTAGATTTTGTTTTCGTCGGGTAGTAGGCAGACGAATAAAAGTCATGTGGCGAATGTAGTTGCTGATTAAATCGACCATATCAAACTTAATGTTGGACATAATAAGATAGGTAGCGACAAACAAGGTAGGAGTCAGATTGATACGGTCGCCACCTTTGGGTATGATTGAGGTTCGAAGAACATGTTGAATTATACGTGCATTTCGAGTTAAGGATTGAACGAGAGGTTGGTGTTGATGAAAGGAAGTATTCCTAAGGACTCTATTTACATCACTCCAATCAAATTCATCGGTAAGAAACGAGCAAACCATAGGTCCTTCAGTGGACAGCCCAATATATTGGGCAATATCGGCTCTAGTGATCTCAACGGTGCGGCCACAAACAAAGGAGTGAAAAGTGGTGTTGTCTACGGTGTAGGTGAGGTTGGCGAGGAATTCAAAAAGAAGTTCAGAATTATATGGAAACGCCAGAGTGAGTAGGAATTGGAAGGTGGTGGAAGCAAAGAGGCTCATTACCTCAAAATTGAGAGCAGCCTGATTAAGCATTTTTGAAGTGGAAATTTTGCAGGCTCTATATCGATGGTAGGCTTCCTCATTTTCAGTATTCAGAAAATGATCAGGTTGGCGACTCGACGAGGATGAGCTTCCGGCAGTCATCCGAACTCGCTTAGACATTGCAATAGGATACGAAAACGAGTGAAGAAGTGAGTGAGGAGAGATTTCAGTGAAAAGAACGGCCTAGGTAAGGGTACTTATAGGAAATTTCGGACATCGTACAGTACGATCTGGAATCGTACAGTACGATAGGCAATCAATGTTCTGATCGTTCGTTTCGGGAAAAGGCAGTCAAATCGTACAGTACGATAAATATCGTATAGTACGATCAGGCGAATTTCGATCGTCTCGAGGCCTCAGTATGACTTTTGACCAAAGGTTCCGTACTGTATGAACAGGTGTATCGTACAGTACGATACATAATAAATATCGTACCGAACAGCTTTAACTCACATTTATTCCGTGTGCTGATGTGGATCGTACCATACGATATGGTTGTATCGTACAGTACGATACTCAATAATGTCGTACCAACCCGGTTTAATTCGTCCCAATCCGTTGCTGACGTGGATCGTATTGTACGAAAGAGAGATATCGTACAATACCGTAGGCAATTATACGGGATGAATATCGTACAGTACGATCGAGACCGTAGAGTACGAACAACAGAGCCGAAATCAGCTTGTTTGTGGACAGTGAGATATATCGTACAATACGATGTAGGTCGTACAGTACGATGAACAGTGAACGCAGAGTTTTGGTGAGGTGAGTGTGTGATGATCAGGAGCAACCAAACAAACAAAAAAACACAAATTTTTAAATTTTAATTTTAATTTTTTATTTATTTTTTTTATTTTTTTTTTATTTTTTTTATGCTGTTATATCTATTACACCTAATCTGGTCCTCAGGGTGCAAAAGGTGTCGAAAGCTATAGGTTTTGTGAATATGTCTGCCAATTGATCTCCTGTAGCGATGTGATGTAGTTCTATATCTCCCTTAGCGACGTGATCTCTAATGAAATGATGTCTAATGTCTATGTGTTTCGTTCGAGAGTGTTGAATTGGATTCTTAGATATACAAATTGCACTTGTGTTGTCACACATGATCGAGATGGTTCCAACAGGTAGTCCAAGATCAAGAATTTATTGTTTTAACCATAGCACTTGTGCAACACAACTTCCTACTGCAATATATTCTGCCTCGGCTGTGGAAAGTGCTACTGAGTTTTGCTTTCTACTGGATCAAGAAACTAATGATTGTCCGATGAATTGGCAGGTACTAGAGGTGCTCTTTCTATCTATCCTACATCCTACAAAGTCAGAATCTGAGTACCCTAGGATTTCAAAGGAAGTGCTGTGTCTGGGATACCAAATTCCTAAGTTTGGGGTGCCTAGTAGATATCTAAGAATTCTTTTGACAGCAGTTAAGTGAGACTCTTTAGGATCGGCTTGGAAACGAGCACAAAGACACACACTAAACATTATGTCTAGTCTCAGTCAGGTAAAGAAGGGATCCAATTATTCCTCTATATTTCTTCTGATCTACTGATTTTCCACTAGGATCCTTATCTAATTGGATTATCGAACTCATTGGGGTATTCATGGGTTTTGCAGTATCCATTTCATATTTCTTTAAAATATCCTTAATATACTTTGATTGGCTAAGAAAAGTTCCATTATCCATTTGTTTTACACTAAAGCCAAGAAAGTAATTAAGTTCTCCCATCATGCTCATTTCAAACTCATTACTCATTGTTTTCGAAAATTCATCGCATAAGTTTTTATCCGAAGATCCAAACAAGATGTCGTCCACATATATTTGAACAATGAGAATTTCTTCTTTGACCTTTTGTAAAAAGAGTGTAGTATCTACACTACCCTTTTTAAATTCTCTCTCCAAAAGAAATGAGCTAAGTCTTTCGTACCATGCTCTAGGTGCTTGCTTTAATCCATATAGTGCCTTCTTTAATTTAAATACATGGTTTGGAAATTGTGAACTTTCAAATCCGGGGGGTTGCTCAACGTAGACATCTTCCTTAATTACCCCGTTCAGAAATGCACTCTTTACATCCATTTGATATAACTTAAAGTTTTTGAAGCAAGCAAAAGCTAAGAGCACTCTTATGGCTTCTAGTCTAGCAATCGGGGCAAAGGTTTCTTCAAAGTCTATCCCCTCAATTTGGTTGTACCCCTTAGCTACTAGCCTTGCTTTATTCCTTATTATTGTTCCTGAATCATTCACCTTATTCTTGAATACCCATTTTGTTCCAACAACATTGTGATCTTTAGGTCTCTTTACTAACTCCCAAACATCATTTCTTATGAATTGGTTCAGCTCTTCTTGCATTGCTAGAATCCAAAATTCATCTCCTAAGGCTTGATCTATACTTGTGGGTTCTATCATAGAGATGAATGCTGAGTGACTAACCTCCTTCCTAAGTCCATGCCTAGTTCTTACACCTTCTGAAGGGTCTCCTAAAATTAACTCTTTAGGATGACTAGAAGAATATCTCCATTCTCTAGGCAAAGCTTCCTGAGGTTCGACCCTTTCTCCTAAGGTCATCGTCTCTACTCCTTGAATTGCCTCTATTTCATCATCTTCAATTTTAGATTCTGAGGGCTTATCTGATTCATCAAATACCACATGGGTGGATTCTTCTACTACAAGGGTTCTCTTATTAAAAATTCTATAGGCCTTACCTACAGAAGAATAACCTAAGAAGACACCCTCATCAGACTTGGGATCAAATTTTCCTAAGAGATGTTTACCATTATTTAAGATGAAGCACTTACATCCAAAGACATGTAAATGTGAAAGATTTGGTGTCCTACCCTTAAGGAGTTCATATGGAGTTTTATTTAGCTTCGATCTTATGTTTACTCTGTTCAAAACATAACAGGCTGTGTTGACTGCTTCTGCCCAAAAGTATCTAGGAAGTGTATACTCCGCTAACATTTCCCTAGCAGCTTCTACCAAAGTTCTATTCTTCCTTTCTGCTATGCCATTCTGTTGGGGTGTTCTAGGAGCTGAGAAATTGTGTTCTATTCCTATCTCTTGACAGAATGACACAAACTTATCATTTTGGAACTCTCCACCATGATCGCTATGGATTGTTGATATTTCACAACCTAATTTTCATTGAATCCATGTGGAGAATACTTTAAATTCCTCAAAAGACTCATTTTTGTGTGCTAAGAATCTTACCCAAGTAAATCTAGTGAAGTCATCTACAATCACAAATCCATAATTCTTTCCACCTAGACTGGCTGTACTAACGGGTCCAAATAAGTCCATGTGTAGAATTTCTAGTGGCCTAGAGGTGATCACATCTCTAATTGAGTGAAAAGATGATTTGACTTGTTTTCCTAGTTGGCAAGCATCACATAAGTGATCCTTGGTAAAGTCTAACTTAGGTACACCTCTAACTAGGTTTTTCTGAGTGATGTTTCTAAGAGTTTTCATACTAGCATGGCATAGTCTCCTATGCCATAGCCACGAGTCATCAACTATTGTTTTCAAGCAAAATGATTTTGAGCTACCAACGCAATCAAGGTCTAACATGTAAATATTGTTCATTCGTTTTCCTTCTAAAATTATTTCATCAAATAAACTAATCAGGCATCTATCAGTAAAAAACTTAACATCAAAACCTTTGTCACACAGTTGACTAATGCTAAGTAAGTTTTGCTTTAAACCATCAACTAATAAAATATTTTCAATTAAAAAATTCTTAGCATTACCAACGATACCTGAGCCTATCACCTTCCTGGTAGTGTTGTCTCCCAACATTACTTTGCCTCCAGTTTTGGTCTCCAATAGGATGAACTTCTTCATATCTCCAGTCATGTGTCGCGAGCAGCCACTATCCAGGTACCATATGCTCTCACTAGGTCTTTTATGAGAGCATCCCTACAATTTCATTCAAAGATTAGATTTGGGAACCCAAGTGAGTTTGAGTTCCTCCTTATGCTTGCATGAATGAGATGTATGCATGCTATGCTGTGATGGATGCAGTTTAGGTCTACATACTAAGTGTGTCCTACAGTGAATTGTGCATGTGCGGGCTATGTGACCTAGCATGCCACAAGAGAAACACCTAACACCAGGAAATGGGTTTACTAATCTATGTGGGTGGTGGTGCCTCTTTCTAAAGTTTTGTGATGCATGCAGTGTTGGGGGTTTGCGAGGATGGCCTAATGTGAGTGATGCAATTTCATTTTCAAGTTCTTTTATTTTCTCACTAAAAGTTTTATTTTGAGCTATCAATCGATCAACTTCTATTAATAGCAAGTGCTCACTATGATCTACTTCTAATGCAAGTGCCGTTAGTTTTTCAAACTCTATATCTAGTTCAATATGCGATGTTTTCAATGATTCATGTGCTTCACTTAGTTCAATATGCTTCTTATTTAATGCATCATACTCATCAAGAAGCAACATGTGATCTTTATCTAAATCAGAATTTTCTTTAACTAGGTTAGCATGCTCAATTTGTAACGAACTAAATTCAATATTAAGTTTAGCATGCATCTTTTTCAGTTTCCTATACGAGTCATGAATATTCTCAGAAATAAGCAGTAATTCATCATATGAAAGTTGACATACCTCGTCTTGATCCGATTGATCAAGGTTATCGTTAGCCATAAGACACAAATTAGTTACCTCCTCCTCTGCTTCTTCCTCTGACGATTCTGAGGCAGAGTCGGCCCAAAAAGCTTTTTGTGTCCTCATCTTTCCTTTCTTGTATTTGGCTTTCTCATCACCTTTCTCCTTAGCTGGTTGGCTCTTCAGATTGGGGCAATCGACTCGAAGGTGACCTGGCTTCCTGCATTCAAAACAGATTGTATCAGATGAAACCTTATTGGACCTTGAGCTCTTACCTTTATTCCAGCTGTTCTGATGACGCTTCTGTTTTCTCTTCAGGAAATTTTTGAACTATCGGGTCATCAGTGCTATCTCATCGTCTTCCTCCCCTGCAGAGCTTTCACTTTCTGAGTTGCTAGCTTTTAATGCCACCGTCCGCTCCTTTTTCTTTTCACCTGTATCACTTTGCCTTTGGCTCACTCCTTGCTCGTATGCAATGAGTGACCCAAGGAGGTTATCAATAGAATAAACATTAAGATCTTTAGACTCAGTGATAGCAGTTATCTTAGCATCATAGGAACTAGGTAGGCATCTAAGAATTTTATTCAATTTCTCAGAATTTGAAATTTCTCTACCTAATGCATGCAAGGATGTCACAATTTGGGTGAACCTAGTGTACATGTCAGAAATTGTTTCGCTAGGTTTCATACGGAATAATTCATAATCATGCAGTAGAATGTTAAGCCTAGACTGTTTTACTTTGTTTGTTCCTTCGTATGTAATGCACAGTCTATCCCAAATCTCCTTACCAGAAACACAAGTAGATACTCTCATATAGTCCTCAGATTTCAATGCACCAAAAAAGCAGTTTAAGCACTTAGCATTCAGTTGGGCTAACTCTCTATCCTCATTGCTCCATTCAATAAAAGGTACAGGAGTTTTCAAACCATTAACAATCTTAAATGGTGCAACATATCCATCATTTACTAACATCCACATGCGGTAATCTATAGATTGCAAAAATGTAGACATTCTAATTTTCCAGAAATCAAACGGAATGTTATCAAAAAGTGGTGGACGAGTTATTGAATAACCCTCCGCAGTGTTACGATTACCAAAGTTTGACATGATCATTTTTTCAAGGTTTTCTAAAACACTATTTTTGAAAAACAAGCTCTGATACCAATTGAAATGACTAAATGACAAGAGGGGGGTGAATTGTGAAAAACTTTTCCTTAATAAAAATAACCCTAAACAAGAGTTCTAATTTTTTTGGTTATTTTTGAAATACTACAACAAAATTTTAAACAATTATTCTTCCACAAGTTTCACCATGCAATAGTTATGAAAATTAAATGCAAGTAAAAAGTAAACGACGATAAGGAAAAAATACACCAAGAATTTTTATAGTGGTTCGGTCAAAATATGACCTACGTCCACTCCCCGGAGTCCTCCGCTCTGGGATTTCCACTATCAAAATAGTTCTACTTTTGCCGCCCTCGGCAAGGCGGAGAAGCCTTTACAAACCTCCCTTTCACCAACCCGGCGTGGCGGAGTGCCAAACTTTGTTTTCGCCCTCCTGGCGACGGCAGAGAACCTTCTCATTTTTCTCCCTCCTGGAGAACGCAGAGAACCTCGAGGCAACGGATGTAGACAAGCCTTTCCCTTGGAGATTCTCCCTCAAATCCTTCTAGGGCCACAGGAGGAGCAAGATGCAGCAAGCTTGGAGCAACCGTGTGATCTCCCTCACACCTCTTCTCCCTCACAACGCTCACCTCCTCCTTCCTCTCTATACCCTCAAGAATTTCTCTAGAGATCTCTCCCTTGGAATCCCTCTCTAACCACGTTCACCCCCTCTGTAATTCTTACTCAAAAAGGACTTGATTGACATATTAAACGGGCTCCAAAAACCTCTGATTTCAAAAGTACCGTTACTGTTCATACAGTACGATGCAACATCGTACAGTACGATATGTATAAACAGACGTCGTCCTGGTACGAAGATGTACGAACAGTTCAAAAACAATTCGTATTGTACGATATAATATCGTACGATACGATCCACTAAACACTATTCGTACAGGACGATAGTCTGGACGATCAGATGTCGTCTCTGTTCATCGTATGGTACGAACAAGTTCGTACAGTACGATGTTCAAAAATTAATTAGGCCTGGATTACATGCACTAATTACGGGTTAATTTAAGTAAGTATTAAAAACAAATTGTACAGTACGAACACGTTCGTACAGTACGAGCGGCGCAGAATCACTTACTCAAATTAAACTACAGCTAGGGTTTTGGATCTGAACATATCGTACAGTACGAAAATATTCGTACAGTACGATCTATTCACAGAATCGTCCACATAGCTCTGATCGTACGGTACGAAATAAAATTATACAGTACGATCTACAGAGAAGAATTTCTATGACAATTTTCATTTAAAAACAAACTCTCCCCCTGTGTGTGTGCATGGTTGCTCTTACTCTTATGCATTTTGTGGCCAGACTCAATAAAATAAAATCAAATAAATAGAAAAATACAATGTTTGACTCATACTCCTAATCTACCCTTTCTTTAGTCTTCCTTTCGTCCTGAGTCACTTGTGATCTTCCTGAAATGTTAGTACTCAAGGACAATAGCAAATAAAATAGTATTCAATGAAAGGTTGTTCCAAAACACTCATTATTTGGCATCATCAAAATCTCAAACTCGGGGTCATGGGTTGCAACAGATGAAACCTTTCTTAGCAAAACAAAATATATCTAATATATCCTTAAAATATATGAGATTGATGATGATAAGGCAATCAATACTCCCATGAGCTCTTTCATTCAATTAGATAAAGATCCCAATGGAAAATCAATTGATCAGAAGAAATACAAAGGGATAATTGAATCACTTCTCTATTTGACTGCCACTAGACCTGATATTATATTTAGTGTATATCTCTATGCTAGATTTTAGGATGATCTCAAAGAATTCTATATGAGTGTTGCTAAGTGAATTCTTAGATATCTTCTTGGAACCTAAGACCTAAGAATCTAGTATCCTAGGCATAACTCATCATTCAAAATCATAGGATATTTTAATTCAGAATTTATAGGCTAGAGGGTTGATAGAAAAAGTACCTCTAGACTTATCAATTCATAAGACAATCTTTAGTATCATGGTCTAATAAAAAATAAAACTTTATAGCTATATCCACCATTGAAGTAGAATATATAGATATATGTAATTGTGCTACTTAAGTCTTATCACTTAAATAACAAATCCTTAACCTTAGACTCTTTGTCAGCACTATTGCATTCATGTGTGAAAACTCTAGTGCCATATATATCTCAAAAAATTAATCCAACATTCTTGGACTAAACACATAGACATTAGGCACCATTTCATTAGAGATTATGTAACTAAGGGAGATATAGAATTACAATATATAGCTACTAAAAATCAACTAACAGATATCTTTATAAAACCCCTTGCCTTTGAAATGTTTAGTACCATAACGGCTAGACTATGTGTTATAGACATTCATGCTTAAAATAAGATGAATTGGAAATTGAAATTTTTTTTTTAATCTTTTATGAATTTTTTTATTGTTCATATTTTTTATTTATATTTGTAACCTATTCAAAATTAACACATCATATTGTACAATATTATATCGTACTGTACAATCTTCATAAATGTCACATCACTACTCATAACACATTCAATAGCTCTAATTAATCAATTATTAGTGATTATACTATATAAACACCTAATTTATATTATACGTACATATGTCACTCATCATGGGATGAATTGAATTCAGCCAGTATGATATTAAATATCATATCGTGCTCTACAAACACCAATTAGTGTATTATGATTTGACCAGTTAATGATTATTTAGGATGATGCGTCAAGATGACTATATTCATATTGATCATCCAATAAGATTATGATCATACTGTATAAATAGACCAACCTTTTTCACTAATTAGATAAGATAAATTAAATGACCTACATCATTTGGTACGATCACACATTGTACTATACGATATGGCTTATTTCTATTTAAAGGGAGGGAACCCAATATTTTTCATCACTCAAATCTTCTCAGTCCTTCTTCATTTCTCTTTAAGTTCCTACCTTTTGTAATTGACATTAGAAAGAGCTCAAGGGCTCTCATAGGAAGTTCTTCCTATTGACCCGTTGATCCCTCCTTCCTTGAAGTAGCTGATGAAGAAGCCTGTCATTATTATAAGGCTACCAGGATTACCCCTTTCAATATTATAAAATAGGAAGTCCTGAACTTCTAGGTAATAAATCTCTTTGCTTGCACCACCCCTTAATTAATTCTTACTCTTTCCTTTCCATTCAACTCTGAACTCCTCTTTGAATTTTTTTCTAGCCTTCGTATCAATGGTAAGGAAACTACCCTTCAATCTTATGTCAATAGAAGGTATGTAGAGATCACTAATCAATACTTCAACCAAATCTTGCACCTTTCTACCATCAGCGAAAAGTCTATTCTTTAGTCTTTCTCATAGACTATGATTGGATCACTATTAACACCACCCTTAGAGCGCCGACAGTAAATTTTCACATTTCTCATATTAACACCTTACTTTAAGATGCCCAAATTATTTAACACATATTTTGTAATTCAATCATTCCAAAAGTTGGGGCTCGAATAAACATCACAAATTTTGTATCACTCACTACCTATTTTATAATGGTCGAAATTGATTTCAATATAGCTTATTTAATTATTTGATACCTCAAAAATCTTACCTACATTAGAAATCCTAGAAATATGTGAAAGTAAAATCTTGCATTAGGTCACATCATTGTCTTTATTCTGAAAATCAAATATAATCTATAATTCCCTGCCCCACCAGACCATCTTCCAATCTTCTATTTAAATAGTTCTTTCCACATCCTTCATAATGCTCATCACTGAAATATTCATTATGTGGACCATCCTAAGGAAGCAGAAGGAGATCCATCACTAGCACATACACACCAACCTTCTCAATATGAGACATTGAGTTAGATATTTGATTAGTGGGAGACTCGCTTATGTACTTATGTAGCGGAGGAAGACCAGCAGCATGAGACTGATATGGCATGGTTTGGAGAAAAGTTTGCATTAATTCATCGATACTTTCAACAGCACCCCCCACCACCAGCGGATCATGAACATTCTTATTTTTGGCTTGTCTTATTTTAGTATTTTTCTTTGTTGTTATTTTTCTATTCATTGTCATGTTTATTTTTTCTTTGATGTTTTGCTTAATCATTTCATCTTTTTTATGAAGTCAAAAGGGGGAGTAGATTATTGTTGGTAGGTTATAATTTTTAACTTTGTTATGACTAGTCTATTATTTTATTTATTTTCTTTAAATGTCTTTGTGTTTTTCTATTTCTTTTAATTTATTGTTTAAATAACTCTTCCTATTTTCAAAAACTGAACTAGTAATGGGGAGCTTAGGACATTGCAAAATTAATTTGAAATCATAACCAACAACGTTTGTCATCATTCAATTCCAGAATTATCAATTTTTTCCTTGCTTCCATCTGAGAGAGAAACTCCCGGATTTTAGAGAGAGAAAAACGTTCATTTATTCAAATTTTCGTCTCCTGCAATTTCTGTTCTCCATCTATGACGGTGGATGGCTGTCAGCTTTCACCTTCCTACGCTGCTGATGGTGGTCAGAATTCATCAACCACTGATCGGAAGGGTACAGCGACAGGTAATGGCCGTCATCAGAAGCAGACTGAGATCTCTGAGGTCGAAGACCATGGCTCGTTAAGGTATTCAGTTGTGATGGACAATTCAGTGCTAAAATTGGTGGAAAAGGATTTATCGTTTGGCAATTCCAGTCAGTCAGCTCATTATCCTGAATTAAAATATCCAGGTCCTCTGGTGATAAAGGAAGTATCAGAAGTAACTCCCAAATTGATCAAGCATGTGGAAGGCAAAGGTAAGGCTTTATCTGATAATATGGATTTGGTTACTCCAAAGACTTAGAAATCTACTGAAATGGCGTTGGATAATACATCATCTACTTCGGAAATGAAAATTTTTGTTAACCGATTCGGAAATTCGAATGCAATCCCTGGACTCTGTCTCAGCGTGCTAAATGAGAATTCTCTGAGTTTGGTTAACAACAATTTACATTCAGATCTGGAAGCTAAGAGAGTCTCAGAGGTAGGAAAGGTTTTTGAGGAAATGCCTAAAATCAAGGTAGACTTGGGGAAGGTGAATCCATGGAGTAACAAACCATACATTAAATTGAATTTTAATGAAGAGGAGGTGGTTTTATCCGAAGATGGGAAGGTAGTTAGACTATTTGAGGAAATGGAAGAGTTGAATTATAAAAAACTGTTAAATTCATTGGTAATTAAAGTTTTTGGAAGAGATTTACCATCTCACATGGTGGCGTGGGAGCTTAGAAGACAACGGAACCAATTTGGTCAATTCCACTTCACTACATTGGGTAGAGGAGGGTTCCTATGCTCATTCTCATCATAAGGGATGACAGAGGCTGTTCATTCAGGAGGTCCTTGGTTCGTTAACAGACATATAGTAGGAATGGAGAAGTGGAAACCAAAATTTTCTACGGATTCTAATAAGGGTCTTTCTTCTCCAATTTGGATTAGAATGCCCCATCTACCTTTGCAATATTGGGATGAGAAGAATGTAGCATGTATAGCTTCAAGGAATTGAAAACCAATTATACTGGATGGTAATATGTTTCAATGGGGAAGAAGAGAGTTTGACAGAGTTTGTGTAAGGATAAGTCTTGATCAACCTCTCCCATTAGGTGTTTGGGTGGACAACATAGCTGGAAGGTTTTTCCAAATGGTGGAATATTAGAAGGTTTCAAATTTCTGCTTTGGTTATGAGAAGGTTGGACATATGGAGAATGAATGTGAGCTGAAAGTTAATAATCAAAAAGTTACAAAGATTTAGATGACAGTATTAGGAAGAATGATACAGGTAAAACTCAAGAGGTTGTGAAAGAACCTAATTATGGTCCATGGATTATGGTCAATAATAAGAAGAGGAGAAATTTCAAGATGGGGAACAAAAAAATCAATTCAAATACTGACAGATATGTTAAGAAATTTGGTCTTCCTGTAAGTTGAACAAGAAGATCATGATGTTAATGAAGATGGCTCTGGTATAAATTCTAAACAGAAGATCCCAAGGACTCTAGATGAGGTAGCTGATCAAATAGAAGAGGGATCTGCTAATCTAGAGGGAGAGATATCTGTTCTGGATAAATTAGAACACGGTATTGTTCCAGTGGATCACAACAATTTGAATAACAATAGCAATATCTGCTATGGTAAGGTTATCTTACAGAGTAATTCAAATATCAGTTATGGGAAGTGTTGCTTGTGAACTCAGGTAGATCCTTTGGGTTTATCTGCGAACTCAAGTACTCCCTATCAAACAGGTGAATTTAGAGTTCAGAAGACTTCAAATTCAAAAGAGGTAGAAAAGCTGGGTCAAAATGCTTTGATTAGAAAAGCTAGGACATCAGAAAGTTTTTCAACAGTGAATATTCCCACGGGTAATAACAATAGTAATATGTTTAAATTGTTGGAAGCAATAGAGGTTGAAGATTCTTCATTAGAAATAGCAGCACTGGATACTCTTGTTGAACCAGAAGTGGAAGAAAGTGAGATATGTAATATTGAAGAAAATTGTAAGGTTGAGATTGTGACCAAGGAAGTTTTTAGTGGGAAAAAATCTAGATTGCTGTAATTCTAATTCCAGTTTAAGTAATGTTATTTCTGGTTCTTAGAAACCAAAACTATTGAAAGAACTAAAGCATTTGGGGCCCTTGAGCACTTCTTCCAGGTCTAAAAAAGTAGATGGTAATGCTAAAGGTAAAAGTGGGGGTCCTTCCCCCCCTTTATCCAAATGGCTTCATTAGCATTTTGGAATTGTAGGGGGGCAAATAAGAGGGAAGCCTCCCATTACTTAAAGGAATTTGTGAAGGAGTGGAATGTTTTCTTTGTTGGAGTGGTTGAAACAAAAGTCTCTTCATTAGAGAGAATTGAAGTAAATAGGTTAATGGGTGAGGAATGGGTTTTTTTTATGTTTCCTTTAGAAGGTACTTCTGGAGGAATTATTGTGCTATGGAAAACCAATATGGTTAAGTTTTATTTACTTTATGCTTCAAATCAATGTTTAATTGGGGAGGTAAGCATCCATAACAAAGGCAAGTGGATTGTGTCTATAGTGTATGGAAATAAAAATCATGTTCTAAGAAGGAGATTATGGGAGGACTTGGAGAAAGAACTATGATAAAGAGACCCCTTTGATAGTAGGAGGGGATTTTAATTGTGTTCTTTCACAAGAAGAAAAGAGAGGTGGAAAGAAGTTTCCATTTTCTCAATGGCCACAAGCTATGTCAGCTTTTATGAACAGGAATGATTTTCATAATGTTGGAACGGTGGGTCCAAAGTTCACATGGTGCAACAATAAAAATGGAAGTGCTCAGATTCTTGAAAAGCTGGATAGGTGTCTCTTGAATGCTAAAGCTTTCCACAAAATTCAAAATTCCATGGTAAGGCATTTACCCAGGATTGCATCAGATCATTGTCCCTTATTCTCAAAATATTCCATGATAAAGTTCATTATAATGGTCATCTTAAGTTTGAAGATGTTTGGACATCCTTTCCGGCGTCCAAAGCTGTTGTGCTGAAAGTTTGGAATAAACAGGTTTCTGGAGATGCAATGAAGGTCATTAATGTGAAATGTAAGAGAGCTTTGAGAGCTCTTCATTACTGGAGCAAAACAAAATTGAAGAAATTCCAACATTTTAAAGATGTTTTAAAAAAAGAAATTGAAGAATTACAGCTGGAAGAATCCGAAGGGAATGGTCTTTCATAGGAAAAGCTGCTACTATTAAGAACCAAAATTCATGATTACAATGTAAATTTGGCTCGTCTAAGTACATGGTGGAGACAAAGATCCAAATTGAAGTGGTTTAAGGATAATGGTATGAATACTGAGTTTTTCCAGACGTTTGCTAACGACAGAAGAATTGGGAATTCCATTTTTCAGTTAAAGAATGAAGAAGGGAAGTTGACTGAAAAGCAGAGAGAAATTGAAGATATATTATTGAATTTCTTCAGTAAGAAATGGAGAAGTAGGAGTTGTAATTTAAATAATTGGCCTCCTATTTTGAAGGCTATATCTGATCAATATTGCTAAATACTTAATGAGGAGTTCTCTTTTGCTGAATTAGAAGAGGTTATTAAAGATAGTGGCTCAAATATCTCTCCTGGGATAGATGGCATCACATACTCATTCTTCAAAAACTATTGGTACATTACCGGTAATGATGTTTGGAAAGCTGTTAGGCAATTTTTGGTAACAGAAATGCTTTGTTCCAAATTAAAGGAGTCATTGGTGGTTCTTATTCCTAAAGTGCTTAATCCAGTTACTCCAGCTGAATTCTGTCCTACCAGCTTGTGTAACACTTTATATGAAGTTATTGCCAAAATATTATTAAACATATTATTTAAGGTGGTTGGGAATCTTATTTCTGAAGAACAAACTGCTTTCTTAAGAGTTATATCCCTTTCGAATCATATTCTTTTAGCTCATGAATTGTTGAATAAGCTCAGGTTTTCAAAATCAAAGGAAGGATGGATGGCTATCAAGCTTGATTTAGAACAAGCCTATGATAGTATGGCTTGGCAAACTTTGAGGATGGTTTTGGTAAGCATGGGATTTCCTAGTAGATTTTCGAATCTTTTAATGCAATGTGTGGAACAACCTGAATTTTTTATCCTGATTAATGGTAAGATTTCTAAGGGGATCCAAGCAAGTAGTGGATTTAGACAAGGTTGTCCACTTTCGCCATACTTATTTATCCTTTGTGTTCAAATTTTGTCTAATGATTTTCGGCATAAGGGTAGGAAGCTGGGTATAAAAATTTCAGTAAATGTCCCGAGAATTTCACATCTATTGTATGCAGATGACATTCTATTATTTTCCCAAGCTTCAGTGAGTAGTGTGAAGAAATTCAAAAGAATTAATTCTAATTTCTGCTCCAGGACAGGGCAATCGGTTAATAAACAGAAATCAGTTACTTTGTATGAAAATTCTGTTAACAAGGAAAGAAGAATTGCTATTTCAAAACTTTGGGAATTCAAAACGGTGAACAAATTTACTTTGGCATCAAAATGGCATTGAGGAGAATGGTTGTTTCTGATTACAATTACATTCTTGAGAAGGCAGCTTCAAAACTAAATGTTTGGGGAAATAAGTTAATCTCTTTGGCAGGTAGAATTGTCTTAGTTAAATCGGTATTGGATGCATTACCAGTTTTTGTAACTACACACGCTTGGATTCCAGCTAGTATTCTTAAAGAAGTGTATAAAATGGCTAGAAATTTTATTTGGGATAAACAAGGAAGAGCTCATGGTTTACATTATTTGTCTTGGGAAAAAATTTGTAAAAGCTGGAAGGAAGGTGGTCAAGGGATTCACTCGGTGGAACTTATGGCTGGGCCCCTTAGAGCTAAGTTTGCTTGGAGTTTTTTACAGAATGAAGAAACTTTACTTAATAAAGTTTTATTGGCAAAATATGGTTCTAAATTCTGGGAGGACTATAACAAATGCAACAAATCCATCGCTTGGAAGATCATTGCTAATGGAGTTCAATCCCTTCTGCCGATCATTAAATGGAAGATTGCTAAAGGTAATTCTATAGACATTTTTAAAGATGTGTGGATTTTAGATAGATGTCTAGAGAAATGGCCTACCTTTATAGCTATTGGAGACTTTGAATTCCCATCTCTTGATAATTTTATTAAAGAAGGTATTTGGAAGGTTGATCTTCTTAAATCATTCTTTGGAGAAGCTTTGGTGGATCTTATTTTGCAAACTGAAATTCTACCCAGCCTTTTCGAAGATACACTGGAATTAAAATATAAATTCTTTGGTAAAAGCATATCGGCTATGGCTTCCTGTTCTTATGGAACGAAAATTACTTCTGTTGAGTATGGTAAATGGCTTAAAAAACTTCCACCTAACTCAAGAGTTGAATGTTTTTGGTGGAGACTATTTAATGAAGCAAATCTAACTAATGGTTTCTTAATGTACCGAAGAATGATGGATCAATGTTTATGTCCCAGTGGTTGTAATGATACGAAAAATTCTGAACATGTTATGGTCCATTTCTTGAAGCTGCATCAAGCTATTGAGGTTCTTAAAAAATGGAGATTTCTGGTGCATTTTTTCTCAACGTCTGCTAAATGTAAAGAGGAACTGGAACGACTAACTATAGAGAATAAATTCATTGCTAAAGTTTATTGTTCTTTAGTCTATTTTTCTTGGAAAAGTAGAAACTTGATTAAACATGGTATGCAATAATTGAGTCCATCCTTTATAGCCTCTAATGCCATCAGTTATGCTTCTAATTCTAATACCAATCTATTCTTAGATTACTGGGCCGGATAGGCTGTTTTCTCATTGGCACCCTCCACCCCCGGAATGGATTAAGGTGAATCTTGATGCTGCATTAACTAGTTCAAATAATGGTGGAGTGGGTGGAGTGTTCAGAGATTCAAAAGGAAGATTTCTACTTGCTTTTGGAATCAATTTCTTTCATTGGGATTCTGGTCAACTATAGTTGATTGCTTTTTGGACTTTGAAGAGAATCATCTTTGACTGGATGATAGATGCTAAAGGAATTATTATTGAAGGTGATAACTTCAACATTATCAAACATTTGCAAAAAGCTGTGAAGAAGGATAACCGACATGTACATAATGAAGAAATTGAAGATATCTCATTCTTGGATGGTTTTGGTAATATTCTTTTCCATCAAGTTGATAGAATTGGTAATAAGTTAGCTCATTTATGTGCTAATATAGCCTTAAGTGGTGATTTTCTTTGGGAAGATCTTAGCAGTAATAAGGTTCCTCCTTTATTTAGTTTTTTATTAAAGGAGGACTGTGATAGAATTTCTATCACCTAGTTTTTTGTAATAGTTTGTTACTTCTATTAAATGCATTATGTATTTCTTTCAAAAAAAAAAAAAAACGTTTGTCATCATTAAAAAAAGGCGAGATTGTTGCAAATATGGACTCAATTATAATGATTTTGATGATAACAAACATTATTAAATTCTTTACTATGTCATCACTTGTTATTATTATTATTTCATATTTATTTCTTGTGCATTAACATTTGAGGTCCACATTACACTACGTAAAATGAACTATACAAGACTAGGTAGAATAGGATTAAGTGTCTAAAAGAATCTATACTTTTAGTTTTATTTATTTCTATATTTCTTGAGTCAAAGTAATATATTTGAAAGATGCTTAACTTGGTGACCATACACACACACACACTCTCTGGAGAGTGAGATAGCGAGAAAATTAGAATTATAATTTTTTGAACTAGTTGTATTGTATGATCTATATCATAATATACGATCAACAATTCAAAAAATCATTGTAATGAAAAATTTCATAATTAAAGCTATTTAAACTAATCGTGTTGTTTGAACCAAATTGTATAAGACGATCAATTAAAATCAAGATCTCTATTGTCAATCATAATTTAGGCAATATTTTAAAATTCAAAATTTATACTAATCGTACAGTATAATAGGTATCGTACTGGACAATATAATCAAATCTTGCTTAAATTAATCCTATAGTTAGGAGATCCAGTCTGATGTTACCATATAATTTGATCGATTATATTGTATAATCTGATATTTACATGAGATGATATTTATTCTCCACCAGTCATATGAGACAACAATCCATTTTGATTGAGCTAATCATATAGGAAATTGCATTATATCATACATGATGATTAGCTCAAATACTTTGAAATGATCGTACAACACCTTACTCATCATATAATACTAATAGGGATATTTAAACGAATTGTATTATACAATCTGGGATCATAGTATACAATCAATATCTACAAAATTGAATTATTAGGGCTTTTTATGAAGCCTTATATTTAAGCTCTCTAATGAGACTTGTTTCAAGTCTTTGGTTTTTTCAATTTTTTGAATAGAAATCTTGGAGAAGAGATCTTGGAGAGCTTTAGGAAGGACAAAAGAGATTTTATGTGTGAGGGAGGAGTATGAGGGATTTTCACAAGGTTTCTCTAAGTATGATTCTTCCTTTTTTCCTCTGAGTGCCTTGCTTGGTTTCATTAGTGGTTATGGTAAGAAGATCATTAGCCTAAAGATCATTAAGGTTATCTGCCTTCATCAGGAGGGTGAAAAGTGAGTGATAGGTTCTCTGCCCACACTAGGAGGGTGAAAAAAAGTTCATGATTCTCTGCCTTCACCAGGATGATGAAAAAGGAGTGCTAGGTTCTATTCTCTCAACATGAGGGTGAAAAAGAGGTCAAGGTTCTCTATCACACCAGGTTGGTGAATAGATTTTAAGGGCTTCTCCGCCTAATTATGTGGGCTAAAGAAGAGACACTAAAAGTTTAAGTGCAAAACTCAAAGAGGAGGATTGTAGAGAGTGGACGTAGGTCATTGTTTGACCAAACCACTATAAAATTCTAGTGTGTTGATTCTAATTTTCATTTTGTACACTTGAAATTTCTTTAATTTATTTTCCTAAAAATTACATGTTGAAAATTTGTGGATGATATTATATTGAGTTTATTAAAATAACATCACATTTATTGTAACTATTGATAAGTCTATTAGCTTCTATATCGAGGGATAATATTTCTTTCTCTAAGTTATCAAAAATTAACAAAATATTATTTTGTGTTTAAATTTTTTTAAAACTGCCAATTAACACCCCCCCCCCCCCCCTCCATGCGCCTCTCGGTGTGCCTAGGAATCGTTCATTGAGTGATAAACATCCTACATCGAATTTTCAGCGAGGAGACTTCAATTTGCTAAGATGAGGAAGATGAGGGATAGTAGTTTTAATATTAGTTTTAATGGGATTCTTAGGGTCATTAGTGTAGGACGAATAATAGCTATGGGAATATTTAGGTTTGGTGTGCTTTCACTTTAATGGTCAAGATAAGGTCCTTTTTGTTATGAAGGAGGAGCAATAGCCGAAGTGGAGGCTATTAGATTTTCTCTTATCTTTAAGACTGAATAAAAAGGGTCTTTAGAAGTGGAGAGGGGTTTTTTACATTGCAAGGATTAGGTTTTGACAAAGTGGGTGGTATGGGAAGGGGGGTAAAGGATTGATAGGGTAAAGGTTTGGGGGGTGTGCAAGGGAGCCACAGTTAGAGCAAAAGTTTAGTTTCAAATCATATTGGACACTCAAGGTAAAGCTTTTTACACCCACATTAATTTGGATCTCATCAAAAAGCTTGATATTTTTTCAATTTGGATATATACAAGAGAAAATGATAGGCTAGTTTTTTAGTAGTGAGGGAATCAACTACATGGGGGGGGGGGGGGATTCCAATGATATTGGCGATTTCAAAAAAGTTCATCCAGGTTCCAACATGATAGTTGGAGGTTCTGGATCATAATCCATATAGGGATGGATTTAAGCTCCTTTTTCTTAGAGATGGAATCAATCAAATATTTTTTCAAAATAAATCACTTGCCAAAGAAAATCTAGGGACTGTCAGACCAAGCTATCCCATAATCCTCAAGAGAAGAAAACATAAAAAAGAGGAACCCCTTATTGAGTGATATTAGGGTTATAGTACATTTGAGCCACCAAAGCTTCTGAATAGAACCCAAGAGAGTTTCATAATAGGGGAGCTGGCTAATATATCCGACCAAACACAAATCTCGCTCCTTGTTGAAGAAAAACATAATAGGGGCACCAACCAACAACATAACCATCAACAACCTCGAAGTCCAAAAAGTTTGCAATGTTCTCTACCAGGGGAACATAGTTGATCAGGAAGGAAGAAGTGGCATGGTTTTTGGAAACCAAGAGATTCTTTTAGTTTAAGGAGATGGATTGTGGTTGGTTATCAACAAAAGTAGAATGCATATTAAGGGTTATGGAGAGAGGAGAATAATTAAGATTTGAGAGAGCAGTAGGGTGTTGCATCTCACATGGGGGAAATGCACAAGCTGCAAAAGGAGTAGAGGTATATATGAGCCAGGTCGGCTTGCGGTCTAGCTCGAGCTTGACTCATTAACTAACGCACAAGCCGAGCTTATCGAGCTTCGAGCTCAAGCTCGAGTAGAGTTTTAAGCTTGTTGGATTATTGAGCTCGAGTTTGAGCTTGGATGATGCTTGGCTAGATTACTCTCGAGCGGCTCGATTAGCACAGGCAAGCCGCAGAAGTTTGAATGGGCAGGCGAAGCGTGGAAGTGGGGTGAAGCTTGAAAGTGGGGCAAAGCAAGAAAGAGAACCACGGGCAACTTTTGCGCTTGAGATTAGTGGGGGAATGCAACCCCAAAAGGCTGATCGATAGAGTCGCAAACCGTAGAAGGCTCGCTAGCTGCTCGTCGAGCTCTTTTCACTAGCACCAGTCGAGCTCGAGCTTGACTTTTGACCTCAACTCATGTTTGAGCTCGGGATTTGACTCACGAGCTGAGCTTGAGTTTGGCCTGCTCGAGCTTGATTAAACTTGTTTGCACCACTAGGAAGGAGGGGGTTGTCTTTGACATAGTTGGTGACAAACAAGCATGGAGAGAACTAGGCAAGAAAGGGACGACATGGGTTTTCATGCCCTAGACACATAACCATGTTTGTGACGTACTACTAAATAATGTTTATATGATCATTTATAAATTGGGAAAGAAATTTGTGGCTAGAATTATTGACAAAATTAGAAAAGTTCTTTATTTAATTTAAAAGAAATGCATGTAAATTATTTATAAATTTTAATAATTAATTATAATTATGTGCACATATGACTTAATTAATAAGCTATTAATCGCCTCACTTTTTTTTTTTCTTTTTTTTTTGAAGAAGCTCCTCACATAAATTTTTCATAAATCAATATGTACAAGAGTTTCTCTATTAAATATATTTATATTCTTTTTTATAATGATTAGTTTGAAACTTTGGGGAGAGATTAAGTGAGAAAAAGAAGGCCACAAAAAAAAAAGATTTTTTTAGAAGGAAATTAAACCACAAATTGTTTTCTCAATAAATACATTTTAGTGACAAAATTGGCATTTTGTACCCAAATTTTAATTAAATTTGAATAGTGTGTGTATTGAACAAGTTATGTTACGTCAAACCTCATAATTTCTTTGAAGAAATTCTCAAGTCAAATAATTTAAATTTAAAAAGAAATAAAGTCCTGCGTATATTGAACAAGTTATGTTTTGTAACCGCAGAATTTCAACGAAGAAATTCTCATATGATAGCTTGTGCTGATTCAATTGATTATATCTCAGTGTTTATGTTTCTCTTTACACCCACTACCCCCTCTCTATTATCAATTGAAAATATTTGCCTCGAAAAATTATGTGGAGAAAGAAAATAAAGGGAGGGTAGTGGATGTAAAGAGAGAAACAAAAACTCTCATATATGTGATGAAACATTTGAAATATAATATATATATATATATATATATATATATATATAAAGAAAAAAATTATAACATTATTTATTTCAACATAAGCATAATATATTCATAATCAATTAAAATTTATATCATATTCATCTCATAATAAATTTGTAAATTTGAAAAATACGCTAATTAAAATTACAACTTAACTTTTTATAATTTAGATTATTTGACATAGCGTGTTCAAGCATAACATGGTCAATGCATACACTATTCAAATTTAATTAAAATTCGAGTAGAAAAAGCGAATTTCGTCACTAAAATGTATTGAGAAAACAATTTGTTGCTTAATTTTCTTCTAAACTAACTTTTTCTTATGGTCCTCTTTTTCTCTCTCTCTCTCTCAATCTCTCTCCTAAGTTTCAAACTAGTCAATCTAAAATAGAAACAAAATTATATATATAATAGAGAAACTCTTATACATATTGATTTATGATAAATTTATGTGAGGAGCTCGTCAATAAAAAAAAACGATTAATAACACATTAATTATGTCTTATATGAGCATACTTAAAATTAATTATTACATTTTATAAATAATTTAAATGCATATCTTTTAAATTAATTAAAAAACTATTTTCTAATTTTGTCAACAACTCTAACCACAAATTTCCTTCTAATTTATAAAAGTTCGTCTAACCTTTATTTAATAGGATTGGCAAAAGTCCCCGAGATTTTTTTTTTTTGGGAAAATTTGGGGCCTTAGCCCATATCATTAAGAAATGAAAATATTACAATAAAAAATAAAATCAAATGCCAATGTAGCAAATGACAAAATCATATGAGCAAAAGCTGCTGAACAAAAAAGAGAAGGCAAAAACAAAAGTGATAAAGACACCTAAATCATCAAGGACACAGGATGCAAAGTTTGTTAAGATCACCCAGACATCAAAAAGCAGCTAAAAAGATGAACGGAATTCCCTTGGTTGTCGAATGCGACCGTCCAAGGGGATGCAAAGCAAGTTTGCATTCATCATCTTCCTTCAAAACCAATCCCTGGTTGCCAATAAAGACCTTCCACAGTGTCCAAAAATGCAAAGTGCAGCACAAAAATAGTCTCCAGCCATCTGATTGCAAGAGGTACACAGCCAATCCAAAAAACAAAATATCAGAGAAGCAGATTTTGAAAGATCTGAAAGTTTTTTCGCTTGTGAGATTTATAGGAAATTTTCCCTCTAATATTGGAATTAGTCGCGTGGCAATCAAAGGAGTTGCCAAATAATATGTCATTTCTAGCTCTCTAAATATAGTAAATGATAGCACACAGTAAAAGGTAGTAGAAATTTTTCCAGTTTTTATCAATTTTACAATCCTCAATACTGTTAAAGGCTTGCCAAAGGTTTGGCCGAACAAGCATACTGCCCATATGAGGAAAAATGTTCTTAAGTATGTCATAAGTAAAGTCACATTCAAATAAAAGGTGGGTCTAGTTTTTCGAAGCATTATGACAAAAGGCACAGCAGTTTTCAGCCCATGCTTGAAAGTCAACCAGGTGTAAACTGAGAAACACAAAGAATAGTGCTTATGCCATACAAATTTATGCCAAGTCACAGTATTTGAATCAGAGTAATATTGCATTTTGAATGAGCTAAAACTACGCTTAATAGAATTGAGCTAGTGGCAGTTCTCTCCTGAATTAAAGGTAGGAACATAAGATATAATTTCAGTGAATGGGGCTCAAAGATTTGGGGGAGATGCCAATTTCCATTTGAAAGGAAATATCTCACAGGAAAGTTGGAAAGATTAATGAAAGTATGCTCCAGCTGTTCATTCTTTAGTCTTTCTACAACATACATTCCAAAGAACCGAGGGTCCCAAATGAAGGATAGGGCACTATTATCAATTATTTTAAAATTCAAACAGTGTTGGATGTTTTTAGCCACTCCGCAAAGGAAGTTCCAATAAACAGTACCACGCCTAATGCTATAGTTCCAAAAGGAAGAATATTTTGTTTTCCACCATATAAAGAAAAAGCTCTCAACATTGTAATATCTCCAAATAAGAGAGCAACAAAAGCATGGTAGAGGGAGTCTATGGTCAGGATACCATGCCACTCTAAATGTTTTGGCTTACAAGTTTCCTTCCATGAAATCATACGCAGCTTTCTATTGTGAATATTCCAGTAATACAAAAATCTGGAGCAAATTCTATTTGTCATCTTGCAGTAGGCTTTGGGAATTATGGCACCTTTAATCCAATAAGCAAGAATGGTACAAGTAGTAAATTTAAGGAATTGTTGTCTCCCAATTAAAGATAGAGATTTTGTTTTCCAACCATCCAAAGAACATTGAATTTTTTGCAGCAAAGGCTGAAAATCAAAAGATCTGAGTCTCCTACTGAAGATGGGAATGCCTAGGTACTTGATAGGAGAGTTGGATATAGGAATGTTCAGAGTGCTAGAAATGGCAAGATCATCCAACACATTTTTGGAGAATAGAATTGTGCTTTTCTCACTATTGACTTGTAAGCTCAAAAGAATAGCAAGACTAGTTAAAAGATTTTTGAGTGTTTGAACATTCTCCAAAGTTGCCCTGCTAAACACCAATAAATCATCAGCATTGAGGATGTGGGATATAGAAACAATACCTGCAGTGATTCCTTGGAAGGAGTGTTGGAGGTAGCTTCCTCAAAGCAATCTGAAAGGCTATCCATGATGATGCAAAAAAGATAAGGAGAGAGAGGGCATTCTTGTCTGAGGCCAGAGGAGGAGTTGAAATAACCTTCCAGTGCCCCATTAATAGTAATGGAGAAGTATACATCAGTGATACATCCTTTGATCCAAGAAGCCTTATCGAATGCCAAGGGAATGTCAAAATTTGCACATAAATACTTGAGTCTAGCATTCATAGTGAATTCCTTAAGCAAATCAGCCACTAAAAGGATATTATCTGATATAATTCTATCTTTAATGAAACTTGATTGACTAGGATGAATGATAGAAGGCATAACCTCCATCATCCTATTGGCTAAGATATTAGCAATAATTTTATAGAAGGTGTTACAAAGAGAAATCGGTCTGTAATCCAAAATATCATTTACATGAGGGCATTTAGGGATCAATCTAATAGCCGTGGCCTTCCCATGTTTAGGCAAAGATCTGATAGAGAAAAAGGAGAGAACCGCCTCACATAGTTTCTTGCCAATAGTATTCCAAATGGATTTATAAAACTCAAAAGTGTAGCCATTGAGTCCAAGAGCAGAAGAATGTGGGGAGGAGAAAACAACATCCTTTATTTCATCCATAGTGATAGGAGAGATTAATTGGGGAATAAGGTTGGTAGGTAGCATAAGGTCAAATAGTGTATCACAACCATCAGAGTTGGGCACATAGGGTGTATTAAAGAGCTTTTTAAAGTTTGAGGTTAAAGAATTTTAATGTCAAATTCAATGCAGAATACAAGGGGGGGGGGGGGGGTTTGAATTTGCCTCAAGTAAAGGTTTTGAGTGCTGACATGATCCGCAATTTCATGTTGTAGGGAGTTGAAGGAGGCCCAAGTTTTGGACTTAATGCTGAGTTTAAGAGTCTTGATTTTTTGATAGAAAGAGCAAATATGGCTATTATGAAATTGCAGAGAAAAGTCAGAGATGAGGAAATCCCAAAATCAAGGTTTGGAATCTCATGAATTTTTATAAAGAAATCTATGTTTATGCCGGTGGTTATATTCATTTTGTAGAATAATGAGAGAAGTAAGAAATCTATGGGTCATCCACTTTATAAAAGGAGTTTGAGTAATAGTTTAGCCAAGCATCGCTAACCAACATTCTATCAAGATTAATATGGATAGGGTTTTCATTTCTCTGATTATACTAAATGAAATAGTGACCAACGGATTAGAGCTTGTGAGCTCCAATGTTGAAGATCAGATTATTGAATTATGAGAGCTTATTATTGGTAAGAAAAGCTCTGCCTGCTTCTTATGATGGAATCTACAGCAATTGAAGTCCCCTAAAATAATCCAAGAGGTGAAAATGTTGGCATCAAGATCTGAGATATGTTTTGAGAGAGTGTGTCTATCTTCCAAAGATTTGGAAGAATAAATAACTGAGATACAATACGCAGCATTAAGACCAGAATAAATCATACCATGAATCATCTAGTTAGAAGTAAATAAGGGCCTGAAATTCACCTTAAGTGAGTTCTATTTAATCCAGATCCTACCGGGGGAGGAGTAGGCAAAGTTATCATAAGAACCTTCATTAGGAAAAATTGAGTGGGGGGAGAAAAACCAAGGGTTGGTGGATGAAGGCACAAAGATTCTAGTTTCCAAAATAAATTAAAGATCTAAGTTATAATTGCTAACTAAATGCTTGCAACACAAGGCTTTGTTTGGTCTATTAAACCCACGGGTGTTCCATACTGCCATTAGAGGAGGATGGAACATTGGGTCTTAGAAGATGGGGTGGATGCCTTTTTGAAGGATTTTGCTCTAGTGATTTAGTTACTAGGGGGATTGGTTTGTAACTACAAATTTTGGGATTTTTTATTGCCCTGGCTCGAGAAGTCAACAATAACCTTAAAAGATTCAGGGGGTGATGTCCATGGGAGAAGAATTACGTGATGAGGAGGGGATATATTTTGAAGGGAAGTTTAGGTAAAACAATATGGATGGTGGGTTTAGATGATTGTGGAGCAGTAGTTGGAGTAGAAATTGGGTTAGATGGGAGTGAAGATTGGGAGGCTGGTGGAAGAGGTGGTTTAGGAATGGTGAGTCTTTGAGGCACATTACACATCTTATGACTAGTACTTCTACCATGAGGCCTTGGTGGTTTGGTTTATTGTGGACTAGGGTTTTGAGGGAAATAGTTAGGGGAATGCATGATTGAATTACAATGGGGGCACAATGAAGGTTTCTAGTCGTAAAGCACAATAAGGGGGAAAATTTTCCCATCCACAGCATAATAAATTTCATCTCGAAGAGGTGAGGAGATGCTCACCTGAACACACACCCTCACAAAGGTGAGTCTAGTTTTAGTAGCCATTAGGGCATCAACAGCTAGCGGAAGCCCGACGCAACTCAAAATTTTGGATATTCCCTCTAGAGTCAAGCAAGATAGCGGAAATTTCTTCATCTTGATCTAGAGAATAATAGAAGGGGATTCTTTGCATTTTTGGATGAATTTTAGGAGAAAGAAACCATCATTGAGGGTAAGAAGAGAGAAAGAACCTTTTAAGGACCAAGTATTTTTTATGGTGGAGAGAAGAGCTTCGCAGTAGGGTCTGCACCCAATGGAGTATCCGACTAAGGAGAGTGCTCATTTAGGGGAGGCAGTATTGAACTGAGCCAAGGTAAAATGGGCGATGGCATTTTCTGTCGGGAAGTGAGAAATAGAAGAGTTGAACTCATTCGACACTAGGGGTTGGGAAGCTAAGAGAAGCTTCTAGTCGCGAGGGGGGGGGGGGGGGGGGGGGGGGGGGAGCGGTGTTCAACAAATGAGGAAGGAGGATTGGAAGAGGGAAGTTAAACTAATATTTTAAATATTTTATCTGATATATATTTAAGTAACAGTAAAACTAACATTTAAATATTAGTTAAAATATGTTATAAAAAATTATCATTCTAAGTATTATTTAAATTCTTATTTAAATATTAATTAAATATTTTAAAAATTAATTAATATTATAAATATTGCCTAAATAATTTATTTTAACTAATATGGAAATAATTATTTAAATATATATCAGTTAAAATATTTAAAATAATAGCAAGGAAATGATAACAAATATTTTAACTAATATTAAAGTAAGTATTTTAAATATAATCATTTAAAATATAATTTAAATAATATTGAAATAATTATATATAATTATTTATATATAAGTTAAAATGATTAAAATAATAGCAAGGCATGAATTCTATTCTCTCAAATGATAATAATTATTTTAACTAATATTAAAACAATTATTGTTTAACTCTCTTTCTCCAACCACCCGTTCTCCCTGACCTCTCCTCCCCTCTCACTTTCCCAAATCAGATTTCTCCCTCCCTCTCTCTTCTTGGCCATCGTCTCTTTCCACCCCCACCCCCTCTGTCGATGTCCTATGCCCTCTCTCTTTCTTTCTCTCTCTCTAGGTGAATACGCCAATTTAATTGCCTCATTTAGAATGTACCAAATTGCTTTCTAAATGCGCTGAGTTGTTGGACGTATTTTCTCATTTTTAAATTGTTTGCCCGCGATGTTCTTTTTGCTTATTCTTACTATAAAGAAGCTCCTTTTTAGAAATTGACCTACTATAATTACACTATGATGAGAGAAAACATACATTTTTCAATATTGGTATAGCCAACAACATTTTTATTTTGTAGAATAGTTCAATTAGTGTTATGCAATATATAATTTAACGTAATTTGTTTATGCATGTTCTGATTAAGGTTTTATTCGGGACAATTTTTCATTGCTTTCTAAAGCAGTTTTCTCGTATAAAAATTTCTTCAATTAAAAATTTTTGTACTAGAAAACTGCTTTAGAAACTAATAAGAAAGCTATCGCAAAGCTGCATTTGAGACCGTTTTCTCACTATTTTCTAAAAAAAATTAGTACAATTTTTTTTAAATTGGAAATATTTATATTAAAAAATTTGTTCAAAAAACAAGAAGAAAACTCCCAAACAAAACTTAAAGTTAAGCGAATGGCAAATTCCAAACATCATTTTGGAGGCATATTTGAATCATATGAATGTAGAGTTTTTCATGTGTTGATAAAATTTATTGTAAAAGTTCACAATGGTGATAAGTAAATTTGTAGGAAAATGTATCTACATATGACTCAAAATGCATACAGGAAAATGTATATTTTTGTTTTTATGTATTATTTTTGGGAGAATATGACTGTAAATTTCTTTTTGACAAAATTATCCTCCTTGAATGTTGAAATATAATTTGAACCTCAAGTTTGAACTAGGGTTTAAATTAGTTCGCGTGTAGTCACAACATTAAACTCTCTAACATTCTCGTATCGTTCGAGAGCTCATTGGGGGAAACTACACATTCATGATCTCAATATAACAGCATACATCTAAAAATAGACCAATTTCAATCTTTGATTTATAAAATACAGTTCATTAGCTACATTTCAATCAAGGTGGAATTGATCTCATGTGATTTGATTTAACCTCTTGCACGTACACAGGTTAATTTCATTAACAAACACTGAAAAATAATCTCATATAAGCCCAAAACAATTTGGTAAGTTTATTTATCTAGACATCTAATTTCACAACATATTAAAGTTAAGGATGACATCTCATCTCATACTAAAAATGTAAAAGAGATAAAAATAAACCAGAAAATTTTCCATATATATACATCGAAGAACATTTTAGGTACATTATTTTTTGGATGTGGACTGTCTACATCAATTGAGCATTGGTACTGCATACATTAAAGGACACTTTTTGCACATGTTTGTAGCCTTTTCTTCTATTTGCACAAAAAAAATTCATGATAAATCAGTATGAGTAGTTAAACAGACCATCTAACATGCCATAACTTAGTAAGCCTTCAATGCCTACAAGATAAACAAGCTTCTCCATTTTAGTTATTGGATGCTTCAGAGAGAGTACTATGGCCATCGGGATCTTTTCTTTTTTCAATAACAAATTAAATTCTTTTATTACAGCTTGTATGAAAATCTTCCATATAAAATTCTATGCAGGAATAAAATTCCAATACAAATAAAAGGTAAAGTCAAATTTCCATTCATTGAAGAACTCCACAAGAGTTCATTAACTCAATAAAAAAGAATCAACAGAGAAGAATTCCTTAAATAAAGGTAAGTAGTTGGGGATCAATGATCCGAAGTGGTATATAATATAAACTTATAATCTTAAGAAAAATTTTCATCCTAATATGTACTATTATAGTTGATTATACTGTGAGATATAGATCTTATGAGACTAATGGTTATGAAATAAACTTTTTGCGAGTCTCAATTGAAAACAGTTTCTTAGGAGTCTCAATTTCTTTTGATTTACCTTTATTTTAGTTTCTTCTTTGACCCATGTTTACGAAATAAGGTTTATTAATCATCCTCAGTTCAGAATGAGCAGAGTCAATGGAACCATAGCCTCCATTAAAATTAGTGGTTGAGTTCAGTAGCTAAAAAGAAATGGGTTTGAAGACCCTATCCAGCGTTACCTTCTAATCAAAGCTTCTTTACTGAGGTGCCTTCCATTATATATATATATACATATATTTGGTTAAAACCCATTGAGGGACCTACGCGTTAATATCAAAAAATCGGTTACGTAGTCCTTAGAAAGATCCTCCAGCTCGCTACTGCTCGAACAAGCTACAAGATAAAAAGAAAATCAAAAACCTATGAGCCGGTGGATCATTTTCCTACGATTACAAAAAGAACCTAAATAACCACTTGGGCTGTGAGTAGAAATTAATACCGAAAAATTCCTCCATTTCCAGCCAAACCACTTGAAATAAAGAGCATAACAGCTATCATTAATCCAGACCCAAACATTCCCAGCCGTGTTGAAATTATAAAGGAAAGACCAGTCCTAAAAATTACTCCATTGCTTAGTATGGTCAGAAGCCCCAACACCCAAAACAACCAAATTAACCCAGACCCACCACCTGTGCAAACTATCAAAGTAAGAATACATAGCAGGACCCAAAAAACTCCCAGAAAAAACATAAATAGCTGTATCTAAATTCAACCTCCAAGGGAAGGAATCTAACTGCTTAGACGAGCAAGCTACCATAACCCCACACAGAGAATTCACATAAATATTAAACATGGAAATAAAATGCCAACAAAAAATAGCTTTCTGCCACCAGATAGGATAGAATACTAACTTAAACCCCAACTGCAACATACCAGAAAATAGTAGAGAAACAAGACAAAAACAAAGAGGATCAACCCTACCTGATAAAAGGTATACTAGCTTTTTCCAAGAAAATCATACCCTTTAACGTAGGATCTAAGTTGTGAATATCCACCTCCTCATAGCCATTAAGAGAGCAACCCTTATTAGCTAACCAATCAGCACAGACATTCCCCTACCGATAAATATGTGAAATGTAGAAATTCATCAAGTTTAAAATAGTCTTAATTTTTCTAATAATATAAAAATTATGAGAATTATCGGGCACAACATCCCTAATAATTTGGACAAGAAGCATTGCATCCACTTCAATCCAAACAAAGGTAAAACCCAATTTCAAACACAACTCCAGACCAAAAATAAAGCATTAAGTTCAACCGTAATAACATCAGCTTGCTGTAAAGGAGCAGCAAAAGCAGCCAGGATATCACCGAGGGAGTCACGGATAATACCACCCGCACCAGCCCTCAATGGGCCAACAGAACCATTAGAGTTTAATTTAACATAAGGAGGTTTAGGTTTAATCCAGTAAACAAACAAATCAGCCGTATTAGCACTTATAGGATCCAGATTAATACCAAAAACAACCGCCAGCTCTCTACACTTAGTGAAAGTCTTACCAGAAATAACATTGTAGGTATAAAGCTGCAAAACCTTTCTTTTCACATTAGCAATAATAAGGGCCGCATCCATCTTAATATCCTCATGTTTAGCCTCATTTCTCGCTTTCCAAATATTCCATAAAATAAGGATAGGCAACAGGTTATGAATATGACCTTTAGGAGTATGAAACTAACTTTCTAACATCGAAATCAAGCTATTATGATTAGTCGTAGAATTCTTATCAGTAATGCTATTGAAATATAATCAAACCTTTTTAGCAACAACACCATTGATAAAAAGATGATCAATACCCTCCAAATTAGAACAACATAAACACTTAGAAGCTAAAGTAATACCTTTTTTTTTTTAAGAAGATTATCAACAGGTAGATAACCTTTAAGGCATTTCCAAACAAAAGTAGAATAAGTAATCGGAAAAGTACTATGCCAAATAGCAGCAAAAATAGGGGATTTGTCAAAAGAAATTCTAAGATTCTCCCAAATGTTAAGCAATTGAAATCTACCATTAGAAGAGGGAGAAAATAAAATTTTATCAATGCAATTCAGTTGTAAGGGGATATTCACAATAGTATCCACTAAATAGGTAGGCAAAAACTCTTTCAACTTATCAATGTTCCATCTATTACCCAACAAGTTATCCTGCCAAAAATAAACATCACCCTTACCCAAACCCCGCTGAATGAACTTCTCAGCTTCCCATTTAATGTTGCATAATCTTTTCCAAGTCATCGAATCTGTATTTTTGTAAGAGCAAATACTCGGATGCAGATTATTACAGTATTTAGCATTCATATAAGGGGCCCATAAACTGATATTGGTTCTAAAAGAAAACCATAATTTATGAGAAAAAGCCGTAGCAGTATCATTCAAATTCTTGCATCCTAAACCCCCTTCATTAAAAACCCCACAATTTTTATGCCAAGCCGCCCAATGTATGTCATTAGTATTAAATTTAGACCCACAAAAGAATTTGTTAATCATTCTCTCAATTCTAGCACAAATAGAAACAATAGGCATTAAAGTGTGAAAAAGATAGATAGGAATAGAATTAAGAACATACTTAATAAGAACCAAATGACCACCAAAAGAAAGAAAGTTAGAAGTCCAACTAGCCATCTTTTTCTGGACAATAGTGAAGATTTCTTCAAAAAGGATGTTCTTTTTTTTTCCTTTGAAAATCGGCGTTCCCAAATATTTTATAGGTAACTTTTTGGAATGGAAACCACAAACCCTTTGAATAGCATGAATCCTATTCTGATTTATCAATTTACCAACAATAAAGTTGCTTTTGTCTTTGCTAAAAGCAAGACCACTACAACCATGAAAGTTAGTAGGGAATTTCATTAAAATTTTAACATTTTTAATGGCACCATTCGAAAATAAAATGAAATCATCAGTAAAACGTAGATGAGATATAGGAAAACCTCTTATAGTATGAAAATTAAGGCTAATATTATTGGCATATAAATCATCTAAACCTCTCGATAAATAATCCATAGCAATTATAAAAAGAGGAGGAGAAATAGTATCACCTTGACGAAGGCCTTTGGAAGATTTAAAATAACCATGATTTCTATCATTTATAATAACAGAGAAGTGGCAGTTCTCAACACTATTTTTAATAAGCAAAATGAAATTGTGACTAAAACCAAACAAAAACATCACTTTATAAAGAAAATTCCAATCCAGATTATCATAAGCTTTAGTAACCCAGTGACCTTAGTATTAATATCATTAGTAAGCTCTTGAGCAAGCAAAACATTATCACAAATATTTCTCCCTTTGACAAAACCAATTTGATTCAAAGAAATAATTCTAGGCAAAATATTAGACAATCTATTAGCAATGATCTTAGAATTAAGTTTATTAAAAAAGGTACAAAGACTAATAGGTCTAAAATCATACCAAGTATTAGCCCCCTCTTTTTTAGGGATCAGAGCAATATTAGTAGAGGAGAAGAATTTAGGAGAAGGGGTACCTCCAAAAAAATCTTTCACCGCATCAATAACATCCCCCTTAACAATCTCCCACGATTTTTAGAAGAACTTGGTGGTAAAACCATCCGGTCCAGCCATAGCATTACCATTCATATCCTTAAGAGCATTTAAAATTTTATTTTTAGAAGGTATTTGGCAAAGCAAAAGATTATCATTATCATTAATAAACTTAGGAATAACGTTAGGATTAGAAATAGGAGCAATATCAGAATGACTGTTAAAAAAATTTAAAAAGAAAACAACACCAGGCTTACAAATTAGCTCATCCGAATCAAGTAAAAAACCCTCATTGTTCACAATTTTATGAATTTTACTCTTAGTCTTATTCTTATTAGCAATAGCATAAAAAAATTTGGTATTTCTATCTCCCTCCAAAACAAATTTAGCATTAGACTTTTGCTTCCAATAGAATTCTTCTTGAAATTGCAATTGACATAAAACATTCTTAGCAAGATTGAGGTTCAGAAGATTTTCCTCATTCGGATTATCTAAATAAATGCCATCCAAATCAAAAACTTTACTCTCAGCTTCAATAATATTCAAGAAAATATTTTTAAAAACATTCTTGTTCCAGTATCTAAGACATTGTTTTAGTCTACTCAATTTAGCCCAAAGTCTCAACATACCAGTGATGTTGTTATCCGGGAAAACAGGAGCATTCCAATTAGTCTCAAGCACATCTTTAAAACTATCATGAAGTAACCACATATTAAGAAATCTAAAAGCATACGAACCAGTCTAACTAGCAACATTAATATTTAAAAGAATAGGAGCATGATCAGAAAGAGTTCTACTTAAATGTTCCACATTAGTAGCAAATAATTGAGCCATCCAATCATTATTGAAAAGAAATCTATCCAAACGTTGCCAAAGATTAGACCTATTCCAGGTGAAAGGACTACCAAAGAAGCCAATATCATTAAGATTGCATTCATTAATCATAGAATTAAAATCTTCCATAGCTCTAATGTTAGGCCGACTACCCCACTTCTCTCACTAGCATTAGAAATAATGTTAAAATCAGCTCCCACACACCAGGGACCATTAATATTAGCAGAAAAGTAAATAAGTTGCTCCCACTGATTGATCCGATTAAGTATAGTACAAACAGCATAAACAAAAGAAGCAAAATAATTCACATTAAAAACATTAATATGACAATGAACAACTTGATGAAAATCAACAATAATATTTAAAGAGATAGCCTTATGCCACATAATCCAGATTTTATTAGAACAATTAGCAAAATGCATAGGAAACCCCAAAAATTTTATCAGAAGTAATAAGCAGTTCAATTAAAATAAGAACTGAATGTTATGAATCCTACAATGATTTTTAACTCTCATTTTATTATCCCTACCACCAATGCCCCTAACATTCCACATGAGAGCTTTAATCATTGCAGTCTTTAGAAGAAGTTTGAGCTCTGGTGGATCTAGGCGTAGCAGGGCAAGTATTCTTAATTTGTTTACCTTTTTTCTTACCACCTTTCATAACCACATCTTTCTAAGAATTTTTTTGACCATCTTTGACATAGTTAGTAGGAGAAGAAGAAGTACCTTGTTTTATAAGAGAAGTAGCATCTATAATGGAAGGAGGAATAAATTCTCCTTCTTCATAAGAGTCATTAGAAGCATCACCACCATTACCCAACATCGATCTCATTATTTCCCTGTCTAGAGATCATAGCATTCTCGGCGGCCACGGAATTAGAAACATTAGGCATATCATTAAGCATATCATCAATCAAAATAAAAAGCTTAGGTTCAGTAGTAATTTCAGCAATGTTAACATCTAGAATTAAATCTTTCTTGGAGTTTAAATCTACAACAAACGTATCCTGGACATCACCAGAATTATGACCATTCTCTTCTAAATTTTCAACAATGACATTATCACTCCCCATATGCACAATTTGACTAGCCGGAGGAGGATCCACCGGAATAACATTAGCTTCCTTATTATTATCCACAATCGACACATAGAATTTGTTATTCTCGGCAGATCTAGGCCTCCCACTAGCCTGAACATAAGGTTTCTTTAAATTTGGGTGAAGTTTAAAACAGTCAAATTGAGCATGTCCATATATTTTACATTGAGAGCAAAAATCGGACACTTTTTCAAATTCAGCTTTTTGCAAATAGCCATAAGCTTTGGAACCAACCCAAATTTCCTTCGGATGTTTCTTTGAAAATGTCCACCTCCACAAGAACTCTAGCAACACATGGATGGGCCTGATCCGTTTGGAGCGGCCTCCCGAAAATGGAACCCAATGCATGCAATACTTTAGAATTAAAAAAATGCAGACATAAATTCGGGAACGAAATATCCAGATCGGCAAAATAGGCGATTTTTCCTTAATGCCAAAAAAGGCATCCATTTTAACACTCTCATTTGGCAGTTAAAGATGAAATAAGAGCATATAGAAAACACCATACTATAATCCAAATCATTAGATAATTGTATAACAACATGCTTAGAATCCCAGAGACCATCTGAATAAAAACCAGAAAGCTTCAGAGATGTAAAAAAAATTCGTATAGCATCCAGATTAGGACGACGCAATCCAAATTTACCCACAAGCATAAATTGAAATGGGGAAGTTTAAGAACTTCCTCATCAGATAAAAGCACATCCAGAACCCCATTAAAAATCGATTGCTATAAAGTAGGAAAAAATATCACCTGAAGAAGAAGCACCAGATAACACTTATTTGAACGATCTAGATCTAGAAGGAGATTTAGAGCCATCAGCATCAAGGTTAAAAAACCTTTATTCTTTACGACCACCAGATCAGACGCTTTCCCCCACGAATTAGCTGGATGAACATCCGCCATGAAAGCCAAGCCCAAAAGAGCAAAAAACACAAATTGACCAACCAAAACACTCAGATCTCACACCGCACAGAAGAAAATGGAAGGAAAAAGAAGCACCAAAACGATCGAAGGCGAACGCTCGAAGGAAACCCTAAATCGCCAGAGCGGCGTGATAAGGTAGGAGAGAGAATGTTGAGATTGCTGAGAAGATATATATATATATATATATATATATATATATATATATATATATATATATATATATATATATATATATATATATATATATATATATATATATGAAGAGTGAGAACACTACCAAAAAACGTGATCTTTCGTAGCACTTGTTATTGGCGGTTTGAAAACCGCTGGCAAAACAAGGTGTTTGCAACGGTTATAACCGATGCAACAATCAGTGTTTTATAACCAATGCAACAAGCGACGGTTTTAAATTCTTAACCTAGCTGGACAGCATCTCGTTTTCACTTTTGATCACGCCCCCTTCTCCTTCGTGCCTCCGTGCGTTCGCCCCCTTCTCCTACGGACGATATCCGATCAGTTGTCGGCATCAAAGAGCGCAGTCTGGCCATCCGGTCGTCAGCGTTAAAGGCCAAAGTTCGGTCATCCGCGCGTGTCCAGCTCCTCCGGATCTCCCTGCTCGCGATCAGTTTGTCCCCTAACCTAGGGTAATTAAAATTTTTTTTTTGAATGCTTGCACATTATGTAGAAGAAATATCATGAGCTTTTATGATGATGACTAAGTAAATGATTTCAAGTGGGAAACAACTATGATAGGAATGTGTAGGCCTTACAAAGTGTAATGCATTTTGCATTCATGCATAGCTTAAATTGGTTTTGGTTAAGAGGTATTTGACATGCACCACTAAGTATTCATGGGTGAAGTTATTTTATGAAAATTTAGCACATGAATAAAACTTAGTTTAGGTTTAGGATACATGCCCTCTTACAGAATATTGGCTCTCACCAGCTAATGATTAACCCTCACCAATTAGCTAAAACTTTTTAACAGCACAATTCTTTAATTACTAATGTTTTAAGCTCAAGTTAATTCCGATCCTTTGATATTATCACTCTAGGCCATATAATATCATGACTATGCTGAAGTAATAGATGCAATTTGAGGCTTCCTTGGCCCTTGTTGTTCTCCTTTATATGTGAATAAAGTTCAAGTAGTTCAAATAATGAAATCAAATGATTCAGTGAGCTCTTTGGCGCGACTTTGTGTGTAGTGCTTAATTGATTATAAAAACTTTTGTTTTGATGAGGATGATGACTGATGTGAATAATTCTCATATACAAGAAAGATTTTGAGTTATATGACTATTCACACAATGAATGGTTGAATAATGTGTTGAGGGTTGATATACTAGTAGTGGAAGATATTAATAAGTTTAACTTATAACTTTTGGGTTCAATTAACTTTTTCGTGAGTTGAATTCTGGCCCAATTTTATCTTTTGGTGATCCACACTCCCTAATAACTTGTTTGTACTGATAATATATTTAATGGTTACTGTATTATTTTTATGCAAGACACCACATTTCCTTATGAAAATTTTTTTACTTTAGTGGCGGTCATAATCGCCACTAGATTCCAGAATTGTGGCAGTTTTAACCGCCACATTACTGGATATCGGCTCATTTTTATCATATTTGTCGCTGTTATAACCAACACAATTATGTACATTTGCATCGGTTATAACCGCTGCTAAAATACAAACTCCGTAAAATCTACCCCACCGGTCTTCGAACCACTTCAGAATGTCATTGCAGTGCATTGCAAACACAACAGGAATGCAGCGGTTCTAAAACCGCTGTAATGAAAATAGTGGCGGTTATAATCCTTTTTATTGGGAGTGTATAAATATATCACACACATAGAGATAAACATGAGTTGAGAGAATTTCAAAGAAGTAAAAAGGTCTTTAATTGGAAAATAAAATTTTTTTGACTCTTGATCACCTAGTTGAAATGATCCTACAAGAGTATGTTAGCAATAATAGGCAATGAATTCAACAATAATAGGCAATGAATTCAAGAGTAATATGGAAAATTCTGTAATAAAGGCTGAAAATCTATCGATGTTTATAGTAATGATGTTTGTGTCAGCAATGAGAACTAACCTTCTAAGCGATAGCATACATCGTCATTATTGGCAATGGCTTACCTATAAATAAGTGAAGCTTGAGCGGGCCATAATTTTCTCTGTGTGGAATTTATTAACTTACCTAGTATATATTATAATCATATAAATATGAATAAATGTATATAAATATACACAATCCACTAATGCCCATACACATATAAATAAATATAAATACGTATATGCATTCATTTGGCGAATATTATGAAGTCAAACAAGCTGATTTTTTATTATATTTGACACAAGCTTATAAAAAACAACCGAAGTCAGGATAAGTACTAAACCAATCACAATCGAATGGAGCACAAACTTCTGTTTTTACAGCCCTACACGCAACGTAGATATATAAATTAAGCCCTCTTGACTAAAATTAGTGATAGTCACAACCCTATTCATGCGCTCACGCACAAATAGTAATTAACGTAATCAAATGAACTCCACACGAAGCGTCTGTTGATTGGAGAAATGGTTAGTGGAAAATTAACCTATCAATGCTATCATCCACATTCCAGTTCTTCCTCTATAAATGCTAAGTACTCTGAAACAACATCATTGCGTGCTAAAAATATTCATTCAGCAATGGTCTCTAAACCTAAATATCATCCAACTCTAAGGTTTCTAGCTTTCTTTTACCTCATTATCACTTCATCAGCTCGGCTGGATAAGCCAAAAGCCAGTGTTAAAGAGATGAAGTTCAATAATGGCGGGCCAAGCTCTGGGCAAGGGCACAAGGAAACTAAAGGAGATTTACCACTGAAGGAAGATCAACACTCCCTAGAACTGCAACATTACCATGAGCTTCTCCATTAAATGCATGTAGAGCTGCTTTGCCTTTTGTTTTTGCTTTTCTGCCGTTAATGATTGGTTCAGGCTTTGATCATTTATGTATAAGCTTAGGTGATGAGATTTCTGGCTTTTCTGGCTGACTGAATGGAATAGTAAGCTAGCTGGTTATTAGTGGTAGAACCAAAGAAGTATTAATTAGGAGTAGCTCGAAATCTAATATGATTCGACTTAAAATAAGATTGCAAAGGTTTCTTAATCACTCTGTAAAAGTTAGAGGTTGAACCACTCAACCCTTTAATTGGCATCGGCAGTGCTATTTTGACTCATATAAATTGCAATGGCTATATGATATTAAAATGTAAATTTGTTTTGCTTATTACATTTTTATAGTTGATAAATAAGTGATTATATATATATATATATATATATATATATATATATATATATAATCACTTATTTATCAATATTATTTAAAACATTATTAGTGAAATAATTAAAATTAAATATACAAATATTTACAATATCATAATTGTAGACGATGATTGTTCGTATCGCTTTGTTTTTCTCTCATTATGCTCTCCTCGGGATTTATATGCTTTTTGGTTGTTCGATTTGCTGTTGCGCTGGGCTAAGGGCAATGATGTGGTCGGGGCTCGCGTCCCTGTCGTTTTGCTGGTAGCAACCTTTGGTGTGGCTTTTCGGGTCAGTTATTGGACGTTGTCTTCACCTAATTGGATGGTCCGTGTGAGACTTCAGGGATGCTGGAAGTCTCGGCCGTTTACTGAGCTCGTTTTTTGCCTGTAATTTTCCTTTTTTTATTCAGTTCCCCTTCTTACATGGATGTCACTGTTTTGTTTTGATTAATATATGTTTTCTGTTTAAAAAAAAAAAAAAATTTGAACCTCGATCGGATACGATATAGCAAGTGAACTTCAAATCTTACATCTTTTCTTTCACTAGTTTAATGCCTGACTCAGTTCAATTTGAAGGCAAGTAGTCAGACTAAAAGGTTAGTGCTGGGTGACATAAATTTGCATTATAATTTTTTTTTTTAAATTTCAATATAGGAGGACCAAAGCTCAACAAATAAAAAGTTATTCCACACTATAAGAAAACAAAATATGAACTGAGGAAAACACTATGGATCATCAGATTTCTCTTAAGGCAAAATTGAGATTTTTCTTTTAAATATCATGATATCAAGTTATAATTTTTTTAATCCAAAATTGTTTTATTCATATTCAAGCTTAATTATAATATATTAAAAGATTAATGTCATGATTATTCAACAAATTTTATATTGGTTGTCGACCACTTAACACAATCCTTTACTTTTTCATTCAGGACTTGGGGACATGACAACGACATTGTTAAAATTTTAAAATAAGGTTTAAAGATTTTGAATGTTGAAAAAATTGAATGGGTGCATTTTTGCCATAGTTAAATAGAATAAATTAAGCAATATTAATTGTTGTGAATTTGGTTATTAAAATTTAGCTTTTAAGTACTGATAAATTAAACTTATATGTTGCATATAATGAATTAAAAAATGTTCATAATTTGAATATGATTTTGTAGAGAAAGAAGAATATTGAATAATATATATCAAATCTTCTATGATGGTCTTGTGCTTAATTATTGATTAATCATGAAAAAAAAAAATATTCAACTGTGGAATATTTTAAAAATATTCATAGCAATGATTATTTTGTTAATTAATGTTCTTACTAGTGAATAGTAACTTATATTTCTTCCTTTGTTCCAAGTGAAGAGATTGCATGCCATCTTCCTTTTCTAATTAAGAGGAAATCGAAGATATATTTTTTATTAATTACTCGATGATGATGTACTCCTGATCCTGATTGATTTTCCCAATCTTTATCTAAATTTACTGGGGTATATATTAATCAAACTGACTTTTTTATTTTTATTTTTTTTTAGCTGAACTTTTTTTTTTTTTAAACTTAAAGAAAATATATTAATAACTCAGAAAAAACAATACAGAATCATAACCATACCACGCAGAAGAAAAAAGACCAAACAAACAGAGGTACTATAAGCTAAAAGCGGGCTCAGTTCACAGTCAAAGCTACCAGCGTCCAAGACGTCCCACACGAACCATCCATTAAGCATAGACACACCCACGGTTGCCACCAGCAAAAACGACCGGGACGCGAGCCCCGACCACATCACTGCCCTTAGCCTCGCGTAGCAGCAAATCGAACATTCAAGCCAGAAAATTCCAATGGATAACAGCATGACGAACAACAAAACGACACGCCAAATCATCTTCTAAGACGACCTCTCCCCCAAAATTTCCCCCGAGTGGCAATGGAAGATCGTTCAAGGGAAAAATCATTATCCGACTCAGAAAATTCAAAATAAGCTTCCTCATCCGACAAATCAATCAACCAATTATTCTGATTCCTAATCTCCTTGCCCGAAGACTTACCCACACAGTCAGCCATCACTTGTGTATCAACCTCATTTACTGGAATCTCAACATAGCTGTTGAGAATCGGAATACCATCCTCATTATCCAAGACGGACAGACAGCCTGAATCCCACCCTGATCCACAACAACAGACACATAACCATCAGCACCACCTTCCGCATTCTCTAGCACCTTAACATTCCCATTATTATTCACAACACCCTGAACAGGCAAACCAGCAGAAATTTCAACATTCACAGCAACAGAATCAACCTCCGGCACCAGAGAAATTACCGAAGAATCCAAAATCACCTCCTGCCGAACTCACCCATCCAGCAAAACCTCGGGTACAAAAGGTATGGCATTAGGTGATAATAAAAATTCATCCGCAGCAATAGTCACACCGTTACAATTACTCACACCCACTGAATCTACAAAATTACCAGGGGAAATTCCAACAGCAGGAGAACATCCCAAAGGTTCAAAAGAGGGCAAAATCACCCCCACAACCTCTGAATCCACTTCAGGAGCATTAACCACAATTCCCTTAACACCCTTATCGCCATTCACACCACCTAAAGGAGAAGAATTTTCTACAGGAACTTCCGCAGCAATAGGAAAACCAGACAAAGCAGTAGAATTACATTTACCATAAAGATGCCCTAAACTTTTACAAACACCACAAAACTGAGGAAACTCATCTAAAACCACCTCTTGAACATACCCTAACGAATCAGAGCCCAACCAAACTTGCTTAGGGTAAGTTTTGGTAATATATAATTCAACTAAAACATGAGCATTCGAAGGACGAGAGCCAACCGACGCAGCTTCGTCAATTTTCAGTGGTTTACCGAATAACTCCCCTAGCCCAAACAAGATCCTCGGAGCAAAGAAATGAGGACGAAGGTGAGGAAAGGAGATCCATATCGGGATGATCGGCGACTCGACACCGATATCCAACGTCGGTGACCATTTCGTAAGTTTCATAAAAGAATTGACAACAATATAAGAACGGTGGCAAAAAACCCTACAATAATCTAAATCATTTGCCAATTTTATCAAAATGTGGGTAGAATCAAGAACAGTAACAGACACCTCACCATTCAGCTTCAAATTAAAAAAAAAAAAAAATTCTGGATCGCTTCGAGAGGGGGCCGTTTCGACGGGAAGAAACCAACTAACGAAAACCGAAAAGGTTCCGCTAAAACCCTAATTTCTTCATCGGAAACCCACAGAGCAGGAAGACCACGGAAAGTAGACGGCTTCAAATCCGGAAAAGATGAAGAAGAACCAGCAAGAGCTTGAAGAAAGGACTTAGAGTGAGAGATCCCCAAAAAAAATCGGGATCTTTCAATTTAGTCGGAGGCATGCCGACAAAGCCGGAAAAAACGAAAGGAAAACCACTCAAAAAACCTAAAGAACCAAAGAAAAAGAGGTAGAAAAACTATCCTGACCCAGAGGAACGGCTACCCCCCGCCGGCAGGGGGAAGGAAGCTTCTCGGAATCGCCACCCAAAACCCTAGCTCTGGGAAAGTGAGAAGAAGCTTATCTTGAAATTAATGAATGATTAATCAAATTGACTTCTTTGATGCTAACATTCAAACATTTAATTAGGATTTGCTTGGGATGACTTTGTTATTTTATAAAGGTGGTTGAAAAATAATATGTTCACTTCTCCTATTCTTACACCTAAATTTGAATTTGCCTCTAATTTGGCTGAATTGAGACCTATCAACCTTTTTAACAAAAAGCTCACTTAAATTGTTGCAAATAGATTATTATTAATCTTCCAACAATCATATCAAATTGTCACAATGGTTTATTAAAGGTAAAAACATTTTTAATAATATTCTCTTACGTTCAAATTTACTCATAAGATTAAGTTCAGATTAATTGGAAAACTTGGCGTGACTTTTAAACTAAACATGGCTGAAGCTTATGACTAAATTCAATAGTACTTTCTTTTCTGTGAAAATTATCTTAAGAAAAAAAAAAAACTACTTGTAAATTTATATATTTATGCATATGTCATGCATGCCCATATCAACGACAATTTAATAAACATAAAAATACGGGTTGTAATTTTATTGTGTATTTTAAGATATTGATGGTAATAATTTAAAGGGAAATAATTTGATATTGATTTTATAAATAGTCATATGTGATATAATAAATTATATCTTCCTTTTAAAAATTTTAGATCAATATAGGTCCCAAATGCTAGCAATGCGTAAACAATTATGATCGCAGATACTCGCTTGGAAGAACATCCACATTTGCTAGATGGGGTGAGTAAGAGAATTTTAGAATGGTGACTAATTCATGCGTAGATATTAAAACTAAGGTTTCATTTGACACGGTTCTCTTGTTGCATTGACTTTCAGACCACAATACAAATTTCTGTTTGGCTATTATTTTTTCATTGCTTAAAAAAATGCATTAGAAAGCTACTTTCTATAATAAATAAAAAAATTTACTTTCTATAAAGCAGTTTTACAAATTAAGCAATAAAAAAACACCTCAAATGAAGCCTAAGTCATAATCAGAAAAGAAACCTTAGTAAGAAAGAGGGTCTTACTTGAAGAGAATTTATCACTCTTCTTATTAATTTTGTATTCCTCAAATGAAAAATTGGATCTTAATCACACACATCACTCCTGCATATCTATTATGTGCGGGGGCTTTAAACAAGCTAGGCTACATTAGCCTGTTCCAACTCTATAGGTAATTGAACCAATTTAAGGATGATGTTAAGTTCTTAGAATAGGGCTTCTGAAATGATAGAAGTCTCATAAAATTATAAGAGAAATTATAGTCACACAGAGAAGGCGACTAATTGGCATAAGCAACAATTTTGGGTTAATCTTATTCAAATCTATTTTCACTTATCATGTTAGCTTAAAATTCTCTAATGTAAGAATGAGTTTTAATTGGCTTCTATATTGATTCTTCTAATTACTTCTGCTCAATATCAATTATAATCATACTATCCATATATAATATATAATAAAATAGTATTATGTGTTCATGGATCATATTCTCTTGTATCATACTCTTTTATAATTTTACTCCTACTTACTATAAGTTAAAAATATATTAATTTCAATATTGTAAATACTACTCATAATATGTTCATTATTAATCAAGTTAATACATCTTCTTTGTGAACTTATGTGTTATATGTTTTCTTGTGAAGGTCCCCCATGGCCACTCTTCAACTTTGTTCACTATCTTAGTGTGGAGTTTAGTTCATTAGGAGATATATGATTAACGAAGTAAAGCGGCACTAGAAGAGATGAATGTGAATGGAGTTAAGGTTATGTATGTCGGCCACTATAGCATACTAATTAGTGAATGCATGGGATAGGAGGCAATATAAGGGTCATGCTCGAACAACCAAATGCCTCATCAATATGAACACCAAGTTTGACATTCACTATGGGGTACTTTGGTTGGAACATAAAGTTTTTCGTCAGCCACCAACGCCTGCCTTTTGTCATTGACCACCCACTGTTACCTACATCCATTGACCACCATGTACTCAACGAACTCCCTATAATACCCACCATCTATAATAGAAGTCTCCTATAACTCTATAGGTAATCAATTTACTCTGAGCTTGATTCTTTATTTTAAGTTAAATGGTATTAAATTAACTCTATAGAAGTCCAGAATTTTATCTTGGAGAGAAATAATGAAGTCTCCAAAGTGTTCAGTATAATATATCAATTATAATCATACTATCCAAAGTGTTCAGTATAATTCAAAATGAGTGTTTTTAAAATAACAATATCTTAATATATTTGCTAAGAACCAAACCTCAACTAGCCATCGTTGCCAAAGAAGAGAAGAAGGGAAGAAGGAAAAGAGGTGAGAGAAAGAATAGAGCATGTTTGGAGGTCAAAACTTGGAAACCCTCCGTTCAACTTGTTCGAAAAATTGTCCAGCTCTATTTCTGTTTTCAATTTCAAATCCTTTATAAAAAGATATTCTTAAAAAATATTTTTCTTATGTTTGAAGAAAGTTTCACCATGTAGTTTTTATTATAATGTTATGTACTTTATTTTGAACAAGTTTATTATAAAAATGCAAATTTTTAGTAGTTGATTTATTCTATATGAATTCTAAAAATTATGGCTAAATTTGCAATTTTTGAACCTTGATGTAGTTGACAAAATGGGTAAATTAGCCTTTTATACAATCTCTATGAATTTAGTAATATTAAAAAAATCTTTGAGTAGGCATTAAAAATTTTGTGGAATTTCGTACAATTAAACTACTTAAAAATATTCTAATTTAATGTTTTAATTATATACCACATATGCATCAGTATGTATTTCATGATATTTTGGAGCTCTATTATGAAATAGAAAGTGGACTATGAATTATGTGATTGGGCCAAATGCAAAGTCTATACTACTCTGTTATGTTCTAACCTCTAAATTGGCTTTATTATGATTATGCTATGCGCATGCATAGAGTAGGTGGGTGGTGGTAAAAATGGAGTTATAAGCATACATTAAATCATATGCATTTGTGCATCTATGGTAGCATATAAGTTTTATATTATTTTGTTGTCTAGCTTTATATAGGGAAAACCTTACCCTGTTATAATATAGAAGAAAATTGTAAATTCTATTTGTTCTTGTTCATTTAAATTGCATGTTATGAATTGAATTCTGTTATGTAAAAATGTTGGACTATTGATTTATGTAATATTGTTAATGAAATATTTAGGAAAATGGAAGGCTCTTGCTGAGTAAGTTGGTTTTGATAAGGACCAACAGTTTTTTGACTATGCAAAGTACTCATTATTTTGTTAGTACATAATTAATTTAGGTATTTTATTGAAATCATTATTTTATGAACTATTATTTTGGAATCTTTGGTATAGTGAAAATCTAAAGGGGAAGCTATGTGTATTTTAATACATTTCTTTTTATATTTTTGGAAAAATTAGATGGCTCTGAGCATAAAAATATAATTAGCCCGGCTTGAGAAATATGTAAGATCTATAGGTTAATATTATCCCTTAGGTTTTCTTGTGTTATAGAATTGTATCAGAGTAGAGGTTGTGAAGAATTTGATTATTATTATAGATGTAGGAAATGTTTTGCAAGTTTAAGAGGAAGGTTTTAGGTAGTTTAATATTAATTTATATATGATTTTTTATAAGTTGTTGAATTTATTATTGAACCATACTTGTTTTGAATTGTTAAATGTGTTACTACAATTGGATGCCCAGGATTTGGAAGGAACTAATGGATTGAGTTCGAGTGCTGCTACAACCCATAGTACTAGCCCCATAGTAACACCATATTTAATGATATAGTTTGTCAAGCTAGTAGCACATCTAATAGGAGATTCCCATAGTAAGAAGACTAGTGTGAGGGCGGATGAGATAGATCATATATTATAATTGTTTATTAGACTTAAGCCCCCCCCCCCCCCCCCCCCCCCCCGAAGGGACTTTAGAATCCTCAATAATAGAAGATTGGTTGATGGAACTAGAAAATTTATTAAATGACATGCACTATCGTAAGGGTAGAAAAGTATAGTTGGTGGTGTTTCTTATAGATGTAGAGGCTGAATGTTGGTGGGAAGGTCATAAGAGTGAGAAATTTTAGGAGAAAGAAAATACTGAGGTTACCTCAGAAGAATTTATAGAAACATTTAGAAGTTAGTTTGTACTGCCATCTACTAGCCAGTAGATGCAGGAATAGTTCCTAAGGCCAGTTTAAGGAAGAAGGTTTGTAATGCTCTATGAAGTATTGTTTACAACCAAGTAAAAGTACACCCTTTGTTTGTTAGTACTTTGGAAGAAAAGTGTTATCACGTTTTGAGAGGATTTATTGATAGTTTGAGGCATCTATTGGTACCATTTTATATCCAAGATTTTTTTTGAGCTGGTGGAGCAAGCTAGGTAAGTGGAGAATGATATGATGGATACTTAAGAGAGATGGGATTTAAGTAGTATAAGATTTGGAGGGGATCCCTCTAGAAGTATAGCAAACAGGAAGAAGTTTGGGTTTGGTGGTATAGAATCCAAAAAAGAAGGATATGCAATTTTTACTAATATAGGTTGATCTATGTCTATAAGCAATATTTTGAAGTGTGGATAATGTATTAGGAGGCATTGAATAGATGTTACCATTTTATAAGTTAGTGTTTTAGCTGTGGTCAGTCTATTAATACGGTTTCTCAGTGTCCCCATAATTCTCCAAAATGGATGAACTTAGATCTAATGCTAGATGAACTTAGAGGAAGTCGTCATCTATGGTTCCATCTAAAGATGTTATTGAGGGTTGCATAGATGAGTATATTCAATGCATGGTTATCAAGACTGTAGAGGGAGTTTATGATAGTTGTCAGTGCTCCTTTAGTACAAACCAAGGTTTATAATCTTACTCAGCATGAGACAAAGAAGGCTCCAAACATGGTGATAGGTATGACATATATTTTTGAGAAAACATGTTGCATTATTTTTTATTATGATGTTATTCATTCCTTCTGGTTTAATTTATCCTGGATGATTTAAATTTAGTCCATGCTTTGTTATCTTCTGAATTATCAATTATCTTCTAAATTATCAGTTAACTTTCCGACCAGAGATTTGATGTTTGCAAAAAAAAGTTTGTGAGATTGAGATTTCAAGTAAGAAATTAGCATTAGTATTGATTATATTACCTTTAAAGGAATTTTTTATTATAGTTGGCATGGATTAGTTGAGTAAGTATCAATCTCAAATAGATTATAGTAAAAAGTGGGTGAATTTAGTTGTGAACGGAGAGAAATTATAATTTCAAAATGTTAGAAGTTCCTTATCTTTTTTTTTTTTTCAAGCGGTTAAGGCTTAGAGGAAGGGGAGTTCTATATTCTTGGCTTATGTAAGAGATTTTAAAAAATCTATTGAGGGTATTGAGAATGTTCCTATAGTAAGAAAACTCCTTGACATTTTTCCTAAAGAATTATTTCTATTACTTCAGAAAGGAAGGTAGAGTTTTATATTGAGGGGGTGTCAGACATAACTTTAATAGAGATGACACCCTAAAGGATGATACCTAGAGAATTGTAGGAGTTGAAGATGTAGTTATTGGAGCTGTTGTGAAGAGACTTTATCAAACCAAGTAGATCACACCTTGGGGAACTCATGTACTATTTGTAAAGAAGAAGGGTGGATTTCTAAGACTGTGTATTGATTATCAAGAATTGAATAAGGTAACTATGAAGAACAAGCATGCACTACCTAGGATAGTTGAATAAATGACCTATTCAATAAGTTGGAAGGTACAACCATATTTTCTAAAATTGATCTAAAGTATGTGTATCATCAGTTGAGACTAAAAGCTAAGGACGTAGCAAAGATGGAGTTCGACACTGGGTATGGGAAGTATAAATCTCTAGTAATCCGTTTGGTGTGATGAATATGCCTTCAATGTTCATGGATTTGATTCATGTGGTATTTATGAAATATTTGGATCAATTCGTTATTAAATTTACTGATGGTATCATGGTATATTTAAAGTCTGAATAGGAGAATGTAGCTCACTTGAGGTTTTGGTATGCATTCATTCTAGAATTATGCTAATTTCTTAAAATGTTAATTTTGGTTGACTTCTATAGCATTTCTGGGGTATATGGTATGCAAGAAAGGGATGACTATGAATCCATAAAAAGTCCAAGCTGTGGTGGATTGGCCAAGGCTGACATCTATGATTGAAGTTTTTACATTTTTGGACATTACATGAAGTTTTGTCAAAGGATTTTCATATATATCCATCCTTTGATAAGATTAACTTAGAAGGTTGTGTTGCTTGATTAAACAACACACTGATAAGAAAGCTTCCAAAATTTGAAGAATTTTATGGTGTCAACCTTTGTGCTAACAATTCCATCTAGAACTAAAGGTTTTTAAAATTATAGTGAGGTATCATTGAAAGGTCTAGGGTGTGTATTGTAATAAAATGAAAAAGGTATCTTATGCTTCCAGATAGCTAAAGCGACATAAGAAAAATTACTTTACATATGATCTACAATCGACAATTATTATTTTTGTGTTGAAGATCTGACTTCATTATTTATACGATGTTCGATGTGAGATTTATACTAACCACAAGAGTTTCAAATATATTTTCACTTAGAATGAGTTGAATTTAAGATAGAGATTAGAGTTGTTTAAGAATTATGATTTGAATATCATTGATCAACCAGACAAAGAAAATCAAGTTGCTAATGCTCTACATAGCAAATCCATGGGAATGGTAGCAACTTTAGTTACTTCTAAATTTGTATTGATTCAAGAAAATTGAATAGGTGGATTTAGAAATTGTATGTTTGTTTCATGTGCCAAGTGGAGTTATTTCTCATATGGAAGTTCATCCCACATTACAAGACAAAACTTAAAGAAGCTCATAAGGTAGATGTTGAATATATGAAATTAATGTATTACATTCATTCTAGAAGGAAGTTTAAACTACAAGTAAAAGATCAGGGTGTGATTTTCTATGGTAGCAAATAGTATGTCATGCCCTAGAATTAAATTTAGAAGAATTATATATTTATCATTTTAATAATCCACCAAAACTTAGATAAATTATTAATATAAGTCAACATATCCAATAGAAGCATCTAACAATTATATGCATCAAACTATTCCACAATATTCCTTCTCCTAAAACTAATATATAATATTCAGGATATCAATATTATAAATACTCTATCACTAGCTCCTGACTACAAAAGAATAAAGAAAAATATAAACAAAATCAAAATAAACTTGTAGATCTTATACAATCTCACTCCACTTTGTCTTGATCCCTCCGCAGACTTGAAATTATTAAAATCCACGTAATAATCTAAAAGTCCAGACTCACTAAAGCTTTTAAATCAAGGAAATAAAAGTCAATATGCACGCTCAAGCCAATATTTTGGACGAATTTTAAAATTTTAAATAAATTGATTAAAATTTTAACTATTTAAATAATTTAACAAAATGATTAAAAATAATATTAACTATTTCCTTAATTTAAGTAAAAAGATTTAAATTAAAATTTTATATTTAAATTTTAAATTTTTTTTTTAGTAATTAGTAATTTTAATAGTATTTTAATTCATTATTATGTTAAAATTTTTTAAATTAATTTTAATTCTAATTCTTTATTTTAATTAATTTTCATTTCAAAATTAATAAGTAATTATTAATTTTTATTTTATATTAATAATTTTTTTTAATTAAATTAGTTAATATATTTAGTTTTATTCAATAACCTAATTTTTGGTCAATATATTATTTAAATTTTAAAAAATGACATTAAAAACGTATTTACCTTATCAACAGTTTGGTTGGGTGTTTGAGACTTGCTCGAACCTACCCAAAAAATTTCACCACAATAATAGAAGATTTTCAGTGTATATCAATGCCCCACTTATTTCATATCAATTGTATTATTATCACTATATAATGCAACATTATACATGATATGCAAAAAAAATGCTCAAATTTAAAAAAGGCAAAAAAAAAAATTATAATATACTATAGCTTCAAAAAATCACTTCTATTTCACGAGGTGAAATCTAATAGTATTATATTTAAAATAGTCATATATATTATACACAAAATGTTACATCGCAAAAGTATGATAAATCAGGAGAAATATATTTTTATAAATTTAACAAAGAAGAAATCTTTCACACTCAAAATCTTTGAAAAATAAAAAAAATTTATGCTACTTACATTGATTAGAAGAAATCTCTAAACAATAATAAAGGATGAAAAAGCCATAAAATCCCCTTATCTTTCTTCCCTCTCTCTTCTTTCTCTTCCCTTCCCTCGCTTCCTTTCTTAGTAAGCTATGGCAGTGAGGGTGGCTTGGATTTTAATGCTTAGGCTTAAAATTAAATATTCATGGCATAGCATCACAACATTTAGACTAGTACCCAACTTTCACCCTCCAGGATATACATTGGAATAATTATGTCTGTCTTTTATTTTTAACCATTTAATTAGAGCTTTTTAATGAATAGTGAAAAGAAACATGATTATATTTTTGTCTTGTCCAGAGCCTCACATGATAGGATCCTTATCTTTACTTAAAAATAAATAAAATCACAAAATGAGCATATAGCCCAACAAGTAACTTAAATCTTAAAACTAAAATTAATAAAAGATAAAAGAGAATAATATGCTTTAAATCATATAATAAAATATATGCATCAATATCTATATAGATTCTTAGTATTAATTTATCATTATATAGTTCATCACATCTCAGTCCATTATATCATCAATCATAGTAACAATAACAATCACGAGTACTAATGCTTGTAATAATATTAGTATCATGACCAATAACATTAAATAATATTAATAATAAAAAGTAATACTAGTGTTAGTCATAATATCAATACAGTGTTCATAGTTGTGTTGGTATCAGCATTCAGATATTTAATGAGTGTATCTTAAGAGTATCTTACCTTTGTACTCCTTACAACTCCCCTTAAATCATATGAATCAGTCACCCTGACTCCTTATAACTCTGAATCAATCTCTATATCTTTATGACTCCTAATAAATAAATCAAGTGCATGAGTAGGGTATCACATAGAGTTATCATATCAAATATCTGATATCATTTAGTACTTCATTTAAAATGCAATAAAAATATATCAAATATTTTGGAATGATCAAATCTATAGCATATCTAAATTTGCATGATGAAAGCTTATGTAACCAGGAGATTATGTAATGTTTGTAGATTTATGAGAGATAAAATTCATAAAAATCAAAATTATTGAAAACAAAAGTAAGAGATTTACTATTTAAAATGAATGAACAAAATTTTCAATAGGAATGACTAACAATTATGATTCAAATATATTTTTATATCCTCTCTCTTTTTCTCTCTTTCAATTTCTTTCTAATCAAATAACTAAGTGAGGGAGTCGATAGGGTGAGATTGGGATATCTATAAAGCATTCAACTTCAAATTCTTTATATTTTTCAAATAAATTTATTTCAAATATTTGAGTTATTAAAATCTCTCATCCTTCAAAAAATGTAATCCTCGACATTTCTATATCTATTTGAAGAAGAGAGAGAGAGAGAGAGAGAGAGAGAGAGAGAGAGAGAGAGAGAGAGAGAGAGAGAGAGAGAGAGAGAGAGAGAGAGAGAATGCTCAAAATAAAATTTTAAACTCAAATCAACTAATTATAAATTGGAAATCACATTTTTACTCTACTAATAAGCTCTAGTTATATTTTAATTCTTTCAATAACCATTGGACTGATACCATTTTTCACATTGTAGGATCTATATTGGAATAATTACATCTATATTTTATTTTAACCATTTAACTAGAGCTTACTAATAAACAGTGAAAAGAAACATGATTATATTTTTATTTTGTTCAGATCATCATATCATATGATCATTACCTTTTCCTGAAAAAATATAAAACCACATAATGAGCACCTAGCTCAACAAGTAACTAAAATCTTACAACTAAAATTAATGCAAGATAAAGGAGAATAATATTCTATAAATCATATAAAGAAATATATGCATCAAAGTCTATACTGATTATCAGTATTAATTTATTCTTCTATAGTTCATCACATCTAAATCCATTACATAATCATTCATAATATCAATAATTGTCAAAAGTACTAATGCAAGTAATAATATTATGATTAATAATGTTAAATAATGTTAATAAGAAAAATAGTATTTGCATTAGTCATAATATCAGTACAATATTTTTAGTAGTATCAGTATCAATATTCAAATATTCAATGAATGTATCTTAAGGGTATCTTGCTCTTGTATTTATGACTCCAAGTCAATTGCCCCTTATAACTCGCAATCAATGTACTCCTTATAACTCCCCCTTGAATCACATGAATCAGTTGCGTCTACTCCTTATAACACCCAATGAATCTCTAGCTCCTTATATCTCCTAATAAGTAAATCACGTTGATTAATATGACGTTATCACAAGGAGTTAGCATATCATATATATTATATTATTTAGTACTTTATTTAAAGTGTAGCATAATCATATCAAATTATTCAGAATAATCAAATCTATAATACAACCAAATTTTCACAGTGAAAGCATATTAAATCAGGAGATAATGCAACGTTTATAGATTAAAGAGAGATGGAATTTGTAGAAATCAAAATCATTGAAAACTTAAGTAAGAGATTAGTCACTTATAATGAATGGAACAAAATATGTAACTCGAATTGCTAATAAATATAATCCAAATACCTTTCTCTTTCTTCTTTGAAAGTTTGAGTAGGTTGTTAGACCTTATTGAACTGTCCCAAGGCTAACCAAGAGGGCGATCAATTGGTAATTTTAAATTTTCTTTGATTTTTAAAAACCATTTTTAAGAAGTTTAAGTAATAACCTGAAATATGCAGTTGCGTAACAAAATGATCATCACAATAAATTTTTCAACCATAAAATTTTAAAGCGTGGAAAATAAAAATATTAAAAAGTAAAGTGAACAGAAGAACACCAAATTTATAAAGGTTCAATCCAAACTAGACCTACATTTACTCCCTGAAGACTCCTTCATCAAGTATTATGCTAAATCAAAGTGACCCCATAGTAAGGTGGAGAAGCCCTTACAAACTCTCTTCTACCAACCTGATATGATAAAGTATCGATGTCCTTTCTCACCCTCCTAGTGATGGCAGAAAACCTCATCCTTTTTTCATCCTTCTAGTGATGATAGAGATCCTTCATCCTTTCTCACTATCCTGGTGACGGTAGAGTACCTTCATCATTTCTTACCCCTCCAGGTGATGGTAGAGTACATTCATCCTTTCTCACCATCTTGATGATGACAGAGTACCATGATATAATATTAAAGATCTTCTCTCAAAAGCCTCAAAAGAGATAGGAAGAAAAAGTTATTCTCACTTTGGGTAACCTTGGAAATCCCTTAAAACGCACCCTCACTTGATCTCTCACACTTTACTCTCACAATCTCTCCCAAACACTCACACTCAATGGCCACTCTTAAGAGAAAATCATAGCAAAAGTTTTGAGTGCTAGTTTTTAGGACTCTTATATAGAAAATACAAGAAAAACTTAAAAACTAAAAATTATAAGTTAACTGACTTAAGATCGTATAATACGATCAAGGATCATCTATAAGAACTATTCAAAAATCTAGTTATGATCATGTACGAACCTTATTTTGTACTCTGTCTATCATCTATATAAACTGACATAGTACTATATGAATAGTTTAAAATTGAACTTATTCATTTGGTAGAATCTTGTACAAACATCATTTTATACTCTATTATTTATCTCTATGAACTAACATTGTAATGTATGAATAGTTCAAAACTAAATATATTCATTTGGTATGATACTATATAAACCTTATTTCATACTCTGTTAGTTATTTGTATGAACTGAAATCATATAGTACGAACAGTTAACACAAATCAAGATTCATTTGATATAAATATAGATGATCCCATTTTTTACTCTATTAGTCATCTGTATAAATTAATATTATACAATTTGAGCAATTTAAAAATTCAAGACATGATTTGATTAACTTCATTTTGAAGGAAAAAAATATGACAAATCGTCTAGTACATTTATAAATCATACAGCACGATTAGTTTTAAAAATTCTAAGTTTTGACTCTCACCCTCAATATGTGTGTGTATGGTTACTCAATTACAATCATACTCTCTCAGACTCAAGAAAAATAAAAAATAAAAATTTACAAACATTTTTACATGAAACTCTAATATACTCTATCTTGAAGTGTTCATCAATATCGAGTATGATTTCCCTGAATTGTAAGTACACACAAACAACAAATAGAAAATGTCTAGTACATGTTAGGAGAAATGATAAAATTAACAAATCAATAATATTTTTCTATCATAAAAAAACATATTCTCAAGCTCGATTCCTAAGTTGATATAATATCCTCCTTTTTTATGATGACAAAAATAATTATTGTTTGAATTATAAATAAAATTCTTTTCTCAAAAACTACCCATCAATGAAGTTAAAAATAAATAACATGAGAATCATAAAAATTTTATCCTTTTTTTTTTATTTTGGTTTTATAAACAAATATAAAAACAAAGTACCATGGTTCAATCAACAAAGAGAAATGACAAAACATAAGAAAATACAAGGAAACCAAAATCCATTAACAACCTCCCCCTAAGAACATAAATTCTAAACAAACTTAAAAGAAAAGCTAGTAAAAACAAGCCAAAACACAAAACCAAAAGACTTTTAACACAAATAATAACTCACAACTCAAACCAAAATACAAATAAAAAACTCCCCCTATTTTGTCATCAGAAAAAAATAATACCAAGAAAAAAAATAAGTTGAAGACAAATCTAATAGATGATAAAGAAGAGAATTTTAAACTATTTGCACATACAATATTAAACTCCTAATTGGAAAAAGAAAGACTCAAATTTTAAATCAAAGAACAATTTAGATAAGAAAAGTTGAACAAGTTCAATGTTCACTCTAGAAAGAAAAAATGTCTAATAGAATAGTCATCGAAAAAATAATTAAATAGAAATCTTATAGTTTCAAATTCAATAGTTGAAATTATCATTTAATGCAAGGATTTTCTAAGAATTGAAGTATAGGAAAGAACTAAATATAGTGTGGGCCCATTTTATGCCTCTATATCAATAAGAAATATTTGAGTGGCAAACATTACACATCTTTTCATTTTGGCTCTTTTTGTGCCCCTTTTCAAATTTGGCGACATTGTGCATATTTTCATGTTGGGCTCATTTTATGACTCTTTTCAAATTTAGCACACTTTGTGCATCTTTTGATATTTCGTTCTTTCCACAACCTAATTCAATAAATCTTAGCTTTTGTGATTATCTTCCAAATAAAAGAAAAATGTTTCTCGTATAATGAAGAATAATCCATAAAATAAAATCCTATTGTTAAGTATATAATCAACACATTGAATAAAAAAAATAAAAGAAATATAAGTCACTAATTTTGTAATAATTATAACTATAAGATACAGATATATGAATTAGAACACTTAAATGATCTTATTATTTAAATCTAATTTTTAAATTGATTTAAAGTTCGGGAAGCGAAAAATAATTTTGCTATGAAACAAAAATTTAGTGCAAAATATTTTAAAATTTTCTCTTTTAAATCAAAATTAGTAATTTAAACAATAGAAACTTAAGGACAAACTAAGAGAATTAAAATGAAAGCAAGACAAATATTTCATTAAACAAATAAACCAAATACAACCAATACATAAAGAATAAACATCATAAAGCCATCACATGAATATAGAAAGAAACAAAAGATACATCAACTACAACAGAAAATAAAAACTAAAATATTGGAGGATTTTGATCTGAAATTAGTTGAGGAGAAATGAATATAGAAAAGTGCTTGTTGATTGTAGCTACTTGAGTGTTCAAAGAGCCAAAATGTCCTCTGAGCCAGCCCACATCTTCATTATATATGGCATCCTGATGGTTTATGTGTGTCTCAATATGATCAAATCTTTGATCAAAATGAGACTCAAGTCGATCAAATCGCTGGACCATTTCTTGATAGAAATGATGCTCAGGTCTAGGAGCAAGTGTAGGTGTAGGAGCTAGTGTTGGTGCTGATGCAGGTCCTCTTTCATCAAATTCTTCTCCCTTATCCCCTTGGTCCCAGTTAAAAAGGGAACGAAAGGAAGCATCAGTAAAATATATTGGAAGATTTGTAGGTGGATCGAGATGAATCAATTTGTATTTATTTTCAAGAATATAGGCGACCAGGTGTCCTAAAGCCATATTCTTCTTTCTTTTTTTGTTAGGAATTCCAATGTCAGTAATGTCATTAAGTTTATAGATATAGTCTAGAATCAATTAGGCTTTACCTATTATAGTGTTTGACATAATAAGATATGTGACTGTAGAAAGCAAAGGAGTTAGGTTGATTCGATCACCAACTTTAGAAATAATATAAGTTTGTAAAATATGCTATATGATCCAGGCGTTTTGATTCAAGGTCTATACACGAGATAATTGACTGACTGAAGTGGCACATCTAAGAGTTTGATTTATAGTGGAACAGTCAAAATCAGACCTCAAAGTCATAGTTTACGCCTTTGCCCCTTCAATTCTGAGGTGTAGGAAAGTCCCTAAATCTTTTTTAGTAATCCCTACCCATTATTTAAAAAATATGAGGACATTACAATATTATTTTCTCTCATTCTAAGATTAGCTAGGAAATAATGAAAGGTATCATGATAGAATGCATAGATTAAGGCGATGATGAAAGAAAATTGGGTAGAATCAAAAGGAGACATTACAAAAAAGTTAATGTCTCTTTGGATAAGGAGATGAGATGGAGTTATTTTTGCCTCAAAGAGATGTTGTTAAGCTTCTTCATTCTCTTTAGAAAGGAAATTATCCTCTAATTGACTAGAATGAGAGGAAGATCCTTTGGAGGTTTGAGACCGCTTGCTGCTACTTGCCATTGGGAGAGTTTTAAACACAAGACAGTTTGAGATTGAAAGAGATTGATGAAGAAAACTCAACAAATGCCTTCAAATTTAAAGAAATTGACATGATTGTACAGTATAAAAAAGGTTCGTACGTACAACTATGCGTTCGTATGGGAAAAAAATCTTTTTGTATATACGAATGAATACTACCAAAAATGAAATGGATTTTCATAAACTGTTATTCATGAGGAGTCATTTTATATAGATTTTTGACCAAAATGATCATACAAATGAACAAATGTTCATTTGGGATGATCTTTGAAAAATAATTGCACTTGAATTTCCTCCCTATTCGTACATACGAAAAATGAAGTATTCATACAGTACAAAGACGTGTTTATATAATATGATTTATTTATAAAAATAATTTTTTTGTATTACAAACCTAGAAAAATTATGATGCAAAATCTAGTGATATCATATAGTATGAAAGTTGTTCATACAGTACGACCAAAAAAGGAATTTTTTGATTTGCACATGATAAACATGATTCTTTTCTAAAAAGTAGTCAAATAAGATCCATGAGACACAAAAAAATAAAAAACAAAAATAATTCAAAATAAAAATCAAACCTAAAATAAAGAAAAATAAAAATAAGAACAAACAAAAATAAATCATAAACAACAACCAAATATAAACACCAACAATAAGATACATAACAACTGGAATTTGCTGAATTTCAATTCTTAAGCAAGAATATGAATTACACCTAATATGATTCTTAAGGTACTAAACATTTCAAAAGCAAGTGGTTTTGTGAAAATGTCTGCAAGTTGTAGCTATATGATGTAGCTCAATTTAACTTTTAGTCACATAATCTCCAATGAAGTGATGCCTTATATCTATATGCTTGGTTATAGAGTGTTGAATAAGATTCTTTCAAATGCATATGACACTTATACTATCATAGAAAATTAGAATAGTACCAATTAAAAAACTTAAATTAATAAGTTATAATTTTAACTAAAGAACCTATGTTACACAACTACATAAGGCAATCTATTCTACTTCAGTAGTTGAAAGGGCTGTTGAATTCTATCTTCTTCAATACCAAGAAACTAAAGAGTTTCCACTGAATTAACAAGTTTCAGAAGTACTTTTTCGATCAACCCTATATCTTAGAAAGTTTGAATCAAAACATCTAATGATTTAAAAAGAAGAGTTGTTCCTTGAATATCATATCCCAAAGTTTTGAGTTCCCAAAAGATATCTCAAAATTCTTTTAATAGAAGTAAAATAGGATTCCTTTGGATCAGCTTGAAATCTAGCACAAATACAAACACTAAATATGATATCCTATCTACAAGTAGTTAAGTAAAGTAATGATCTAATTATTCCTCTAAATTTCTTTTGATCAACAAATTTGTCATTAGAGTTCTTGTCTAATTGTAATGATAAACTCATTGGTATACTTATTAGTTTAGCTTTATCCATTTCATATTTCTTAAGGATGTCCTTAATATATTTTGACTGACTCAAAAATGTGTCATCCTTTTTTTTCTTTATGTAAAACCAAGAAAGTAACTCAAGTCTCCCATCAAACTCATTTCAAATTCACTACTCATTACTTTTAAAAAAATCATCATAAATATTTTTATTAGTAGATTCGAACAATATATCATCAACATATATTTGAACAATGTATATATCATCTCCTACTCTTTTTAAGAAGAGAGTAGTGCCCACACTTCCTTTAACAAATGATATTTCTAGTATGAATGAGCTTAGCCTTTCATACCATTCCCTAGATGCCTATTTTAGTCAATACAATACCTTTTTTAATTTAAACACATGTTTAGGAAATTATAAATTTTTAAAACTTAGAGGTTGCTCAACATAAATATCCTCTTGTATTACCTCATTAAAAAAGATACTTTAAACATCCATTTGAAATAATTTAAAATATTTAAAATAGGCAAAAGCTAGTAACACTCATATCACTTTAAGTCTAACTACATGGGCAAATATTTCATCAAAATCAATCCTTTCTATTTGATTGTATTCCTTGGCCACCAATCTTACTTTATTCCTGACCACTACACCTAAATCATTCATCTTATTTTTGAAAACTCACTTAGTTCCAACAACACTTTAATTTTTAGGTATTTCAATTAACTCCTAAACATTATTTGTAATAAATTGATTCAATTCTTCATGTATAGCCAAAATCTAAAATTCACCAGAAAGTGATTGAATTATATTAGTAGGTTCAATCATTAAAATAAAGGTTGAGTGGTTCACTTCATTATAAATTTTATGCCTAGTCCTAACACCTTCACTTGTGTCTCCTAAAATTAGTTCTTTAGGATGACTCTTAGGATATTTCCATCCTCTAGGCAAAGCAATTTCTATTTCAACCTTTTCTTTAAGATATGCATTTTCAACACTTTGGGGTTATTCTTCAACATCTTCTTGTTCTAACTTAGACCCTTCTGAATATTAAATTCATAAAAAACTACATGGGTGGTCTCCTCAACTACCAAAGTCCTTCAGTTAAAAACTCTATAGGATTTACCAACACTTGAATATCGTAGAATCAAATTTAGGATCAAATGTTCCTAAAAGATTTTTATCATTGTTATGAATAAACACCTTACACTTAAAGACATGTAGATATGAAAAGTTAGGTGTTATTCCCTTAAGAAGTTTCTAAGGTGTCTATTTCAACTTATATCAAATATTTACCCTATTCAAAATATAATAAGTCATACTAATCACTTTAGCCTAAAAATATTATGGAACTAAATATTCATCCAATATAACTCTAGTGACTTCTATTAAAATTTTGTTCTTCTTTTTAATAACCTCATTCTATTGAGGGATCTTGGGAGCTAAAAAGTTGTGATATATACCTTGCACTTTATAGAAAATTTCAAATTTTTTATTTTTAAATTCTCCTCTATGATAACTTTAAATTGAAAGAATTTCATAACCTAGCTTCCTCTGAATCCAAGTAAAACAAATCTTATGTGATAAGAATCTAATCTAAGTGAATATTGAATAATCATTAAATATCTCATACCCAAAAATTTTGATTCCTAAACTTATAGTGCTAACCAGTCAAAAAAGATCCATGTGTATGACTTATAGTGGTTTGCTAGTTCTAAGATCTTTAATTAAATGAAAGGAGGACTTTACTTGTTTTCTTAATTTTTATGCATCACACAGGTGATCTTTAATGAAGTCTAATTTGGGTATTCCTCTAACCAATTCTTTTTGGGTAATCTTACTAAGACTTTTCATGCTCTCAGGACAAAGTCTTCAATGGCATAAACAAGATTCATTAGTGATAGTTTTGAGATAAAAAGTATTAGAAGATTTAAAAATTTTAAACAAGCATGTATATATTATTTACTCTATTTCTATTTAAAATATCAATTTCATTTAGACTTATAATATAGCTTGTCTATAAAAATTTAATGTTAAAACCATTACAAAGCTTGTTAATACATAATAAGTTATATTTTAAGCCTTCAACTAATAAAATCTTCTCAATAAAAAATTATTCTTACTGCCAATCATACATGTACCTACCACACTCCTAGACGTATTATCTCCCAGTGTCACTTTACCTCCATCCCTTGCCTCCAGTGATATGAATTGAGTTGTATCTCCAGTCATATATTCCGAACATCCACTGTCTAGGTACCAAATGCTCTCACAAGGGCTTGTATGAGAGCGTTTCTACAAAATTATCAAATATTCTACTTGGGAACCCAAATAAATTTTGGTTCATCTCTTGACAATGAAAAACTAATTGCATGTTTGATATATTATGATTTATGCATGTTAGGTCTCCACACTAGATGTATTATACTATGAATTATATACGTGTGAGAAATATGTCCTATTATTCCACATAAAAAGCATTTAACATCATGAAAAGGATTTATCAATCTATGTAAGTTATAATGTCTTTTCCTATATTATGAAATTAGATGCTTTTGATCAGGATTGTAAAATTGTTCAAGTGTGGGAGGTGTCTTATTTTCCTTAAAAGCTTTCAATTTTTCTTTAAGATATGAGTTTGCACTTTTTAAAACTAAATTATCAACTTTCAACTCATATTCTCTTTGATCAACTTTAGCTATAAACACCTTAAAATCATTCTCAAGATCAGTATAAGATATTTTCAATGAATCATGTTTCTTATTCAAATCATCAAATTAATAAAGCATGGCCATGTGGTTACTATCTATGGATACATGATCTTTCTTAAGATTTTTATATTCTTTTTATAAATTCAAATGATCAATATTAATATTTGTATGCAATTTTCTAAGCTTCCTATATACATTATAAATTTTCTCAGAAACTTTAAATAATTCAGCATAGGATATCACATACCTCCTCTTGATCTGAATGATCAAGTTTATATTCCATTAAAAACAAGTTTGTGACTTGCTCTTCTACTTCTATTTCTAAGGAGTTTAAAGCTGGGCAAGGCCAAAAAACTCTTTTCACTCTTCTCTTGCCCTTCCTAACATTAGTTTTCTCCACAACTTTCTCCTTGTTAGGATTAGCTTAAGATTTGGGTAATCTATTTTTATATGTACAAGCTTCTTGTATTCATAACAAATAACTTCATTAGAAACATTTGCATTCTTATTGAATTTAACTTTGTTCCAATGTTGACGTCTCTATTACCTTCTTATAAAGAAACTTTTGAACTGCCTAATTATGAGTGTAATATATTCTTCATCCTCAAGCATTGATTAATCACTTTTTGAATCATCCACTTTCAGTGTGATATTCTTCTCTTTACACTTGTCATATGTATTAATTTATCTTTGGTTTACTCCTTGCTCATAAAAAATCAATAATCTAAGCAGATTGTCACTTGAATATACATTCAAATCTTTCGACTCTATTATGATAGTTATCTTTGCGTCATAAGCAATAGGTAAATAATGTAGGATTTTATTAACCTTTTCTGAATTAGTTAGTTCTCTACCTAAAGTATAAAATGAGATAATAATCTAAGTAAGATGTGTATACATATCAAAAATTGACTCATTCGATTTCATATAAAATAGTTCGTAGCCATGTAATAAAATATTGAATCTCGATTATTTAACCTAATTTGTCTCTTCTTAAGTTATGCAAAGTCTATCCAAGATTTTTTTTCCATATTTATAGGTAGAAACATGCATATAGTCTTCTGATTTTATTGTATATAGGAAAAAATATTTTAATATTTTGAATTTAACTATGCGAAGTCCTTTTCTTCTAGTGTCTAATCATTGAATGGTATTTTAATTATGTTTGACATTCTTACAACTTGTATGTTATTTTATAATTCCAAATATTATTATTTTGATTATTTATTTCTCCTAACATATTTTGGAAGAATTATTTTTGCTCTTGTGTGTACTAACATTTTAGAGAAATCATAGTCCAAATTGTTGAAGACTTCAAATCAATATCATCTTAGTGTTTTGTAAATTGAAGTTTGTATTTTTCATTTTATTGAGTTTGAGAGAGTGTGATTGTAATTGAGTAACTGAGCACACACACACCAACGAAGAGTTTTAAAATTTTCATTTTTAAAACAGTTAGTACAGTATGATACCATTTCATATGGGATGATCTGGTCAGTTTTTTTCTCCAATGAGCAATGGAACGAATAGAGAGGAAATTTTTTTTTCTAAGTATAGATCGTACAGACGAAATGTGTAGTTTATCCCAGGACAGTCTGCTCTGGATTTGGAAAATGCACTGTTTGTTTAGATGAAATATTTAGTTCATCCTGAATCAAACATGTTTTGGGATTAAGATTTTGATGATAGCAAACAAATCTTGTTTCACTACGACTGCCTTTTTTCTACTGACTTTTCAGGACTCAAAGATCGGACGAAAATTGGAATCAGCTCAAGACTAGGTAGATTAGGATTGAGTCAGTCTGTAATTTTTTTTTTTCTTTCTTTAGTCAATTGTAATTATTTGAAGTAACTGATATTAAGTAACCCTACACACACACTTGAGAGATTTAGAACTTATGTTTTTACTTACATCGTCTCGGACGATATTTATATCATCCTGGACGATTGAGCTCAAAACATAAGATCCAATCAGAATTTCTTAGTTAAGGCAGCCATAATTATCCGATCAGCCTGGACAATACCTTTATCAGCGAGGCCGATATGCTCAATATAGAAATAATTTGCCACCATGATCAATTTAGGTATTCTGTATTTTTGGAAAGCGGTCATGACAATATCACACAATTATGCCTAAATTGATCCTAGAATCAAGGAAGTAATTAAGGATGATTGATACAATCACATCATCCTGGATGATGTAAGTATCAACCAGGATGATCTATTCAAAAACCCTTAGTTGCTTCTGGACGATGAATATCGGCTAGATCAAATTCAGGGTGATGCTCTGGACAATTTTCCTCTGATTTGAACTGATCGGCTGGGATGATCATAAGATCGTTCGGGATGATCAAGCAAATTTTCAATCGTCCAGTTTGCATTCAAAGCGATGCTCTGGCCGATCTTATGCGATTTGTACTGATCGGCCAGGACGATTTACGTATCATCCTGGACGATAAAGTAGGCAACTTGCAATTAATGAGCCCCTTGGAAGCTCTTCTATTTAAGAGCTCTTGTTCAACATTTTTGAACATCCTTGACTGCTGTCTTGACCTGAGAAAACCAAAAGTAGAGAGAGAGAGAGAGAGAGAGAGAGAGAGAGAGAGAGAGAGAGAGAGAGAGAGAGAGAGAGAGAGAGAGAGAGAGAGAGAGAGAGAGAGAGAGAGAGAGAGAGAGAGAGGATCTTGTGAGGGGGAGCTTGTGAGGATTCACAAGGGTTGCTCCAAGCATCGTTCAACTTCTTCTTCCCTAGAGTCTCTTGTCCTTGGAAGGGTTAAGAGAGGTAAGTTTCAGCAAGTGATCGTGGTTCTTTGCCTGCTTCAGGAGGAAGTAAAAGGAGTTGGGTTCTCTGCCTTGCCGGGTGTGGCAAAAAGGAGGTGTTTTTTGTGAGGGCTTCTCCGCCTAACTGTGGGGGCTAAAGGAGAGTCACTTTGGTAGTGCAATACTCGGAGGGCGCCTCCGGGGAGTGGACGTAGGTAGAGTTGACCAAACCACTATAAACCATTGTGTTCTTATTTTTACTGCTTCCGTATTTATTTTCTTTCGCACTTGTTTTTGTGATGAGTTGGTTTGTGATAATCGTTCTTTATGCTTAAAGAAAATTTTAAATACCAATTCACCCCCCCCCCCTCCTTCCGGTTAGCCTCGGGCTAGTTCTATAGGGCTTAAAATCTGTAACGAACTTTCAAGTGCTTACATCATCCTGGTTGAAGCACCTAATCAGCCCAGACGATTTACTTTTTCAACAGTCATCCGGCTTGTCTCCTCAGGACGATCGCCTGTGTCTAATTGTCCTGGCCGATATCTGATCGGCCCGGATGATCGGACCGCCTTTTTGACCAATCGACCTATACGAAATAATTGAACCAAATCGTCCTGGACGATTCTGCGATCGTCCAGGACAATGTGGCTATTTTTTTTAAATTCAGGCCATTCCAGCCATTGTTTTCACCTCAAAGCTTCTTGTTATCTCATCTTTACTTACTGATTTCTTGCTATGGCTGGTGGGAAGCGAGTTCGATAGGCTTCTTGAAGTTCCACGAGGGCCACTCTGAACCCTCAATTCAGGGAAGTGGAGGATCAAGCAGCTTACCATCGGTATAAGGAATGCAGCATCACTCTATCCAGGATAATAAATCCTGCCTACCTTTCATATCCGGTACTAGATCTCTTCGCTCACACTTCTCTCTACTTCATTCTTACTCTAGAAGTCCCTTTTGCCTCTGAACTTCTGTTTGAATTTTTTGCAAATCTCCAAATAAATGCTGCCTACACTGCCCTAACCTTATATGTGAATCGACGTCCAGTCAAAATCACATATCAAGACTGTGTTGAACTGCTGCAGTTATCCACCACCGGGGATAAGCTGCATTTAATTGTCTCTGATCCTGACTTCAACTGGTCCGTTGCAAATCACTTTCTATGCCAAACCAACTCTCCCTTTCATGTTGGATAGACTAGCTTTTTAGTCAAAGATGCTAGGACAATCCAACATGTCCTTCACACCTCCATAATTCCAAAAGTCGGGGATCGAATCCACATCACCCCATTACTTTCTCTTACCACCTTTTACATCATGGCCCATAGAGATTTTAATGCTACTGATCTAATCTTTCGATACATTGATCATTTAACTACAATTCGTGATCCAGGTCATAAGAGAAAACCCACCCAATTTGGCTTTGGGACACATCATCTCATATGTTCTTGAAACTAAAAATAATCTTCAATATCCTACTCACCCCAACCATCCGCCTCCCTGCTACTCAAACAATTTGTTCAATGTCCTTCACAGTACTCGTCTCCACCCAGGAGATGGGAAACCTCAGGGGGCCAAGGAGGAGGAGGCTCCCGCTTCCATTCCTGATCCTGTTCCTCTTCACCAGCACTCACAGTTTGACCAGTTAGTGGAGAGATTTGATCTTTGGGAGACCCATTTCGATGCTTACGTTGTTGCACAGGAGCAGCAACATTCTGAGGACATTGCCCGCTACGAGCAGCACTGCTCAGAGGACTTAGCTCGTTTTAACAGCTATATTACTCACCAGCAGCAGCAGCACGACCAATACATAGACTAGTTCAATGCTCAGTTTACTATGCTAGCTAGCTACTTTCAGCAGGCTCCACCATCTCCACCTCCATCTGATGATCAGGATCCCTCATTTTTTTAGTTTTAGTTTATATTTTATGTGGATTGCTTTCTTTTTCTATATTGTGTTTTTAAGTTGCTTTAGTTTTTGTTTTTAGTTTTCTCCTCATTTTTGATATGTCAAAAGGGGGAGTAGTATGTTTGTACTTGCTCTTGTAGTTCTCTTGTAGTATGTTTGTACTTGTTCAGTTCGAAAATGGAAAGCTTGTTTAGTTTGGCATTACAGTTTTAGAATTGATTATCGATATGTTTTCCATCATCAAAAAGGGAGAGATTATTACAAACATATTTTTGGACTATGATTTTGATGATAGAAAACATATCTTGTTTCACTACAACTACCATTTTTCTACTGACTTTTCAGGATTCAAAGATCGGATGGAAATCAGAATCAGCTCAAGACTGGGTAGATTATGATTGAGTCAATCTGTAATTTTCTTTTTTCTTTCTTGAGTCAATTATAATTATTTGAAGTGACTGATGTTAAGTAACCCTATACACACACTTGCGAGATTTAAAACTTATGTTTTTACTCACATCGTTCCGGACGATATTTATATCGTTCTAGACGATCGAGCTCAAAACATAAGATCCAATCATGATTTATTAGTTAAGGTAGCCATAATTAACCGATCGGCCTGAATGATACTTGTATCGGCCAGGCCAATATGCTCAATATATAAAGAATTTGCCGCCAAGATCAATTTAAGTATTATGTATTTTTGGAAATCGGCCTGGACGATATCACATAATTATGCCTAAATTGGTCCAGGAATCAATGAAGTAATTAAGGATGATTAATACGATCACATCGTCCTGGGTGATCTAAGTATTGGTCAGGACGATCTATTCAAAAACCCTTAGTTGCTTCTGGACGATGAATATCTGCCAAATCAAATTCAGGGTGATGCTCTGAACGATTTTCTTCTGATTTGAACTGATCGGTCAGGACTATCAAGCAAATTTTCAATCATCCAGTTTGCATTCAGAGCGATGCTCTGGCCGATCTTATGAGATTTATACTGATCGGCCAAGACAATTTATATATCGTCCTGGACGATAAAGTCGGCAACTTGCAATTAATAAGCCCCTTAGAAGCTCTTCTATTTAAGAGCTCTTGTTCAACATTTTTGAACATCCTTGGCTGTTGTCTTGACCTGAGAAAAACTAAAGGAGAGAGAGAGAGGATCTTGTGAGGGGGAGCTTATGAGGGGATTCACAAGGGTTGCACCAAGCATCGTTCCACTTCTTCTTCCCTAGAGTCTCCTGTTCTTGGAAGGGTTGGGAGAGGTAAGTTTCAGAAAGTGATAATGGTTCTCTACCTGCTTCAGGAGAAAGCAAAAGGAGTTAGGTTCTCTGCCTTGTCGGGTGTGGCGAAAATGAGGTATTTATTTTTTAGGGCTTCTCCGCCTAGCTGTAGGGGCTAAAGGAGAGTCACGTTGGTCGAGTTGACCAAACCACTATAAACCCTTGTGTTCTTATTTTTACTATTTCCGCATTTATTTTCTTCCGCACTTATTTTTGTGGTGAGTTGGTTTGTGATAATCTTTCTTTTTGCTTAAAGAAATTTTTAAATACCAATTCACCCCCTCCCCTCTTGGTTAGCGTCGGGCCAGTTCTATAGGGTTAACACCCCTAACGAACTTTCAAGTGCTTGCATCATCCTGGACGATACAAATAATCGACCCAGACGATCTTCTTTTTCAACGGTCATCCGGCTTGTCTCCTCGAGACAATCGCCTGTGTCTATTCGTCCTGTCCGATATCTGATCAGCCCGGACGATCGGACCGCCTTTTTGACCAATCAGCCTATGCGCAATAATTGAACCAAATCGTCCTGAACGAATCTGCGATCTTCCTGGACGATGTGGCCATTTCTTTAAATTCAGGTCATTCCAGCCATTATTTTCACCTCAAAGCTTCTTCTTATCTCATTTTTACTTATTGATCTCTTGCTATGGCTGGTGGGAAGCGAGTCCAAGAGGCTTCTGGAAGTTCCTCGAGGGCCACTCTCGACCCTCGATTCAGGGAAGTGGAGGATCAAGCAGCTTACCGCTGGTATAAGGAATGCAAAATCACTCTCTCCAGAATAATCAATCCTGCCTACATTTCATATCCGGTACTAGATCTCTTCGTTCACACTTCTCTCTGCTTCATACTTACTCTAGAACTCCCTTTTGCCTTCAAAATTCTTTTCAATTTTTTTTAAAATCTCTGAATAAATGATGCCTACACTACCCTAACCAAAATTGTGAATTGACGCCCAGTCGAAATCACATATCAAGACTGTGCTGAACTGCTGCAACTATCCACCACCAGGGATAAGCTGCATTTAATTGTCTCTGATCCTGACTTCAACTGGTCCGCTGCAAATCACTTTCTACACCAAACCAACTCTCCCTTTAATGTTGGAGAGACTAGCTCTTTAGTCAAAGATGCTAGGACGATCCAATATGTCCTTCGCACTTCCATAATTCTAAAAGCCGGGGACCGAATCCACATCACCCCATTACTTTCTCTTACCACCATTAACATCATGGCCCATAGAAATTTTAATGCTACTGATCTAATCTTTCGATACATTGATCATTTAACTACAATTCGTGATCTGGGTCATAAGAGAAAACTCAATCTTGCTTTGGGAAACATCATCTCATATGTTTTTGAAATCAAATACAATCTTCAATTTCCTGCTCATCCCAACCATCCGCCTCCCTGCTACTCAAACAATTCGTTCAATGTCCTTCACAGTACTCGTCTCCACCTAGGAGATGGGGAACCTCAGGGAGCCGAGGAGGAGGAGGCTCCCTCTCCCGTTCCTGATCCTGCTCCTCTTTGCCAGCACTCACAGTTTGACAAGTTAGTTGAGAGATTTGATCGTTGGGAGACCCAATTTGATGCTTATATTATTGTATAGGAGCAGCAACATTCTGAGGACATTGCCCGCTACGAGCAGCACCGCACAGAGGACTTAGCCCATTTTGACAGCTACATTACTCACAAGCAGCAGCAGCACGACCAGGACATAGCCTGGTTCAATGCTCAGTTTACTATGCTAGCTAGCTACTTTTAGTAGGCTCCACCACCTCCACCTCCATCTGAAGATCAGGATCCCTCCTTTTTTTAGTTTTTGTTTCTATTTTCTATGGATTGCTTTTTTTTTCTGTATTATGTTTTTTAGTTGCTTTAGTTTTTGTTTTTAGTTTCCTCCTCTTTTTTGAGATGTCAAAAGAGGGAGTAGTATGTTTGTACTTGCTCTTATAGTTCTCTTGTAGAATGTTTGTACTTGTTCAGTTCGAAAATTGAAAGCTTGTTTAGTTTTGCATTACTGTTTTAGAATTGATTATCGATATGTTTGTCATCATCAAAAAGGGGGAGATTGTTACAAACATGTTTTTGGATTATAATTTTGATGATAGAGAACAAATCTTGTTTCACTACGACTGCCTTTTTTCTACAGACTTTTCAGGACAAAGATTGGACGAAAATCGTAATCAGCTCAAGACTGGGTAGATTAGGATTGAGTCAGTCTAAAATTTTCTTTTTTTTCTTAATTGATTCAATTGTAATTATTTGAAGTGACTAATGTTAAGTAATCCCACACACACACACTTGAGAGATTTAGAACTTATAATTTTACTCACATTGTCCCGGACGATATTTATATCGTCCTAAACGATCGAGTTCAAAACATAAGATACAATTAGGATTTCTTAGTTAAGGAAGCCATAATTATCCGATTGGTCTGGATGATACCTGTATCGGCCAGGCCGATATGCTCAATATAGAAAGAATTTGCCTCCATGATCAATTTAGGTATTCTGTATTTTTGGAAATCGGCCAGGACAATAATGATATCGGCCTGGACGATATCACATAATTATGCCTAAATTGATCCAGGAATTAAGGAAGTAATTATGGATGATTTATACAATCACATCATCCTGAATGATCTAAGTATCGGCCAGGATGATCTATTCAAAAACCTTTAGTTGCTTCTGGACGATGAATATCAGCCAGATCAAATTCAGGGCGATGCTCTGGACGATTTTCCTCTAATTTGAACTTATCGGCTGGGACGATCGTGAGATCGTCCAGGACGATCAAGCAAATTTTCAATCATCCAGTTTGCATTCAGGGCGATGATCTGGCCGATCTTATGAGATTTGTACAGATCGGCCAGGACGATTTACATATCATCCTGGACGATAAAGTCGGCAACTTGTAATTAATGAGCCCCTTGGAAGATCTTCTATTTAAGAGCTCTTATTCAACATTTTTGAACATGCTTGGCTGCTGTCTTGACCTGAGAAAACCTAAAGGAGAGAGAGAGAGAGGTAGAGAGAGAGACAGAGGATCTTATGAGGGGGAGCTTATGAGGGGATTCACAAGGGTTGCTCCAAGCATCGTTCCACTTCTTCTTCCTTAGAGTCTCTTGTCCTTAGAAGGGTTGGGAGAGGTAAGTTTCAGAAAGTGATCGTGGTTCTCTGCCTGCTTCAGGAGGAAGCAAAAGGAGTTGGGTTATCTGCCTTGCCGGGTGTGGCAAAAAGGAGGTGTTTTTTGTGAGGGTTTCTCTGTCTAGCTGTGGGGGATAAAGGAGAGTCACGTTGATAGTGCAAAACTCGGAGGGCGCCTTCAGGAGTGGACTTAGGTCTAGTTGATCGAACCACTATAAACCCTTGTGTTCTTATTTTTACTGCTTCCTCATTTATTTTCTTCCGCACTTTTTTTTTTGTGGTGAGTTGGTTTGTGATAATCATTATTTTTTTCTTTAAAGAAATTTTTAAATACCAATTCAACCCCCCCCCCCTCTTAGTTAGCCTCGGGCCAGTTTTATAGGGCTTAACATCCCTAACGAACTTTCTCATCCCAATACAATCTACTCTGGATTTGGCAAATACACTATTCGTCCAGGCGAAATGTTTAGTTCGTCTTATGATAATCTTCTCTGGATTTGACAAATACATTATTCATCCAGAAGAAATGTTTAGTTTGTCCCAGGATGATCTGCTTTGGATTTGGAAAATATACAGTTCATATAGACTATATTTTTTAATCGTATCAGGATAAAGGGCTCTGTTTTGTATACTTATAATTCTTGCTGACTTTTTTAACCAATAAACTTTGAAAAAGAACTGTTAATACCGGACAACAACGTTCGTATGGGATGATGATCGGGTACAAATAGAGTTTGTACCCATTCACAATGAGTTCGTACATAATAGTTTTTGAACTATTTATACGTATGAAATTTGATCGTACAGGACAATAATGTATGCTCAAACTTAAAAAACTCAGTTTTCCTGGATGCTTTTATGTGTCTTTTCTATAAAAGGTCCACTAGAAGCTGACCTTTAATCTTTTTGTCACTTGGTCTTCATGAATGGTAAAGGGAAATTGAAGGAGAGAGTGAGAGAGAGTGTTTAAAGGAGATTTATTACTATGGGAGGGGAGTGTGAAGGGTTAACTCAGTTACTCAAGAGTAAGAATCTCTGTGTACTTTGAGTTTTATTTCACTTTTTTTTCTTATCCTTTTAGATTTCTAGTGTGAAGATATTTCAAGAAAATCCAGTACTCTATCGACACTTGGAGAGTGTGAACAACCGAAGGTTCTCTGCCTATACTTAGAGAGAGTGAAAGGACAAAGGTTCTCTACCTACATTTGGAGAGTGTGAACAGCCGACAATTCTCTACCAACACTTGGAGTGAGTGAAAGGACGACGGTTCTCTGCCGCACCGAATAGTGGTGGAAGATAGTTTTGTGAAGGCTTCTCCACCTTGCCGTGGGTGAAAAAGGAGAGACACTAGTGGTAATTGTGCAATACATAAAGTTGGAGACTTCAAGGAGTGGATGTAGGTCGTGTTTGACCAAACCACTAAAAACCTTTATGTCTTTTTATTTTTGCTACTTTAATTTCTGCATTTAATTTTTTCGTGTTGAAAAATTATTTTTGAAAAATAAAAAAAAATCAACTTGCTCAATTTTTAATAGGTTTTGAATTTTTAAATCCAGCGAAGAGAGAAATTTTTTAAATTACCAATTTAATCCCCCTCTTAGTTAGCCTTTGGGACATTAGCTTATGTTTAATAACCTAACTCATATTCAACAAGTTTCAACAAGTGGTATCAGAGCTTACTTTCAAAACTATAAGTTTAAACTACTTTTTGATTAACGACCATGGCTATATTTGGAAATTGAAACACACCAGAAGGTTACTCGATAACTAGACCTCCCTTGTTTGACAATATTCATTTTGACTTTTGCAAAACATGTATGTCAACTTTTTTACAGTCACTAGAATATCGTATTAGGATCTTAGTTCAAGAAAGGTATACAAAACTAACTAGATTAGTTGACGATGTTAGAGTAGAAACACCCTTTGCAGACTAGACTGTAGAAGAACATCACTTAGCACAACTTAATGCTAAATGTTTAAATAGTTTCTTTTATGCACTTAAGTTAGAAGATTACATGCAGGTTTTCACTTGCAAGTGTGGAAAAGACATATGAGATAGACTCTGTATAACTTATGAAGGGACTGATGAAGTTAAGAAATCTAGATTAAACATCTTGTTACATGACTATGAATTATTTTACATGAAATCCAATGAATCTATTTCTGACATGTACACAAGATTCACTCAGATAGTCACTTTTTTATATGCATTGGGTAGGGAACTAACGAATGTTGAAATGGTTAATAAGATACTTTATTATTTTCCTACTACATATTATGCTAAGATAACTACAATTACAGAGTCAAAAGACTTAAATATTTACACTATTAACAATCTTCTTGGATTACTAATTGCTTACGAGCAAGGAGTGAGTCAACGAAAGATTAATGCATGAGAGCCACGAAAGAAGAAAAATATAGCACTGAAAGTGGAGAAGTTAGAGAGTGATCTATCTGTACCTAAGGATGAGGATGACATTACCTTAATAACTATGCAATTTAGGATCTTTCTAAAGAGGAAGCAGAAGAGATGCCAACAATGGAATAGAGGTAAGTTCAATAGAAATGTTAAGGTTTCTAATGATGTGATTTGCTATGAGTGCAGGAAACCTGGACATGTGAAGTCAAAATAATCAAAGCTTAAAGCCACTCCTAGTAAGAAGAAGGCAGAGGAGAACTAAATGTGAAGAAGGGCAAGAAAAAATTTTAAAGAGCTTTCTAGGTGGACTCAGCTTCAGACTCATCAAAAACTGAAAAGGAGGAGGAAGTCACCAACTTGTGCTTAATGTCCGATAATTTTGATCAGTCGGATCAAGAAGAGAGATTTGAGTTGAGCATAATGGGAGATTTGAGTTATTTTCTAGGCTTTAGCATTAAGCAAATTGAGGGGGGTATATTTCTTACTCAGTCAAAGTATGTTAAGGACATCCTCAAAAAATATGAAATAGATAATGCTAAACCTGTTAGTACACCTATGAGTTCATCAGTTCAATTGGATAAGGTTCTAAAGGAAAAATCTGTTGATCAAAAGAAATTTAGAAAAATTATTAGATCTTTGCTTTACTTGATAGCTAGCTGACCCGATATTTTGTTTAATATTTGTTTATATGCTAGATTTCAATCATATCTAAAAGAATCACATTTGATAATATTGAAAAGGATTTTGAGATATCTCTTGGGAACTCAGAACTTAGGTATTTGGTATCTTAAGTTTAGCTCTTCATTTAAAATAATTGAATATTTATATTCAGATTCTGCATGTTGTAGGGTTGATATAATAAGTAATTCTAAAACATGTCAATTTATTGGAAATTCTTTAGTCTCTTGTTCTAGAAGAAAATAGAATTTCGTAGCCCTTTCTACTGCTGAAGCTGAATACATCGCCTTAGGAAGTTGTACAGCACAAGTACTTTGGTTGAAATAATAGTTAATTGATTTAGAATTAACAATAGGCACAATTCACATTTATTGTGATAACACTAGTGCCATTTGCATTTTGAAAAATCCTATTCAACATTCAAGAACCAAACATATTGACATCAGACATCATTTCATAAGGGATCATATATCCAAAGGAGAAATTGAATTCAATCATATTTCAACTGAAAATCAACTTGCAGACATTTTTACAAAATCACTAGCCTTTGATACTTTCAGTACATTAAGAATAAGGCTTGGTGTGATTGATTTGAATGCTTAATTAAAATTTTTGCAACATTGATATGTGTTTTTGTGAGTGTGTTTTATGTTTTTGATTTACTTGTGTGTTTTTCAGTTTTTGTCTATTTTATGTGCATGTTTGCTTTTATGTTTTTTATCCTTTTGTTTTGTGTGTTTTCAAAAAATTTTACATTAAAATTCATATTTTTGAGTAATCATATGAAATTTTCTAAGTGTGATATTTGTATGTATGAAATTCATTTTGTGCTGGACGAATCCTGTAGCATATCGATCGTTGAGTTGAACAGTATGTGTATAGTTTCTCAATTTTATTACTGATCATATATACGATCCCCAGATCCTTTGAACGATATATATTCATTCATATGTATGAATGTAGATGGTTTTATAGACATAATCAGTTTTTATTTTTGATCATATGTACGAACCTTGAGTTCGTACATACAAATATGTGGCATTCTAAGTGGGGGACATTTCAAATCCTTATAAAAATGATCTTAAATAATCAATCATCCCGGACGAACACTTGTTCGTCTGTACGATCATTTGGTCAAAAAGTCTATACGAAAGTATGCCTCGTAATTTGCATGATTATGAAAATTCATTTCATTTTGGACACATTTATTCGTACATACAAAATTCTATTTCGTACGTATGAACCCAAGTATCGTACGGTATGAACCATTTTTATACGTACGAAAGATCATTTTTCTTTAAATAGAAGGCTTTAGAACTCTAATTTCATACACTTCAAAAGCCTTTCCAAATCCTCTCATCATTCCAAATCTTTCAAATAGCAAGCTCTAGCAAAAGAAGTAGAGTGGCTAAGGAACTTACCAGGGGACCTTCCTCTAGAAATCCTGAAAAAAAATTTCTATCCAAAACCAATAAGGAGTCTTTTCCTAGGTTTGTTCCGCTAAAATCACCCCTTTTAGAGTTCTTCTCAACGAAAACATTAACTTTTAAGTAATGCACCTTTTTACTTCGACCCAGATTACTTTTATTCTAACCCTAATCTATTCCTCCAAGGACACATTCCACTATTTCCTTGCAAACATGACTTTCAATGCTGACCAGAATAGGATTAGTTCCTATGTTTTGAAAAAGAGGGTACAAATAACCAAGGAGGTTTTGGGGATATTCTTAAATTTATGGACTTATATGATTAGAGCCCATACCTTGACCTTGGCCTCTAACTATGACTGGGCTACAATAAACCAAGTAATTAGAGAGGTTAGAGAAGTATACCATTTGCCTAAGATGTCTACTCTTAATCAAAATGCCCGGATCATCCAGCAAGTTCTTCGAACTTCTATAATTCCTAAAGCTGGTGATCAAATAAATATTACTCATCTTCTTTCCACTGTAACATACCTGATTATGACTGGCCAACCAATAGACGAATCCCAACTAATCATTAATTATATATATAGACTTTATGAGACTGGCCATACCTCCAATAAGCGAAAGAACAATATTGTCTAAGGACACCTTATGTCATACATTCTTGAAAATAAGTATGAACTAGTTTATCCTGTTCAACATCTAGAAGAGCCTATTTACTATAATGATGCTTCATTTCGAGCAATCTTTGCTAAAGATGCATATCTAGAAAGTGACAAATCAGAGGGAGAAAGGAGAGGACCTGCACCTACACCTACTATTGGACCAAACTTTTAGAAGATGGTCTAGCGCTTTGATCGTCTTGAGAGCCACTTTAATCAATATTTTGATCAAATTAAAACTCATCTTCAGCAGCAGGATTTTCAACATCAGCAGGATATGGGCTGGATACAAGGTCAATTTGACTTGGTCAACACGAACACAACTATGATGAATAGCTATTTTAATCTCTTCAACCAGCCACCTCCTCCAGACCAGGGCCCCTCAGAATGAACAATGTGCTTCTTTTGTGATTTTCTTTGCCAGTTCTGATGATGTTTTGTGTTTTTGTGACTGTTTTTTAGTTTTTGTTTTATGAACTATTGTGAATTGATATCATCCGTGCTCCAATGTATTAACTTTTATCTTGATATCAATAAAATCTATCTTTTCTTATTTTAGTTATTTTTTATCTCTTTTAGAAATGTTCATTAGCATAAATGATAATCTTAACTTAAGTGATCTAAAAAATGGTATTATTTGAAAAGCAATACAAAAAATTAGCTTCATTAGAAAATCTAATTTTTCATAAATTTAAGTTAGCTTATAACTCGATCAAGTTAAGGATATCAATCTCATATTCTTTTTAGGCATACAAAATTTTAATATTATTATTGCAATCCTGATATCTTATTATTATTTATTTCTCTTTTTAATATAATTATCTTTACATTTAGAGAAATTTGAGCTTTTTTATTATAGACTTTGGAAAGAATAACTTAAAATTTTGAAAAATGTACAAAGGTACAAAAATCGAAAGAATGCGCAATGGTTTGCAAATTGAAAAGAGGCACAAAATTAGCCCAAATATAAAAAGATGCACAAAGTGTGCCACAAATATTGAAAAGATACGCAATGTTGTTACAAGTATATGTTCTTTCCTCTCTCTTTTAATCTTTAATTTCAAATCCATCTAATGTTCAATTATCATTTGTATTGGAACTTGACTTACATTAATTTTTATTTCATCACTTTTGCAATAATTTTCCTTGTCAAATTGTCTAGACTGATTCATGTCCTTAATATATTTATTTTGTCTTTGTTATATCTTAATTTAAATGATATAAATCTTTATTTTTTTCATTAATGAACATTAATCTTATTATTGCACTTATAGCTTCGTCTCTTTTTGAATCAAGTATCAATGGATTCTCATATGACTTCTTACATTTTTGTTGTCATTTTCTTATTCTCTTTTTGATATTATCAAAAAGAGGGAGAAATATTATTTGAACTTTTATGTGTTTTTGTTCGGATTTGTTTTGAGTTTGCATTTGATTGGTTGCATTTTGTATGATAAAAAATTTAAAAAATTAAAATTTTTAAACTGTTCATGATAGAAAACTCCTTACATTCACATGCTTATTCATTCAGGGGGAGTTAAGGAGAAATTTATGATCTTCAATTGTACTCAAATAATAATTATTTTGCCACCATCAAAAAGGGGGAGATTGTTGAGATAGTTGTTACTTAGCTTTGCATGTTTGACATTCTTGCAACTTGTATATTTTTTTATGATTCCAAATATTATTATTTTGATTATTTGTTTCTCCAAACATATTTTAGAAGAATTATTTTTTCTCTTGTGTGTACTAATATTTCAAAAAAATCATACTCCATATTATTGAAGACTTCAAATCAAGATTAACTTAGAGTATTTTGTAAATTGAAGTCTGTATTTTTCATTTTATTAAGTCCGAGAGAGTGTGATTGTAATTGAGTAATTGAGCACACACACACCGGGGGAGAGTTTTAAAATTTTCATTTTTAAAATAGATCGTATGGTACCATATCATTTCATACGAGACGATCAGGTCAATTTTTTCCCCAATGAGCAATGGAATAAACAGAGAAGGCCAAAAAATTTTCTAAATATAGATCGTACAGATGAAATTTTGGTTTGTACCAGGATGATCTGCTCTGGATTTGTAAAATACACTATTCATCTAGATGAAATGTTTAGTTCACCGCAGAACGATCTGCTTTGGAGTTGGCAAATACACTGTTCGTCCAGTTGAATTGTTTAGTTCGTCTCAGGACGATCTGCTCTGGATTTAGCAAATACATTGTTCATCCAGACAAAATGTTTAGTTCGTACCAATATGATCTACTCTAGATTTGGCAAATAAATAGTTCATACATATGATATTTTTTAATCATATCGGGATGAAGGGCTCTATTCTGTATAATTATAATTCTTCCAGACTTTTCGTACCAATAAACTTTGAAAAATAACTGTTCATACTGAACGAACCACGTTCATATAAGATGATTATCGGGTACAAATAGAGTTTGTACCCATTCATAATGAGTTTGTATACAACAGTTTTTGAACTACTTGTACATACAAAATTCAATCGTACGGGATGATTATGTACGCACTGTAAGAGCAATTTTTCCTTCCAGGTTCGTCCGAGATGATCAGTCCAAAATCAGGTGATAGAGAAGTTCGTCCCAGGACAAAGTAGGGTTCGTCCGTATGAAATTTGTCCAGAGAGCAACTCGTCCAGGAACGATAAATATTTTGTCTGAACAAAATTCGTTTAGTAGGCAAATTATCCCTGGACAATTTTGGATCGTCCAGGACGATCTGCAGGCATATATAATGGTTTGAGATCTTTTCGAAGAGAGAGAAAAACCAGGATAAAGAAAATCAAAGGAAAAATAGAATAAAAGTGATTTTTGGGTGACTTCGGTCCGTTTCCGTCCGTCACTGTAGTTGAAAAAGTTGACTGACTCGAGGTAAGACACATTCTGCCTTTCTCAATTTTCAGAAACAAGAATTTTGATGACTTTTCTGTCTCACATTTTATTTCCATTACCGAATATTTGGTTTCTTTTCGCACTGACAAACTTTTTACTGTGTAACTTTTGGTATGTTTTTAGGATAATATTTGTGCACGTTTTGAGTATTTTCTGGAAGATTGTTACCGAGTATTTTGGATTCTGTGAAGTTTTAATCGAATTATAAATTATCTGGATGTTGAAAAAGTTGCTTCAGTACAATAAAAGTCTTACAATATTGTTTTGTATTATCTGTGATAATTTGGTGAATTTTTGAATCTGTTAATTCTATGTAAAGTCAGTATACTGCCATTATGTCGCTGACGATTTTCTAACAAAATATAATTTTCTGAATTGATTGCTTTGATGTACTGTGATATCATAAGGGAGTTATAAGGGGTCAGAATCCTTTGAGATTCTATCTGTGTCAGGAAAATCTAAAAAGAAAATAAGTTTTGTTCTGAAATTATGTATATCCATTATGTTCTGGTGCTATCAGCACAAAGGGAGGCATAAGGGTTCAGAATCCATTGAGATTCTATCCGTGTCAGGGAAGGGAGGCATAAGGGGCCAAAATCCGTTGAGATTCTGTCTGGGTCAGGGTTATTTGATATCTAAATCTGATATGTGTTATGTGATATGTGATCTGATATTAAAATATGATTTGAAATCTGCTCCGTACGATTTTGTTTGTTTTGTGAAATCTGATTTGAATGTTCTGGTATGTGATATAAATTCAGTTCTTCTGTACCGGTTATTTGATTTCTGTTCGATATATGTTCTGTATGATTATCTGAATTCTGTACCGCTACTATTCTGATGCATTTTTTATTATGAATTTCTAGGAATTTTGATGGGCGATTGTAGTCTTGCTGAGCTGTTAGCTCATCCTCATTTTCTGCTTGGTTTTCAGGTTCTGGGAAAGGGAAGGAGATCTTGGACTAGTAGTTCTGTGTCTGATCAGAGATTAGGTATTTTATACTTTTGATTTTTGTATAAACATGACTTTTCTGTTATGTTCTTTCTATCGGTAGCCATGTATTGTATTGTACATGATTATTTTGAGGATAGGAGAAAATGATAGATGAACTATTATGTATATTTAAAAGTTATAGTAGCTTTTTTTTTGTTCTGTATGACTAAAATTTGGAAGAATGTTTGAAGCAAATTCCAAAACTAGATACTAGATTTTCAACATTTGTCGCGGCCCAACGTGAAGGGTTTCGATCCAGTCGGGTTGGGTCGTGATAAATCTTTAGTGGTATCAGAGCAATGGTTTTGGAATTTGGATTGTAAGACAGAGCTATAGGAATTGATCTATAAGTCTGGTGGGGTAGTTTCTATTTGTTTAGATTTTCATTATTTTTGTTTTATATGCATGTGCATAGTTGCATTCTATGTGATTATGGATCTGCTAGACCCTAATATAACTGATGGGCAGAGTGCTAGCCAGGCAGCTCCTATGAACAGTACTGCCCCAGTGGTTGGTTCTGATATAATTTCATAGTTTGTTACGTTGGTTGCTCAGATGATGAGTGAGACTCAGAATAGAGCATCTATTATTATATCTGAAGATGTAGATAGACATCTACAAATGTTTCTGAGATTGAAGCCTCCGAGGTTTGAGGGCACTGTTGAGCCCAGAGCAGCTAAGGATTGGTTAAGAACGTTGGAAAAGATATTTGACGGTATGCAATATCCTCCGGATAGGAAGGTACCGTTAGCAGTTTTTTTGTTATATGGTGAAGCTGAGTGTTGGTGGATGGGCCAGCAGGAGGAGAAATTTCAAGGTAAATTGAACTCTCTGATTTCTTGGGAAGAATATTTTGAAGTATTTCGATCGTGGTTTGTACCCCCTTTGCAAGATAGCAAATGCATGAGACTTTCCTGAGGTTGGTTCAGTGGAGCAGGACAGTGATGCAGTACGAGGCAGAGTTTACTATTTAGCCAGATATGCTCCACTGTTGGTTAATACTTCTGCTAAGAAGTGCTATATATTTCTGAGGGGACTACGATATAGTCTGAGGCAGCCCCTAGTACTATTTCATATTTCTGATTTCTTTGAGCTTGTTAAGAGAGCTCGTCTGATAGAGAACGATCTGATGGCTACTCAGTAGTGGTGGACTGCTAGTAGGAAAAGGTTCAGTGGTAATGCTTCTAACAGTGGTTATTCTTGAAAGAAGAGATTTGTTTCTGGAGACTCCAGGAGGAGTGGACAGTCAGGATCCACTACAGTTTTTGATAGTGGTAGTGTGACCAGTTTTGGGTCAGTCAGTGGGAAACTTGTGTGTCAAACTTATGGATGATGCCATTTTGGCCAGTGCTACAGGATGACTGGTCAGTGTTTCAGATGTGGTCAGCTAGGACATTAGATTGCAGAGTGTCCACATGCCGGATCTGAGTCCAGATTAGATAATATTGCAAGATCAGTAGGAAGACTGAGGACAATTCCTCCACATACTGTTTTTGAAGGCTCAACTGTTAGAGCTGGTGGTTCGGGTTCTATGGCAAGGAGATTGTCTAGTGGTAATCAGAGGGAGACTAGTGGTTATGTAGCTCCAGCTCCTATTTAGTCACGTGTGTATAGTTTGAATCAACAAGAGGCTCGAGATGCTCCGGATGTGGTGACAGGTACGATTTTCATTTCTGAACACCCATGTCGTGTTTTGTTTGGTTCTGGAGCCAGACACTCGTTTATTTCCGAGCGCTGTTTTGATATTTTGCATTTGGATTCTATGACGTTATCGATTTCTCTTTCAATTCTTTTGCCGGCTGGGAATAATTTGATTGACCAAAAGTTTTTTTTGTGAAATTAATATTTCTAGCAAGAAGTGGAAGTCGTGTTTGATTTTATTGCCGATTTCTTCGTATGACATGATTTTGGATATGGATTGGCTGAGTCTGTATGAGGCTCAGATTAATTGTTTGAAGAAATAAGTGAGCTTGCTTATGGATGGTGAAAGATGTGTATTTCAAGGGTTAAGAGGAGTTTTATCCTGTTTGATTTCTGTGTTGGAAGTTAAGAGAATGTGGAAGAAGGGTTGTTTGGTGTTTTTAGCATTAGTACGGGATATGAATGTAGATTCAGGTTCTATTTTTGATATCCCGGTTGTACGAGATTTTCCAGATGTATTTCTTGAAGAGTTGGTTGGATTACCTCCAGATAGAGATGTTGAGTTCTGTATTTATGTTTTTCTAGATACGACTGTGATATCTAAGGCTCCGTATAGGATGGCACCGAAGGAACTTTCGGAATTGAAAGTTTAGCTCCAGGAGTTGGTGGATATAGGATTTATCCGTCCTAGTGTCTCTCCTTGGGGAGCACCTATTCTATTTGTGAAGAAAAAGGATGGGACACTGCGGATGTATGTTGACTATAGAGATCTGAATAAGGTCACTATCAAGAATAAGTATATGTTGCCTTGGATTGATGATTTGTTTGATCAGCTGGCTGGATCTTCTGTATTCTCAAAGATTGATTTTAGATCTGGATATTATCAAGTGAGGATAAAGGAAACTGATGTGATGAAAATAGCTTTCAGTACTCAGTACGGGCACTACGAGTTTTTTGTTATGCCTTTTGGGGTAATCAATGCACCTGTTATATTCATGGATTTGATGAACAGAGTGTTCAAGGAGTATTTGGATAAGTTTGTGATCGTCTTTATAGATGATATTCTGGTTTATTCTGCTTCTGAGGAAGATCATGCCAGACATTTGAAGAGTGTGTTGGAGACTTTGAGGCAGCATCAGTTGTATGCTAAATTCTCCAAGTGTGAATTTTGGGTAAAGTGTATTTCTTTTCTGGGTCATATCGTGAGCGGTAAAGATATTTCTGTTGATCCCCAGAAAATTCAAGCTGTTTCTAATTGGCCAAGGCCTACAACCGTATTTGATATACGTAGTTTCTTGGGTATGATCGGATATTATAGGAAGTTTGTGAAAAAAATTTCTCAGATTTCTACACCTCTGACGAGACTGACTCAAAATTCAGTAGCTTTTGTTTGGACACCGGAGTGTGAAGCTAATTTTCAGAAGTTGAAGGATTGTTTGACTTCTGCTCCAGTGTTAGCATTTCCATCTGGTATGGAAGGATTTCATGTATTCAGTGATGCTTCACTAAAAGATTTGGGCTGTGTTCTGAAGCAGCATAGTCAAGTAATTGCTTATACTTCAAGATAGTTGAAACCACATGAAAAGAATTATCAGACGCATGATTTGGAATTGGCTGCAGTTGTATTTTCTTTAAAGATTTGACGTCACTACTTGTATAGCGTTAGGTGTGAGATCTTTACGGATCATAAGAGCTTGAAGTACATTTTTACTCAGAAGGATCTGAATTTGAGGCAAAGAAGATGGCTTGAGCTGATCAAGGATTATGATCTGACGATTCAGTATCAGCCTGGTAAGGCCAATGTGGTAACAGACGCTCTGAGCCAGAAGTCTTCTAAATTATCAGGTATTCAGCTCACTTCTGACGAGTATCTGAAATGAGATATGAAAAGATTACAGTTGGAAGTAATTTCCTCTACTGGTTTAGATTCAGATATGTTAACTCAGATGAATATTCAATCTTCTTTGGAAGAGAGGATTCAGGAAGCTCAGAAGTCAGATGCTGACTATTTGAAGTTGATTTTTCAGATTAAATCTGGTAAGAAACCTGAACTGCAACTTTTTTATTTTGGTGTTATTTTCTATAAGAATAAATTGTGGATTCCTATGTTTGGAGATCTGAGGAAAAAGATTTTGCACGAATCTGACCATTCAGGCTATACTATTCATCCATGAAGTGGTAAGATGTACGGAGATATGAAGAGTTTGTTTTGATGGACTGAAATGAAAAAGGATATAGCAGAGTTCGTCTCGAAATGTGAAGCCTATCAGTTAGTGAAGGCAGAGCATCAGCGACCAGTCGGTCTTTTATAGTCGTTGCCTATCCCTGAGTGGAAGTGAGAGGAGGTAACGATGGATATTGCTATGGGTTTTCTTTCGATCAGATAGATGGATCCGGTGGATAAGTTAGCTTAGATATATGTGAACGAAATTGTCAGGTTGCATGGCATACCAAAAGTGATTGTATCTGATAGAGATAGACGATTTACTTCCAGACTTTGGAATGGTATTTAGCAAGGATTGGGTATGAAGTTGCATTTCAGTACTACTTTTCATCCGCAGACTAATGGACAGACTGAGAGGACTATTCAGGTATTAGAAGATATTTTGAGGTTATGTGTTTTAGATTTTAGAGGCAGTTAGGAAGATCATATCTCACTAATAGAATTTGCTTATAATAATAGTTATCAGTCAAGTATTGGTATGACACCTTACGAAGCTCTATATAGCCGAAAGTGTAGAACTCCTCTAACTCTGACTGAAATGGGGGATAAATAAGAAATGGGTTCATCCTTTGTGAATGAAACTGTTAAGAAAATCAATCTGATTAAAGAAAGATTGAAAGCTGCACATGACAGGCAATAGAAGTATTATAATCAGGAGCACAGATTTGTAGAATTTCAGGTTGGTGACACGTATCCTCTTTGAGAAAGTGGATGTCTAATTCTGAAAAGAAACTGTCTGCTGATGATGTGGAGAATCAGGAGAATCTGCAATACAAGGAAGAGCCTGAAAAGATTTTGGCTTATGACATTCGCAAGTTAAGAAGTAAACAGATTCCTATGGTTAAGATTCAGTGGAAGCATAGAACAGCATGAGAAGCTACTTGGGAGAAGGAGTCGGATATGAGATAGTTATATCCGCATCTGTTCTGACTCACTTTTGTTTTGGAAATATCGAGGACAATATTTTTCTGAAGGTGGGGAGATTGTGAGAGCCATTTTTCCTTCCAGGTTCATCCGGGACGATCAGTTCAAAATCAGATGACAGAGAAGTTCATCCCATGACAAAGTAGGGTTCGTTTGTACAAAATTTGTCCAGAGAGTAACTCGTCCAGGAACGATAACTACTTCATCTGAATGAAATTCATCCAGTTGGCAAATCATCGCAAGACAATTTTGGATCGTCCAGGATGATCTGCAGGCATATATATTGGTTTGAGATCTTTTTGAAGAGAGAGAAAAGCCATGAGAGAGAAAATTGAAGGAAAAGGAAGAAAAGTGACTTTTGGGCGACTTCTGTCCGTCGTTGTAGTTGAAAAAGTTGACCGACTCGAGGTAAGGCACATTCCGCCTTTCTCAATTTTCAGAAACTAGAATTTTGACGACTTTTCTGTCTCAAATTTTATTTCTGTTAGCGAATATTTGGTTTCTTTTCGAACTGACGAACTTTTTACCGCGTAACTTTTGGTATGTTTCTGAGATAATATTTGTGCATGTTTTGAGTATTTTTTGGAAGATTTTTATTATGTATTTTGGATTCTGCTACATTTTAATTGAATTACGAATTATCTAGATGTTAAAAAATGTTGCTTCAGTACAATAAAAGTCTTACAATATTGTTTCGTAATATCTGTGGTAATTTGGTGAATTTTTGAATCTGTGAATTATGTATAAAGTTTGTATACTGTCGTTATGCCGCTGACAATTTTCTGACGAAATCTAATTTTTTGATTTGAATGCTTTGATGTGCTGTGATATCAAAACGGAGTTATAAGGGGCCAGAATCCTTTGAGATTCTATCTGTGTCAGGAAAATCTAAAAACAAAATAAGTTATGTTCTGAAAATTTGTATATTCGTTCTATTCTGGTGCTATAAGCACAAAGGGAGGCATAAAGGGTCAGAATTCGTTGAGATTCTGTCTGTGTCAGGGAAGGGAGGCATAAGAGGCCAGAATCCATTGACATTCTATCTGGGACAGGGATATATTATATCTGAATCTTATATATGTTATGTGATATGTGATCTGATATTGCAATATGATTTTATCTGATTTGAAATCTTCTTCGTATGATTCGGTTTGTTCTGTGAAATCTAATTTGAATGTTCTGCTATGTGATATAAATTCAGCTCTTCTGTACCGGTTATTTGATTTCTATTCGATATTTGTTCTGTATGATTATCTGAATTCTGTACGGCTACTATTCTGGTGCATTTTTGGTTGTGAATTTATAGGAATTTTGATGGGCGATTGTAGTCTTGCTGAGCTGTTAGCTCATCCTCGTTTTCTATTTGGTTTTCAGGCTCTGGGAAAGGGAAGGAGATCTTGGACTAGTAGTTCTGTGTCTAATCAGTGATTAGGTATTTTATACTTTTGATTTTTATACAGTCATGGATTTTCTGTTATGTTCTTTCTGTTAGTAGCCATGCACTATATTGTACATGATTATTTTGATAAAAGGAGAAAATGATAGATGAATTGTTCTGTATATTTGGAAGTTATAGTAGCTTTGTGTTTTATGTTCTGTATGACTGAAATTTGGAAGAATGTCTGAAGCAAATTCTAAAACTAGATCCTAAATTTTCAACATTTGTCGCGACCCGACGTGAAGGGATTCGTTCCGGTCGGATTGGGTCGTAACACACTCAAACTTGAAAAACTTAGTTTTTCTGGATGGTTTTATGTGTCTTTTCTATAAAAGGTCGACTAGAAACTGACTTTTAATCTTTTTGTCACTTGGTCTTCATGAATGATAAAGGGAAATGCATGGAGAGAGTGAGAGAGAGTGTTTAAAGGAGATTTATTACTATTGGAGCATGAATTCACTCAGTTACTCAAGGGTACGGATCTCTATATGTACTTTGAGTTTTATTTCACTCTTTTCACTTGTCCTTCTAAATTTCTAGTGTGAAGATCTTTCAAGAAAATCTAGTTCTCTGCCAATACTTGGAGAGTATGAGCAGCCAAAAGGTTCTCTACCTACACTTAGAGAGTGTGAAAGGACGAAGGTTTTCTGCCTACACTTAAAGAGTGTGAACAACCGATGGTTCTCTGCTAACACTTGGAGGGTGTGAAAGGACAATGGTTCTCTGCCGCACTAGATAGTGGTGGAAGAGAGTTTTGTGAAGGCTTCTCCACCTTGTTGTGGGAGCAAAAGGAGAGACACTAGTGGTAATAGTGAAATACCTGAAGTGGGAGACTTCATTGAGTGGATGTAGGTCGTGTTTGACAGAACCACTATAAACCTTTGTATCTTTTTATTTTCGTTGCTTTAATTTTTGCATTTAATTTTTCTATGGTTGCAAATTCTAATAGCATCAATAAGTATAGTGGGTCCAATGTAACCTTCTTATCTAATAGTAAAGTGATTATACGAGTTTTTTAAAAATTGAAAGGAATGTTATCAAATAAAGGTGGTCTAGTGATAGAGTGTCATTAAGGTGTGTTTTAGTTTCTAAAAGTAGCCACGATCATTTTTTAAAAAGTAATCTAAAACTTAATTTTTTAAATAGGCTCTGATATCACTTAAAAGTTTGAGTAGGTTGTTAGTCCATATTGAACTGTCCCAAAGCTAACCAAGAGGGGGGGTGAATTAGTAATTAAAAAAAAATTGGATTTTCAAAAATCATTTTTAGAAAGTTTAAATAATAATTATTAAATATGCAATTATGTAATAAAAAGATTATCACAACAGATTTTTCAAACACAAAATTTTAAAGCACATAAATATAAAAATACTTAAAAAAGTAAACTGCATAAGCAAATACCAAATTTATAGTGGTTCGGTTCAAACTAGATCTATGTCCACTCTCTGAAGACTCCATCTTCAAATATTGTACTAAATCAAAGTGGCTCTCATTTTGCCCCACAATAAGGCGAAAAAGCCCTTACAAACTTTCTACCACCAACCCGGTACTACAGAGTAATAACATTCTTTCTCACTCTCCTAGTGATAGTAAAGAACCTTCATCCTTTTCACCCTCCTAGCGATAATAGAGAACCTTCATCCTTTCTTACCCTCTTGGTAATGATAGAGTACCTTCATCTTTTCTCACCCTCCTGATGACGATAGAGTACCTTTATCCTTTTTCACCCTTCTAGTGATGCTAGAGTATTGCGATATAATGTTGAAGATCTTCTCTCAAAAGTCTCTAGAGGAGATGGGAAAATTTTTGAAGAAAAAAAGTGATCCTCGCTTTGGATATTATTATGAATCCTTTACAACTCCCCCTCACTTGATCTCTCACACTTCACTCTCACAATCTCTCCCAAACACTCACACAAAATGGCCACTCTCAAGAGAAAATCATAGCAAAGGGTTCGGGTGTCAGTTTTTAGGACTCTTACATAAACAACATAAGAAAAACCATCTAAAAAATAAAAAATTACAATTGAACCAACTTAAGATCGTATAGTATGATCGAGTATCGTCTGTACAAATAGTTAAAAAATTTAGGTACAATTTTGTACAAATCTTATTTCGTACTCTATTAGTCATCTATACAAATAGACATCCTACTGTATGAACAGTTCAAAATTGAACATATTTGTTTGGTACAACCCTATACGAACCTCATTTCATACTCTATCAGTCATTTGTATGAACTGACATCATATTGTATAAACAGTTTAAAAGTAAACCTATTTGTTTGGTATGATACTATATGAACCTTATTTCATATTATGTCAGTTATCTATACGAACTAACATCGTATAATATAAAGATTTAACACAAATCATGCTTTATTTGGTACAAACGTGGATGACCCCATTCGTGCTCTGTTAGTTTTCAATACGAATTAACATCGTACAGTACGAACAGTGTAAAAATTCAAAACATGACTTGATTAACTTCATTTTGGAGGAAAAATATGACAAATCATACAATATGATTAGTTTTAAATTTTTTAGTTTTGACTCTCTCCCATAGTGTGTGTGTGTGTGTGCATGGTTAGCTAATTATAATCACACTCTCTCAGACTCAAGAAAAATAAAAAAATTTATAGACTTCATTACATGAAACCTTAATCTACTTTGTCTTGAAATCTTCAGCCATCTAGAGTATGATTTCTCTAAAATGTTAGTACAAACAAATAATAAACAGAACAAGTCTAGTACATGATAAGAGAAATGATAAAATTAACATAACAATAATATTTTTCTATCATAAAAATATATATTCTCAAGCTGCATTCCTGAGTTGCAACACTCTTTCTTTTCCCCCTCTTTTAATTTCTTCCTAACCAAGAAATGAAGTGAGAGAATTGGTGAGGTGAGGCAGGGATTTAGATACATATATACTATTTATGACCTAATGCTATAACACTCACCAAATTAGTGCAAAAGCGCTCTATTTTAGACTTATAATATTTTTCAAATAAATTTATTTCAAATATTTGAGTTATTACAACAATACTGCATGCAAAATCTAGAATTATTAGAGAAAAGAGCCTTAAGCATCATAGAGCCAATTTTGGGCATCATTGTGCTCTCAGACCTTGTGCCATAGAGCTCTAGTACATTTCAGTTTAAATAGAAATTCAATTTTTTTTAACACATTTCATATTTTTGGGTTATTACACTGTGGGTCTCTGGTAGTGGTGGTCTATGGAAAGATATTTTATAGTAAGCCCACCATTTTAGATACACCATTCATCCATATAATAATAAAATATACCGCAATTTGAAGTTACTATTCAGATGGCCTAGGGTGAAAATAAGTAGAAGAGCATTTAAATTTAAGTGAAATGATGTCAAATAGTTAAAGCTGAACATCAGAGGCTAGTGGACTGGTACAGCCTTTGTCCATCCCATAGTGGAAATGGGAGAAAATTTCTTTGGGCTTTCCAAGATCAAGGTAGGGCCATCATGTTGTATGGTTATTTATAAACAACTTGACTAAGTCTCCACATTTTATGTCAATGTGGAGAAGCTAGCCCATTTGTACTTAAAGGAAATTGTTAGACTACTCGGTGTCCCTAAGGAGATTATTTGTGATCCATATGGAAAATTCACTATTAGATTGTGGAAAGGAATTTAGGAAGGTTTAGGGACACATTTGACTTTTCGTAAAACTTTTCATCCTTAAACAAATGGACAGTTTGAACGGTTCTTCCATTATTTGGAAGATTTGGTGAGATTGTATCAATTTGATTTTGGGAAAAGATGGGAAGATCACATTTCAGTGATTGAATTTACTTATAATAATAGTTATCAATCAAGTATTTAAATGACTCAGTATAAGGCTCTTATGGTAAAAGATGTAGCACTCCATTATCTTGGATTGAGGTGAGAGAGAAGACTAATTGGACTTGAATTAGTTAAGGATGCCACAGAGAAAATCAAGTTGTTATAGGAGAGATTAGAAGTTGATATTCACATTATATCTCATATTAATGAAAGTAGTTTGTAAATTTGGAAGAAATAATAATTTTAATTCAAATATTTATTTGTCCTTTTAAAATAATTGATAAAATAAAAAAATCTTCTTATTAATTAATGTTACCTGAACATATGTTTGATATTCACATTATATCTCATATTTGTATTTCAAGGAAATGGGTATCTGACTTGGAAGTTGAATAAAATCTCACATTAAAAGAAATGGACCATATCCTTTCTTTTAGTTTCGGCAACTGAAAAATAAACAAATCCATATGGTCAAAGTCCAATGGAAAAATAGGTCTCAGTAAGAAGTCACTTAGGAAAAAAATATATGAAATAAGACAGCTATATGCAGATTTGTTCTGAGCATTTAAAACTTGGAGAAGTTGAGAATGGCATTTTTGTAAACAGGGAGAATGTAGCACCCACCATCCTAAAATTTAGCTAATCAATTTACTCAGTGCTTGAATATTTATTTTAAGTTAAATGGTATTTAATTAAATCTAGAGGAGTCAAAAATTCCATTATAGAGTGAGAGAATGCAAGTTACTGAGGTGTTTAGGGGAGTGTTGGGATGTGGGGGAATTTTGATACTGTGACATTGAGCTCTCTATTTGGGGCTAGTTTTGGGAGGCATTGCGGTGCTGAGAGGCACCGATGTGAACTCCCATTTCATTGTTCATGAGATTCTTGCAGAATCTAAAAGATTTTATTGGAGCAGTATGGCATTGGGGTAGTGGGCGCAGTGGTGTTGGGTCAAAATTAGTTCTTTTAAAAAAATAATTATCCTAATCCATTTGCTCAGCACAATACCTCACCCAACCATCCTTGCTGGAGAGGAGAAGAAGAGGAGAGAGAAATAAGAGGAAAGGGTTTGGAGGCCGGAACTTAAAAAATTGTTTGTACAACAAGTTGTGGAAATTTTCCGCTCGAGCTAGGAAACTTACACTATATATTTTATTTTGAATTATGAATTCTCTATTAAAAATTTATGCTTAAAATTGTATTTTTTTATAAGTTTGAGGAAAGTTTTTCTATGTAGTTTTTTTGTATAATGCTCTACACTCTATTATGAACAAATTGACTCTACCAATGTAAATTTTTACTAGTTGATTTATTTTATATGAATTTCTAAAACTATGGATAAATGAGCCACATCTGAACCTTGATGTAGTTGACAATAATATGTTAAATTGACATATATATATATATATATATATATATATATATATATATATATATATATATATATATATATATATATATATATATATATATATATATATATATATATATATATATATATATATATATATATATATATATATATATATATATATATATATATATATATATATATATATATATATATATATATATATATATATATATATATATATATATATATATATATATAATTAAAATATAACAATGCAAATAATATTTAATTTTTATCTATTCTATTTCATTTTTATTTAATTATCTTTTATAGTTTTTTTTTATCTTTATTTTCATATTAAATAATATAACATGAGTTTATAGGTATAATTTTATAATGGAAATTTTTTTATACTTTTCATAAGTATAAATTGTATCTAAACATATATAATAAATTTAAAACTATATATATATATATATATATATATATATATATATATATATATATATATATATATATATATATATATATATATATATATATATATATATATATATAAAAACTAATTTTATATTAAATATAAATTATATTGCTTATAAATTGTTATTTTAAAACTCCAACTAATTTTCAGTTTGGATACTTGATATGTATGATAGGATGGATTTGTGTTTAAGTTTAAGATTAAATTTTCATATTATTATATTAAATTTATTAATTTTTAATAATATTATTATTTATTACATCATCCTGTTCGACCCCGGTCAAACAATGAAGCTCTCCTTTCGGTTCTTTATCCGATCTGATTTTCACAACCTTGATTATTATTGAACATGTCAAGTCATTTAGACTGATAAGCCAATTGTGACCTATGTTACTAGTTGTGTTCATAGTAGCTAATTCAATACAAACAACTTAGACTCTCAATAAAAAAATCTTGAATACGAAGTATATGGATATGATATGTGTAAATTTGTGACTAACATCACTCTAAATGTAAAAAAAAAAAAAAAAAAATACTAATTCTGTAATTAATGCCTACTTAACTAAATCAAATATACCATGTTAGATTACTTTAATATCTTGTAATGCCGTGTGAGTAATTTCAATTTGATTGATTGCTGGATCGATAGTTCACAATCACATTTCTGAGTGAAAAGAGGAAAAAAAAAATTTTGATTTACACGTTTAGTGGAGAAAATCATAAAATTTGAGGCTATTAAGAATCAGTTTTCTTGCCGGACATGCTACTACATATATAAAAATATAACAAGCTGGATGGTCCTATTTATCAGTTTTTTAGAAAATAACATTTATTGAAACTGTACTAACATTTTCTTAAGATTTTTTTGAAGTATTCATTTGAGACGGTTTTCTTACTACTTTATAAAGATACTTTTTAGAACAAAAATCTCTTACAAGCATAGGAAAAACAGTGGCCTTAAACTATCCCGAATGAAGCTTAAGATAATTCATTTGGGACAGCTTTATTACTATTTTCTAAAGTGACATTTTAGTTAGTACAAATTGTAAAGAAATTTTTGTACTAGAAATCTGTTTTAGAAAGCAGTTAGAAAGTTATCCCAAATAAAATCTAAGTCTTCAAACTAATTAATTAGCTAATAGGTGGATAAATTTTTTTATGTCCAGTACAAATTTTAGTCTTGTTTGTGGCATTCATGCACTAATGGGTCATCATAGATTTAGTTATTTATATACTTTATATTTATATAATATTCATACTTGTCTTTATGCAAAGAATGGTCAATGCATTGTTATGAAACGCTTGCCTTGTTGTCTTTCCAATTAGTCAATTAGTCAATGTTTTATTATATTTAAGGATTAAAAAAATATTAAGTCCTCTCTCATCAATTTTACTAAAATTGTTGGTGTATGTCAAAAACAATCCCTTGAAAAGGGCAAATTATGCATCCGGTCACTGGACGCGGAGATAGGTTCGGATATTAATAAAATATTATTTTAAATTAAGCTCGTCAAAAGTACAAGTAAAGCGCAAGTAAAGTGCAGGTATAGCGCAGGTGAAGCACAGTCAAAAGCGTAGGTAAAGCGCAGTCAAAGTGCACCTAAAGCGCAATCAAAGCACACCTAAAGCGCAAGTCAAAAACGCAGTCAAGTGGCAAATTTTTATTAGATGTCCGAACTTATTCTCGACGTCTGGTGACCGGATGCAATAATTTGCCCTTGAAAAGAGAGTGGTCATAGTAGGTTTGAGATTATTTTGATGAAAATAATTAGAATTAAATAAAAAAAAAAACCTAGCTCATGTGATGTCTGGGATTTAAAGAAAGGATTTAAATCAATAAACCTAAATTTTCCTCACCACCATACATAATTAACCTAAGCTAAATAAATAATCCAATAATAATAATAATAGTTTAGAACATCATTCAAATTTTATTTCTCATAATTTCAAATACAATAATCCGGATATACAATCTATGCATAAAAAAATAAATATTAGATTTAAAATACCTTAGAAGTCTGGTTCTTATTGATCATGCCCTTATCAACCCTACTCAGTTAGGTCATTTCATTTTCCTGAAATGTTAAACATTAACATAATAAGTATTCTAAATTAGTAGGCATATCCATATCCCATTATAGAATTCAATATCTATAATCACAATTTATAAATTAAAATTTTTAATTAGAAAATTCAATAAACAAAAAGAAATTATTAGTTTTCTAGAAATGTACCATAACCTATTTTTCATAGATATATATATTTTCCTACAATTTAATAGATCATAAGAGTGTACTGGTTTCTAGAGAAGAACAAAGTTTGCACTTTCTTTCACATTTTCAAAGAGATTCCACATTTTACACTTATATAGAAGTAATGAAATATACTTGTTTATAGAAGTAATGAAATATAGAGAGCATCTGCCATATAATCATAAATGCATTTACAGAACTTCATAGATTTAATTGATACACAAGATATCAAATATGATCAAGAATGCAAAGGATGATACATATGTATTTTTTTTTAACTTTCACCACTTCAGATAATATTTACAGTTAAACTTTTTTTGGGGATTGTAATTAATCTCAGGTTTACTAGTTCTTAATTGAGAAATATTCAAAATATAACATATGTAAAACCAACTAGTGAAAATTTTATATTTTAGAAGCAAAATGTTTAGAATAGGGCATTTTACAACAAATAAAAAAATTACATGGTGGAATATTTATTATACTTAATAAAATATATTTTTACTTATTATCTTTTCATGAAAATATCATAATAGAAATAAAGATAGGGTATTAGGAGCCTACCTTTAGCACAATGATTTCTCTAGCAAGCTTGACATGCTAATCCCATGCTACATCGTCTGAATCCCTCTCTTCTTTTTCTCTCTCCTCTTCCTCTTTCTCTCCTCTTCTCTCCAGCAACATTGGGGGGGGGGGGGGGGGGGGGGGGGGGGGGGGGGTGTTAGGTGATTTAAATGAAATGGATTTTGACATTTATATAAAATATATCATTTTTCATATGGTGTTACAACACTCACTTCTACAACACTACAAATATTCTAGGTGCTCCTATATTTCTCTAACCTAAGAGTCAGGCACTGCAACGATGCTATTCATCACCACAACGTCCTCTTAAATCTCTTTACAAATAGAGAGGACAACACCGCATCACCACTATTTCCAGCTTCGCAACACTCCAAAGAATAATTTCCCCATTAAATTCTCTATCTTATTTAAGGTTAATTGGATACTCTAAAGCTTAAAATCATAAATCAAATCAGGGTAGGTTAGGATTCATAACAAATTAGTTTATTTTACTTGGTCATGGAACAAAAAAAAAATTCTAGTTAGTAAAAAGATAATATATTTGAAAGACACTTTTTCCAAAATTTTATCTTTTATAAACTATTTTAGAATAAGTATTTTTTAAGTTGGGGTTGAGGAAGAAGCTTGAAAAAACAAAAGTAGAAAAAGATTAAACTGACCTGAATAAAAAAAAATTTTGATTTTCCCATTTATATATAAGAACGTCATTTTTTATCTGGTGCTACAATAGTCACTTCTACATTTGCCGCAACGCTCCACAAATTTTCTATAAGCTCCAAGATTTCTCTAACCCAAGAGCCTGGCACCCGACGATGCTATCCATCGCTGCAATGATATGTCAAATTACTTTCCACATAGAGACGACAACACCGCAGCACCGCTATTTCTCGCACAGTGATTCTCCAAAGTATATTATCCCCATTCAATCCTCCATCTTATTTAAGGTTAATTGGACATTCTAATGCCTAACATCATAAATCAAATTGGACTAGGTTATGATTCATGCCATATTAGTTCAATTAACTAGGTCCTCGACCATCAAAAATTACAGCTTAAATATTAAAATATTCATTATTAGTAATTTAAGGGGTTGATCGGGATAGTTCTCTGAATGCATTATTTTTAAACAGTAGCAACACTTATACTTAACAATTATTTTCTTATTATTTTCTCATTATTTTTTTAATTACGGCTGACAAAGGAACTTTACAAAACAAAAGTAGAAAAGCTTAAACTGTCCTATGCAAGGAGAAATGGATTATTCCACATATAATTTTTTTATATAGTGCTAAAACACTGAGTTCTACAACGCTGTAATGCTCTAATCAATATTCTAGATGCTCCCAGATTTCTCTAACCCAAAAGCGAGGCACCCCGACAATACTATCCATCACCGCAATGCTCTCTCAAATTTCTTTCCAAAAGAGAGGACAACACCATAACACTGCCATTCCCAGCACCGCGACTCTCCAAAGAATACACTTATACTTGACTATTATTTTCTTTTTAACTTTCTCATTATTTTTAAAAATATTTTACGGTGATTAGCAATTTTTTGTAATCAGATTTACTAATATGTGAGAGCTAGAAGAAAATTGACGTCAAATTGTTCAAAAAAATAACATTTTTAGGCTTATATAGAATAACTTTTTGACTGCTTTTATGGTAACGAAAATATTTAGCAAAAAAATAATGTGTTCAAAGGCACCTTTGTCAAATTTTCATCTTTTATAAACTATTTTAGAAAAAAGTTTTTTTTTTTTTTAAATTTGAGCTAAGGAGCTTTAAAAAGTAAAGTATAAATGCTTAAAGTGCCCTAAATAAAGGTTTTTTTTTTAAAAGGGTAAATTTTTTAAACCAATATAGTGGAATTCTAAACTATTTGAATAAATATTAAAAAAGTTCAATTAGATGTGATCAACAGGTGACTAGCTATTTTATTTTATTTTTCTTTTTTGGTTTTTTTGTATGTTTTACTAATTCATTCTTTCTAAATAAAGGTTATTAACAACCATCAACGAGCTCTTGCTAAAACATTATATATATATTTTTTTTATTAAAATCCTTGTTAAGGACCAGAGAATTTGCGACAATAGAGGGATGGCATTTTACATCATTGCAGTGCATGAATGTCAAGGTAATAGATAGATAAATGAGAGAGCTTGTGGACATAAGAGATTTTTCACGTAGAAAATCTGAAAAAGAAAAAAAAAATCACGGGACTTTGCCTAGCCCATTTGGAAAAAATGCACTATATCCATGTGATTTAGAAATGTTGGCACATACCCTATCTCAGAGATGAAGAAATTATGAGAGCTCTAAGAATAGGTAAAAATAGTGGTAGAGTCTCATTGAGATGTCATAAGTTAGATAGTGGTGGTCAGACGGGGTTCGTTAATGAAAGCCTAATGGCAACGGTCAGCAGGAGGTCAAGCGAAGGTATGATGATGATCGGTCTAACAAAATCTTGTTGTAATGGCCAGGTGGAGGTTCATCAATGAGAGAGCATGGCTGGGCAGAGCCCTATTCATGCTCGTCCAGGAGAGGTCAGCTGGAGGTTCGACTAGCTAGTGGTTTAATAAAGGTTGGGCTAGTAGTGATTTGACAATAGTTGGCCAAGAATATGTTCAGTTATTGTGGTCAGGATGAGGTCCAACGATCGGTGGTCAAGCAAAGGTTCAATGATGATCAATTGGGTGGAAGTTCTATGGGGTAGTCAACCTGAGGTTAGGTGATCAGAGGTAGGGTAGAGGTCTAGCGATGGTTGAGCGAGTAAAACTTTGACAGTGGATCGTGCGGCTGATATTTATTTTATTTTTAATTATAATTGTTTTAATTTATTTCAGCTTTTAAGTTTAAAAAAATGAAAAAAAAAATAGTTTTAAAAATAATATAAAATAAATAAAAGAAAATTTTAAAAAAACTTATTCCAAATGTTTTCCTTTAAAAATCTTTAACCCACGTTTCCAAGGATGAAGGAAAAGATAATGTTCTCATGAGTTGGTCCAAATTTTATCTCGTAACTTAAGGAAGAATCGAACCAACAAAAAAATTAGAGATCATCAGCAGTGATCGAAGCTTGGTCTTCTTACACATGTTCTTGTCCTCCACCGTAAACGATGAAAAAATTATCCAACAAGAGTTTAATACTATAGGTGATGATCAAAGCTCAATCCTCTTATGTAGGGTGATTGTTGGCAAGAGTTGAATATAATTGGCAGTGATCAAATTCCAATCTTATTACACAAGCTTTAGTTCTCTTTTATAAAGAAGGAAGAAACTATTTCGCTTAGAGTTGAATACTAACAATTGTGATCAAAATTCAGTCCTCTTACATATGGTGAATGTTAACAATAGTACAATACCATTGGAGATGATTGAAGCCTAGTCCTCTTATGTTGACTCTAGTTCTCCCACGTAAAAGGAGGGAATAATTATTAGTAAGAGTTCAATACCATCAACAAATATCAAAGGCTAGTCATCTTACACAAGCTCCAGTTCTCTCCTATAAAAGGTGACGACAACAACTATGGAGGAAAGCACCATAACTAGTGATCAAAGAAGTTGATAAGATTCATTAGGAAGGAGGCTTCTTTCCATGAATTTGGATCCTTTGCTAGGTTATACATTTTCAAAGATCTTTATACTATTTGGCACAATCCTTTTTCTTGCTTATATTAAATTGAACTTTTTTCCTTTGAATGTCTTAATACTACAAATAAAATTATCCTCTAATTATTATTATTATTATTATTATTATTATTATTATTATTATTATTATTATTATTATTATTATTATTATTATTATTATTATTATTGCTTCTTTAGATTGTGGTATGATAAAAACCTCAAAAGTTTCCCAACCTACTCCTAAAGTGTTAGAGCAAGAGCGATTCCTTCAGAATATGATGGTTGGAGGGTTTCTTTCTTGACCATCTTTTATTTTATTGGATCAAATAACCTTCTCATGGTCTTGTAGGTTAATGATAGGAGAAGGACAATAGGAGTGACATTAATTGATGAAGCTATGTCCTCTTTTATTTTATATAGGTCATAAGCAGTTTTATCTATTCAATGACTTAGTAATTGTATACCTTAAAAGGTCTAATCGGGCATGGCTCCTCATTATGGTATATTAGATGACATTACATACTAGGATAAGCTTTTATGGAGTTCTTGAGTTACTCAAGATTTTATGGCGTATCGTGTCATCTTGCCCCAATTTTCTTATAAGGCTATCACTATCCTTATAGGCTTGATAATTTCTTCACAGAATGTTGGACAATGCAGACCGTTGAGCTATTATCTAAGATATGTGGGTTTACAAGTGATTATCAAGGGCGTATTTCATGTCATTGAAATAAGAAATGGTTGGACTTTTTAATACCTGTGACCCTTCTATAAATTGGTCAAACTCTTTCTCTTTTCATGAAGAATGAGTGGGACTTTCCCACAATATGGGGGAGGTTAAAGGAGTTTCAAAAGGAGCTACCAACTCAACTCACCTAAGAGAGGTAGTGATATTAAAAATCCTTAATTTCCTTGATACAGAACTCCTTCAACATAAAATACATTTTATTAGCTAGCATGTGGTGGAGAAAAAATTTTAAGATTGGTATTTCCATTTATGTAGGAAGAACTCACACATTTTGGTTGAAGAAATATATTAAAGTTTGTAAAGCAAGCCTTGGTTCTTTTATGTGTTCTTTTATGAAACATTCTCAAGGTTAAATGGATGACAAACCTTCCTGCTTGAAAAAGTGGATGATGTCGTGACCATGTCAAGAGAAGGTGGAGGATGTAGGGGGCTATATATTCCTTATTGACTGTCATCATTACTCTTTATTCAGATAGTGGGATCCAACACTTAAAGTTATATATCCTTAAATAGGTATTTAAATATGTTTATATGAACAACAACATGAAATGAGATGGTGAGTTACCTCAATATTTTTCTTCTCCTTCCTCTTTTCTTCATGTGTTATAATGTAATTGTCGCCTACTGCATATTAAGGATGGAATTGGAAGCTCATTTTGAAGCACTACTATATGAGTGTATGTTGACCTCATTTTTCTATGAGGTTAACTAAATTAAAATCAACTCAAATCCAAATGCATCCCAAATTAGACCCAAATCCCTTCAATTGATAGTCACCTAATGGCTACCACTTGATCCCTCCTACTCTATCATTAAAAGTTACCTAAATGATTGGAGATGAGTATATCAAATTCAATCAATCAAATTCAAAAATAATGCCAAATCATATATTTCAAACCAAAAGCCAAGGCAAAAATCCATTATCCCATAACCTATTTTGAGTGATTTTTCAATTACCTAAAAGCTAAACAAAATAACCTGGAAATCATGATTTTTTTATTGCATATTCATTAGGCATATCCCTATATTCAACCCTACAAATTTGAGCAATCCAACTCTATAAACCCAAAAAATTGAATTAAATTCCAAAGGCTATAAAACCTTTAAATATCTACAACCCAAGCCACTAGACATTGCATCTTTAGGAAAATGACCGTAAGAACCACCCTGAAACTTTTAAATATGTTCATGGTCATTTTTATGACATGTTAAACATAAAACTAAACATTTGTAGAACCTTGGTTGACCATGGTTGAAAATGGGCCCACTCAACCCAAAAATCCATAAAGAAAAATCAAAGCTTATCATAAAACTCAAAATGACTCAATCAACCCAACCTTTGGAAAGTCTTCTAAGAAATTGAAAACAACATTTGAGATGTGTTAAAGTTAAACCCAAGTCTTGGTCAAGCTTTGTCGACCAAAGTTTCCCTTAAGCACTTAAACATATATTTCATATAAGAATATCTCACCATTGTATGTGACCACCTCCATTGGGTCCAAAATATAATTTGAATTGGATGAGCCTAACCCCAACCCTTGGACAATCCTAGTTGACCAAGTCAACCATGGTTGACTAAACCAACCCTACACTCAAACCTAACCCAAATTTAATGCTCTAAACATTTTCAAACCAAATTAAACCCTTGGTATGGTCCATTATAACCCTATCAACCTTCCATAGAAGACCCAACCATTGGTTCCACTTTGAATAGCCACATGGTTTAACCAAAGTGGTCAATAAGGACTTTTTTTAAACAAATCACAACCCAAACAAAATCAAGCTCCCAAATATGTATCATTGCATGCTCTAAATATGCCCAACACCTTCATGAGTCAAAGCCCCATTAGTTTGACTTGGTCAACAATTTAAAACTGGTCAAACCCATATATTTGTCCAATATTTCACTCAAACATCTAAACCACTCCCTCAAACCCTTTAGAGTTTGCCTAAGCAATATGTAGATGTCTCTTACAGTCAATCCCATGACTAGTTATCTGGTTAAATATTCAACAAAAGAACCTAAAACACACCCATATGGTCAACACTCCTTATGCACTTGATTTCCCTTTAAAGCATAATGCATAATCCATTGAACCTAAAGCTTCCCTAAACACTCCCTAATGTGAGCCCAAGCAATGGTTTAGCAAAACGTAGTACGATTTTGTCCCATCCCCATGAAAAGACAAACCCAAGTCACTCTTACCTTTGCAGCTAACCTTTCTTGCTTCTAACAATCTATGATAGGTTATAACCATCCAAAGTCCTCCCCTAATCAATCCCAACCAATCACTTAAACCCTAGGCCACTAAATGGGCAAAAACATGTGAAACTCTCATTCTAAGAAAACACACTCTTTAAGTCTCCTCCAGCCTAAGAGTTATCTTCCTCTACCTCTCTAGAGATCTCTCTACCCTTCCCAAGCATTTTCCCACCATTCATCAACTTCCAAACCCCTCACTTTATGGGAAAGAGAGAAAAAGATATGAGAAGGATAATCCAAAGATATCTTCTATTCAATCCAAACTAGCACTTGGAGTCTTCTATAAAGTTGAGAAGGACTTCTCCAATAATAAAGCAAGCCCAAGATTGAGGAATTATGACTATTGGTTGGTGAGTTATTCAAATTTTTAGTCTAAAAAATAATTTGAAATTGATCCAAACTCTCAAAGCATGGAGCCTCCAAGCTCCATGGATTGAAAGTTTAGGGTTCCTAGAGCTTATGTTTCAAATATCATCAAATTTAGATGAGTATTTTGAACGTTATCAGCATTTAAATTTGTAGTTCATTTGATTGTTGGCATAACTCTTTTAATTCTATTACTATTGAGCATCTTAGCATGACTCTTTCTGGTCACTCTCTTTTGTTTATTACTCTTAAGAATAGGCATATTAACTCTCCTTCTAAATTTAGATTTAAAAACATGTGGTTACTTCATGATTCTTTTTTGGAATTAGTTCAAGAAAATTGGCATATCCCTTTACGTCCAGATAACTCTATCTATGGCATGAAGAGACTTTAGTTTAAACTAAAAAAGCTTAAGCAAGTCTTAAACTGGTGGAATCATAATGTGTTTAAAAATCTTTTCTCTAATATCTTGAATGCTAAAGAGAATGTGAACATTATTGAGACTCAATGTCAATTAACTCCTTCTAATGATAATGTCGGTTTACTGAGGGATTCTAAAGATAGTCTTTATAAATTACAAGCTCAGGAGGAAGTTTTTTAGAAATAAAAAGTGGTTACAAAACATCTTGTTGAAGGTGATAACTGTTGAAACTTGATTTCTATGAATTAAGTTGTTATACCTAATCTTATGTCCCACGGCTAACCAAGAGGGGGGTGAATTGGTAATTAAAAATTAATCCCTCTTTTTAATTTTTAAATCGAAAAATAAATTTTAATGAGTTTTGTATAAAATATTTTTCAACCACAGTTTTAAAATTAAAAAACACAAAAATAAAAGGCAGTAAAAAAAATAAAGACACGAGGTTTATAGTGGTTCGGTCAAAACCAGACCTACATCCACTCCCCGGAGGCTCCCTCCGAGTATTGCACTAATACCAATAGTGACTCTCCTTTTTCACCCACAGCAAGGTGGAGAAGCCTTTACAAACACTCTTTCCACCACTACACGGTGCGGTAGAGAACCTTCGTCCTTTTACACTATCCCCAGTGTTGGCAAAGAACCTTTATCCTTTCACACTCTCCTAGTGTGGGCAGAGAACCCTTCATCCTTTCACACTCTCCAAGTGTGGGCAGAGAACTCTTCATTCTTTCACACTCTCCAAGTGTGGGCAGAGAACCTTTCGGCTGTTCACTCTCTTCAAGTGTCGGCAGAGAACCGGATCTCCTTGATAGATCTTCTCACCAGAATTCTAGAAGGAAGAGAGAAAAGAGTGAAGTACTGACAAACCAAGAGTAAAGACTCTTACCTCTGAGTACCAAGTGAAACCTTCACGCTCTAATGTTAAGAAATCTCCTTCAAACACTCTCTCACACTCTCTCATTGACTCTTCTTTCAGTAGGCACAAAGATCAGTATGCAAAAAGATCATATGGCAGTTTAGTTTGGACTATTTATAGGAAAGACACAAAAAACAGTCCAAAAACTGCAAAATTTCAAGTCAATACGAATTGGATCGTCCGGTACGATCGTGGATCAATCTGGAAAATTTTACTTAAATGCGTTGGAAATGAACCTAATGTATATGGGTACGAAATGACTTCGTACACACACATCGTCCCGTATGAACTAGGTTCGTCCTGTAACAACGGTTATTCCATAGGTCGGTTCCCAAAAATTGTAGAACGACACTTAATTTTCATAGTCAATTCACTTCGTCCTAGGATGAAGTTAAGGTTTGTCAGGACAAAAGTTTTACATAGAGCAAATCGTTCCGGGACGAATACACTTCGTCCTGGACAAAAATGCTCTAGAGAGCAACTCGTCTTGGAACAAATACACTTCATTCTTGAAAAAAAATTTTCTAGAGAATATTTTGTCCTGGGAGGAATACACTTCATCCTGGAGGATCAGGACTTAGAAAAATTTTCTTCAATTCCTGTTCATTCCATTACTCTTATGAGGAGATAACTGAGTTGATCGTCCCGTACAAACTATGTTCGTCCTGTACGATCAGTACAAATTTCTCAAGATCTTCTTAGGTGTGTGTATGTGTATTCACTCAATTACAATCACTCACTCTCAAATTTAATTCAAAGAAAAATATAAATTTTTAAATATACAAAGTATCTCATGCTGAATTTGATTTGAAGTCGTTGTAGTCTGGAGTTTGATTTTCCTGAAATGTTAGTATACACAAGAACAAAAATAACTCTTCCAAAAAGTGTTATGAGATAACTATACATAAAACAATAATATTTGAAATCATCAAAACTATACAAGTTGCAAGAATGTAAAACATGCAAATAGCAACTCTCTTAACAATCTCCCCTTTTTGATGATGGCAAAACAATTATTGTTTGTATAATTTTTAAATTCAAAAAATCTCCTAAAATCCCCCTGAATTGATGAACACGTGTAAATATGGAGGTATTTTTAGAAATATACAGATAAAACAAACACACACAACGTATACATCAAACACAAATTACAAAACAAAAAATAAAAATAGATCAAATAAAATCAAAGAACATGAAACAAATAATTTCTCCCCCTTTTTGACAACAGCAAAAAGTAAATAAGAAAAAGGCTTGAAATGTAAGCAGACATATAAAAATCATTTGATAATTAAATCTCTAAAGTGATTAAAATATGTTATGCAAATAAAATTAAAACATTAGACAAATCATATTAATTCATATAATTTAAGAAGAGATATAACATTGATAATAGAAAGAATATATCAAAAGCATGAGTCAATTTAGACACTAAAATAAAAAAAGTTATTGCAAAAAAGATGAATAGAAAATTTTTATATTTCAAATTTCAATATAGAATATAAATGTACAGTGAATTAAGAGATTAAAAGATAATGGAAAGAAATAATTACCACATGTGGCGCTTTGTGCATCTTTTTATTTTTGGGCTTATTTTGTGTCTCTTTTTCTACTTGCGAACCATTTCACATTTCTTTTGATTTTTGTACATTTGTATATTTCTTTTTTGTTCAAGAGTAATTTTGATCTTTCAAAAATTAATAATCAAAATTTTCAATTTTTTCTAAGTGCATAAATATTTATTAATAAGTGAAATATAAAATAAGAAAACATCATAGTTGTAATAATAATATTAGAATTAATGTAGTCTAAATAAGAGACATGAAATTGACAATTCTAATTATATCAAGTTATAAAGAGAACTTAAATTTAGAAAAAAAAAATAGATTTTCTAATGAATTTAATTTAGACTTGCACTTCAAAGTATAGCACTATTAAGATCAAAAATCTAATGATTGTCATAAAGGCTAACACACATTTAATACAACCAAAACACGTGAACGTATATTGATATCACTAAGAAGATTTTACAATTTAATGTCAGGTTATCAATACAGAAACAAAACATCTAAAGTAAAGAAAATACAACAAACTTACTTAAAACGCATCTAAAACACAAACTATAGAAAATACATAAAATTAAGTGCAACAATCACTGAGAATGACCCTGATCTGGTGGAGGAGGAGGTGCAGCACCAAAGATGTTAAAGTAAGTACTCATCATAAGCACATTGGTACTAATATCATTCATCTGATCCCTCATAAAATTCATTTCATACTAATATTGTGCGTCATGCTGCTGAAGATGAGTCTCAATTTGATCAAAGTGTTGATCAAAATGAGTCTCTAAGCGATCAAATCTTTGAACCAAATCCTGATAATTTGATTCATTTGCGGGTGCAGCTTGTGGTTCTTCTTCTGTATCACTAATGACATGAGTTTTACTTGGTTCTTCTTTGAAGATTGCTCTAAATGATCCGTCGTTGTAGTAGAGCAGTTCTTCAAACTCTTGATCATGATTAACATAATTGTATTTCTTCTCTAGAATGTAGGCAACAAGATGTCCTAAGACGATGTTTGTCTTTCTCTTATGTTCTACATATCCAATTTCAGACAGCCCATAAAGATAGTCAAGGATAAGTTGGGCTTCATTTATAGGTTCTTTAGTCATGATCACGAAGGTTACCATAGAAAGAACAGGGGTAATGTTGACTATATCACCAGCTTTAAGAATTATGGAAGTTAAAAGAACATGCTGGATGATTTGTGTATTACAAATTAGACCAGATACTCTAGCCACATGTTCGTTCACATTGTTCCCTCTAATCACATTATTAATTTCAGACCATGAATAATCATGAGTGTTGATCAAGTGATGGGCTCTAGCTCCCTCTGTCCTTAAATTCAAAAAGGCCTCTAAGAAATGCTTGGTGATTTCAACTTTTTGTTTGAAGACAAAGGAACAGATTATAGAGTGATCAGAATTAAAGAATATGTTGGCGAGGAAGTAGTTGATGGTTTCCTTATTGTAGAGATAGACGAGGTTAAGGATAAAACCAAATTGTGTTGAGGAAAATAAGTTCATTACCTGAAAGGTAAGTTGTTCTTGGATTAGGATTCTTGAGGGTGTGATCTTCGCAGAGGCAAACCTAGGAAAAGATTCTTCATTTGCTTTAGAAATGAAACTTTCAGAGGAATTTTGATGTGGTTTCTTTGTCAGAACCTTTTGTCTCTGGCTTGAACTCGCCATTTGGAAGAGGATCTAGAGTACGAAAGAGATTGAAAGTGGAGTTTTGAGTGTGAATGTTGAGTTCAAAAGCCCTTCTATTTATTGAAAACGATACGTTCATTCTAGAAAAAAAAATTTCGTCCCGTACAAAATTTTCAATTCATCCTGTACGAAAAAATTTTATTTGGACGATCCAAAGCATCAAAATGAAACACCTTTTCGTAATCAACACAACTTACGAAGCATCCTTTCGTACAGACTTTTGACCAGTCTGATCATACAGACGAACACGTGTTCGTCCTGGGACGATCAGAACTTATATCATTTTAATGGCAGTTAAAATCGTCCCCTACATCGAATCGACATGTGTTTGTCCAGACGAACCAAAGGTTTGTACGTACGAAGTTCGTATTAAAAACTACCTTATCCATTCAACCACTTTATTCATTCATCCCGTCATTTGAAAAATAATTTGTCCTGGTTGATCGTGACGATCGTACAGATGAAGTGACAATAAAATATAGAAAACTGCACTCAAACGATTCAAAATTCGACAGTTTGTCACACTACACAAATCATCCCGTAAGAAAACATTTCGTCATGGACTACTGTCACTCAAAATTTTCAAATTTTTGTACTCAATCAAAAAACTTAAACACAAATACACTAAAAACACAAAACAACAAAAAAACACAAACTCTTAATAAAGAAAATCACACAAACAAGTTCATGAAGACATAAAAATACAAACACATTTAACTAGTAAACAAACATCAATGTTGCAAAAATATTTTTATTTAAGCATTCAAATCAATCACACCAAGTCTTGTTCTTAATGCACTGAAAGTATCAAAGGCTAAAGATTTTGTAAAAATATCTGCAAGTTGATTTTCAGTAGAAACATGAGTAAGTTTAATTTCTCTTTTGGATACATAATCCCTTATGAAATGATGTCTTATGTCTATATGTTTAGTTATTGAATGTTGAATAGGATTTTTAGAAATATAAATCACAATAAATTGAAATAGTGCCTATAGTCAATCCTAAATCAATCAACTGTTGTTTCAACCAAAGTACTTGTGTCACATTACTTCCTAATGCAATGTATTCAGCTTCTGCAGTAGATAGGGCTACTGAATTTTATTTTTACTGGACTAAGAGACTAGAGAATTTCTAATAAATTGACATATTCCAGAAGTGCTCTTTTTATCCACCCTACAACCTACAAAATTAGAATCTGAATAACTAATTATTTTAAATGAAGAGATAAACTTAGGATACCTTTTTCCTAAGTTCTGAGTTCCTAACAGATATCTTAAAATTCTTTTCACTGCTATCAAATGTGATTCTTTTGGATCTGATTGAAATCTAGCACATAAGCAAACACTGAACATGATATCGGGTCGGCTAGAAGTCAAGTAAAGTAAAGATCCAATTATCCCTCTAAATTTTATTTGATCAATAGATTTTCCCTTAAGGTCCTTATCCAACTGAACTGAGGAACTCATTGGTGTACTAACAGGTTTAACATTGTCCATTTCATACTTTTTGAGGATGTCCTTAACATACTTTGACTGACTAAGAAATGTACCTTTCTCAATTTGTTTAATGCTAAATCCTAAAAAGTAACTCAAATCTCCCATTAGACTCATCTCAAATTCACTACTCATTATTTTAGAAAAATCATCACAAAGATTTTTATTTGAAGATCTAAAAATGAAAAAATCCACATAAATTTGAATAATGAGTATATCCTTTCCACATTTCTTCAAAAAGAGAGTTGTATCCACACTTCCTTTTTCAAAAGATATTTCAAGTAAAAAGGTGCTCAACCTCTCATATCAAGCCCTAGGTGCCTGTTTCAATCCATATAATGTCTTTTTCAACTTGAAAATATGATTTGGGTATTTAAAATTTTCAAAACCTAGTGGCTGTTCTACAAAAACATTTTCTTGAATTACCCCATTTAAAAAGGCACTTTTTACATCCATTTGATATAATTTGAATCCTTTAAAACAGGCAAAAGCTAGCAAAACTCTAATTGCTTCAATTCTAGCTACAGGGGAAAAAGTCTCCTCAAAATCAATTCCTTCAATCTTATTATACCCCTTAGCAATTAATCTAGCCTCATTTCTAATGACTACTCATAAGTCATTCATTTTATTTTTGAATACCCACATAGTTCCAACTAGACTTTGATCCTTTGGCCTTGTAGTTAATTCCCAAACTTTATTTTTTACAAATTGATTCAGCTCTTCTTGCATGGCCAAAATCCAAAATTCATCTGAAAGTGCTTGATCAATATTTGTGGGTTCTATAGTTGAAATGAAGGCTGAATGATTGACTTGTTTGTTTAATCCATGCCTAGTCCTTACACCCTCACTTGGTTCACCTATAATCAATTCCCTTGGGTGGTTTTTAGAAAATCTTAAATCTCTAGACAAAGGGTTTTTTATCTCCAAATTTTCTTCCGCATTTTCTTTCAAATTTTCTTCCAAATTTATTTTATCAATCTTTTGGGAGTTAATCTCAATCTCATCTTCTATAATATTTGGCTCTTCCATATTTCCTGATTCATCAATACAACATATGTGGTCTCCTCAATTATCAAAGTTCTTCTATTGAATAATCTATAAGATTTTTCAACACTTTAGTATCCAACAAAAATTCCTTAATCAGATTTTGGATCAAATTTTCTTAAGGTAGATTTTTCATTGTTATGAATGAACACCTTGCAACCAAAAACATGCAAATGAGACAAATTAGGTGTTCTTCCTTTTAGCAACTCATAGAATATTTTATTTAGTTTAGATCTCACATTCACCCTATTCAGAACATAACATGCAGTGCTAACCGCCTCAGCCCAAAAATATATAGGAAGTGAGTATTCTGCCAACATTGCTCGGGCGGCTTCTATTAATGTTCTATTTTTCCTTTCGACTACCCCATTCTATTGAGAGATTCTAGGTGCAGAAAAATTATGATTAATTCCTTTCTTCTTACAAAATTCTTCAAATTTCTCATTCTCAAATTCTCCTCCATGATCACTTTGTATAGAAATAATTTCACACCCTAGTTTTCTTTGAATCCAAGTCAAAAAGTTTCTAAATTCCTCAAATGATTCACTCATATGAAAAAAAAATCTAACCCATGTGAATCTTGAGTAATCATCCACAATCACAAATTTGTATACCTTCCCTCCTAGACTCATAGTACCAACAAGTCCAAAAAGATCCATTTGCAAAATCTCTAAAAGTTTAGTAGTTCTAAGATCCTTATTGGACTGAAAAGAGAACTTCACTTGCTTTCCTAATTGACATGCATCATAAAGGTGGTCCTTAGTAAAGTTTAGTTTTGGTATACCTCTCACTAAGTTCTTTTGGGTAATCCTTCTAAGGTTTTTTATGCTAGAATGACAAAGTCTCCTATGCCAAAGCCATGAATAATCAGATATAGTTTTCAAATAAAAAGTAGTAGGAGATTGAATATAATTCAAGTCTAGCATATACACATTATTTATTCTTTTACCATTCAAAACATCTTTATCATTTAGGCTTAATATGCAGCTAGTAGGAAAAAATTTCACACAATATCCTTTATCACATAGCTGGCTTATACTTAACAGGTTATGCTTTAAGCCTTCAACTAATAACACATTTTCAATGTAAAATTTATTGAGATTTCCATTCATATCTGATCCAACCACTTTTCTTATGGTGTTATCTCCAAGTGTAACCTTACCTCTACTCCTAGCTTTCAGTTATATGAATTGTGCGATATCTCCAGTCATATGCTTTGAACATCCGCTGTCCAGGTACCATATGCTCTCACGAGGTCTAGTGTGAGAGCGACCCTACAAAATTATCAAATGTTAGACTTGGGAACCCAAACAAGTTTGGGTTCTCCTTTTGGCAATTTATAATCAGATGCATGTTTGATATGTCTAAGTTTATGCATCTTAGGTCTCCACACCAAATAAGTTTTCATCTTCAAAGTACAGGTGTGAGCTATATGTCCAAGCAATCCATAATTATTATATTTTACTTTTGGAAATGGTTTCCTAAGTCTTCTAACATTCATCAGTCTATTCAGGGATTGCATAAATTTAGGATACATAATAGAATTAATAAAATCTTCAAGTTTAGGGGGTATCCTATTATCCTCAAGAGCTTTTATCGTTAATTTATAAAATGAATCATATCTTCTAAAATCCAATTTGTTTAATTTGATTTATAAATTTTTCTCTCTGATTCATCCTTAAAATTTTTAAAAAAAATTTCAAGTTCAGCATAGGATGATTTTAAATTTTCATGTTATTTATTCAAGACATAAAACTCATCAAGTAATTTCATATGGTTGTCATCAATTAAAGAATGATCTTTCCTAAGGATCTCAAGTTTCTTTTGTAATTCATCAAACTCTAAACTTAGACTAACATGTATTTTCTTTATTTTCCTATATGCATCATGCATGTGTTCAGAAACTTCAAAAAGTTCATCATAGGTTAAATCACATACCTCTTCTTGATCTAACTGATCAAGACTATCAGCCATTAAGCACAAATTAGTGACTTCTTCTTCCTTCTCAATCTCTGATGAATCTGAAGCTGAGTTCGCCCAGAAGGCTATTTAAAATTTCTTCTTCCCTTCTTTACAATTAGTTTCTCCTCTACCTTCTCCTTGCTAGGAGTAGCTTTAAGTTTTGGGCAATTAGTCTTGATATTACCAGGTTTCCTGCACTCATAGTAAATCACTTTTTTTAAAACCTTGGAATTTATATTTAATTTACCTCTATTCCAATGCTGACGTTTCTTCTGCTTCCTCTTTAGAAAGCTTTTGAATTGTCTAGTCATCAATGTGATGTCGTCTTCATCCTCAGGTTGTGAGTGTTCACTCTCAGACTCTTCCATATTTAGTGTTATGTTCTTCTCCCTTCGTGGTTCACTTGCATTAATCTTTCTTTGTCTAACTCCTTGCTCGTAAGTAATTAGCGAACCAAAAAGATTGTCAATAAAGTAAATGTTTAGATCTTTAGACTCTGTAATTGCAGTAATTTTAGCATCATAAGTAGTAGGTAAATAATGAAGAATTTTGTTAACCATTTCAGCATTCGTTAGTTCCCTACCTAGTGCATACAAATAGGTGACTATTTGGGTGAATCTTGTGTACATATCAGAAATAGATTCATTAGGTTTCATGCGAAACAGTTCATAATCATGTAACAAGATATTAAGTCTAGATTTCTTAACCTCATTAGTCCCCTCATAGGTTATACAAAGTCTATCCCATATGTCCTTTTCACTTTTGCAAGTGGAAACCTGCATGTAGTCTTCTATTTTTAAAGCACAAAAGAAACTATTCAAGCATTTAGCATTTAGTTATGCTAAGTCAATTTCTTCTATTGTCCAGTCAGCAAAAGGAGTTTCAACTCTAACTCCGTCAACTAATCTAGTTGGTTTTGTATACCCTTTCTGAACTAAGTTCCACATACGATAATCAAGTGACTGTAAAATGTAGACATGCGTGTTTTCTAAAAATCAAAAGGTATATTGTCAAACAGTGGAGGTCTAGTTATAGAGTAACCCTCGAGTGTATTTTGATTTTCAAATGTAGCAATCTATGTTAATCAAAAAGTAGTCTAAACTTATGGTTTTGAAACAAAGCTCTGATACCACTTGTTGAAATTTGATTTTTATGAATTAGGTTGTTATACCTAATCTTATGTCCCACGGCTAACCAAGAGGGGGGTGAATTGGTAATTAAAAATTAATCCCTCTTTTTAATTTTTAAACCAAAAAATAAATTTTAATGAGTTTTGTAGAAAACAATTTTCAACCACAATTTTAAAATTAAAAAACACAAAATTAAAGGCAGCGGAAAAATAAAGACACGAGGTTTATAGTGGTTCGGTCAAAACCAGACCTACATCCACTCCCCGGAGGCACCCTCCAAGTATTACACTAATACTAATAGTGACTCTCCTTTTACACCCACAGCAAGGCGGAGATGCCTTTACAAACACTCTTTCCACCACTACCTAGTACGGTAGAGAACCGTCGTCCTTTTACACTATCCCCAGTGTTGGTAGAGAACATTCATCTTTTCACACTCTCTTAGTGTGTGCAGAGAATCCTTCGTCCTTACACACTCTCCTAGTGTGGGCAGAGAACCCTTCATCCTTTCACACTCTCTAAGTGTGGGCAGAGAACCCTTCATCCTTTCACACTCTCCAAGTGTGGGCAGAGAATCCTTTGGCTGTTCACACTCTCCAAGTGTCGGCAGAGAACCGGTTTTCCTTGACAGATCTTCTCACAAGAATTCTTGAAGGAAGAGAGAAAAGAGTGAAGTAATCACAAACCAAGAGTAAAGACTCTTACCTTTGAGTACCAAATGAAACCTTCATACTCCAATGGCAAGAAATCTCCTTCAAACACTCTCTCACACTCTCTCCTTGACTCTTCTTTCAATAGGAACGAAGATCAGTAGGAAAAAAGATCATATGGCAGTTTAGTTTGGACTATTTATAGGAATGACACAAAAAACTATCCATAAACTATAAATTTTCAAGTCAATACGAATTGGATCATTCTGTACGATCGTGGATCGTCTTGGACAATTTTACTTAAATGCGTTGGAAACGAACTTAATGTATATGGATACGAAATGACTTCGTACACGCACATCATCCCGTATGAACTAGGTTCGTCCGGTACAAACGGCTATTCCATAGGTCGATTCCCAAAAACTGCAGAACGACACTTAATTTTCAGAGTCTGTTCACTTCGTCCTGGGATGAAGTTAAGGTTCATCAGGATGAAAGTTTTACATAGAGCAAATCATCCCGGGATGAATAAACTTCGTCCTGGACAAAAATGCTCCAGAGAGTAACTCGTCCTGGAATGAACACTCTTCGTTCTTGAACGAAAATTTTCCAGAGAACATTTCATCCTAGGACGAATACACTTCGTCCTGGACGATCTGGACATAGAAAAATTTTCTTCAATTCCTGTTCATTCCATTACTCTAATGAGGAGATAACTGACTTGATCGTCCCGTATGAACTATGTTCGTTCCGTACGATCAATATAAATTTCTCAAGATCTCCTTAGGTGTGTGTGTGTATTCACTCAATTACAATCACTCCCTCTCAAATTTAATTCAAAGAAAAATGCAATTTTTTAAATACACAAAGTATCTCATGCTGAATTTGATTTGAAGTCGTTGTAGTCTGGAGTTTGATTTTTCTAAAATGTTAGTACACACAAGAGCAAAAACAACTCTTCCAAAAAGTGTTAGGAGATAACTGTACATAAAATGATAATATTTGAAATCATTAAAACTATACAAGTTGCAAGAATGTAAAATATGCAAATAGCAACTCTCTTAACAATAACAATACTAAATATTTCCATGCCTTGGTTAAGAGGAAATGTGCCAGAAATGCTATTAATAGAATTAATCATGATGATTGCTCTGTTATTGAGGATGGTTTGTGTTGCAACCCATGACCCCGAGTTTGAGATTTTGATGATGCCAAATAATGAGTGTTTTGGAACTGCTTTTCATTGATTATTATTTTATTTGTTATTTTCCTTGAGCACTAACATTTCAGGAAGATCACAAGTGACTCAGGAAGAAAGGAAGACTCAAGACCGGGTAGATTAGGAGTATGAGTCAAACATTGTATTTTTTCATTTATTGTATTTTTACTTTATTGAGTCTGGCCACAAAATGCGTAAGGGTAAGAGCAACCATGCACACACACAGGGGGAGAGTTCTTTTTTTTTAACTGCAAATCATAACTAAAATTCTTTTATGTAGATCGTGCTGTACGATTTTATTTCGTACCGTACGATCCAAGCTATGTGGACAAATCTGTGAATAGATCATACTGTACGAAGTATGTCGTACTGTACGATATGTTCAGATCCAAAACTCTAGCCGTGACTTAGTTTAAGTAAGTGATTTTGCGCCGTTCGTACTGTACGAACAAGTTTGTACTGTACGATCCGTTTTTAATACTTACTTAAATTAACCCGTGATTAGTGCATGTAATCCAGGCCTAATGAAAATTATGAACATCGTACTGTACGATAGTAATCGTACCATACGATGAACAGAGACGACATCCGATCGTCCAGACCATCGTCCTGTACGAATAGCATCTTGTGTGGATCATACCGTACGATATTATATCGTACAGTACGATTTGTTTTTGTACTGTTCGTACATCTTCGTACCAGGACGACGGCTGTTTATGAAGATCGTACTGTACGATGTTGAATCGTACTGTACGAACAGTAACGGCTAATTTTGAAATCAGAGGTTTTTGGAGCCCGTTTTTAGATGTCAATCAAGTCTTTTTGGGTAAGAATTATAGAGGGGGTGAACGTGGTTAGAGAGGGATTCCAAGGGAGAAAACTCTAGAAAAATTCTTGAGGGTTGAGAGAGGAAGGAGGAGGTGAGCGTTGTGAGGGAGAAGAGGTGTGAGGGAGATCACACGGTTGCTCCAAGCTTGCTGCATCTTGCTCCTCCTGTGGCCCGAGAAGGATTTGAGGAAGGATCTCCAAGGGAAAGGCTCATCTACATCCGTTACCTCGAGGTTCTCTGCCTTCTCCAGGAGGGAGAAAAACGAGAAGGTTCTCTGCCGTCGCCAAGAGGGTGAAAATAGAGTTTGGTATTCCGCCACGCCGGGTTGGTGAAAGGGAGGCTTGTACAGGCTTCTCCGCCTTGCCGAGGGGGGCAAAAGGACAACTATTTTGATAGTGAAAATCCTGGAGTGGAGGACTCCGGGGAGTGGACGTAGGTCATATTTTGACCGAACCACTATAAAATTCTTGGTGTGTTCTTTCCTTTTCGTTCTTTACTTTTTGCTTGCATTTTAAATTTTTCATATCTATTGCATGTGAAATTTTGTGAAAGAAAAATTGCATAAATCCTTGTTTTAAAGTTTCAAAAACAACAAAAAATTAGAACTATTGTTTAGGGTTAATTTTATTATTAAGAAGTTTTTACAATTCACCCCCCCTCTTGTCGTTTAGTAATTTCAGTTTGGAAATTACTAATCTAGTGATTCATCATTTTCAAAAGCACCTTAATAAATATTTCAGTCCTGCTCATATTGAGAACCCTAATATTATCCCTAACCTACTTTAGAGGAAGTTAAAGAGATTGTTCATGGCATGAATGATGATTCTCTGGCGGGGTCGGATGGCTACACCACTAATTTTTTTCAAAAACTAGGCATATTATTAGTAATGATTTTTATTCTATTGTAAATGACTTTTTGCTTGTAATTCTATTCCAAAAGTTTTTTACTTCTACTTCTATGAACTTTTATTCTATCCAGTGAACGTACGCAGAGGAAGATTCGGTTTTAGGCAAAAAAGCGCCTGTACCGCAAGCTCGAAAAACTCAGTATAGGCACCTTTTTGCCTAAAACCGAACCTTCCTCTGCATACGTTCACTGGATAGAATAAAAGTTCCTACTTCTATTGTGTTTATTTCCATAAACAACTTTGTTCATAACTGGAATGATTTTATACCTATTAGTTTGAGTACATTTTTTAATAAATTGCTCTCTAAAATCTTTATAAATTATTTAACTTCTCTCTTGCCTAAAATTATCTCACCTTATCAAATGGGGTTTGTTAAAGGGTTGGGTATTGCGGATAACATTCTTTTGGCCCAATAATTTTGCCAAGATCTGGATGTTAGGGTAAGAGGTGGCAACATGATTTTAAAACTTGATATTGCCAAGGCTTATGATAACATTAATTGGAACTTTCTTTAGAATATTATGCATTTATTTGATTTTGACTTAAATTTTATCAATCTTATTAAAAATTGCATTGAGTATTCTCATTTTTCTATCATTATTAATGATAAAAGTAATAGTTTTTTAAAATCTTCTCATGGTCTTAGACAGGGTGATCTGATATCTCCTGTCCTTTTAATTATTGCTACTGATTATTTATCTAGAGGCCTTGCTAACCTCTTTTTTTTCCTAGCCTCTATTTTAGAACTTTGGATGGTTTTACTATTTCTCATTTATGACTGTTGATGATTTTATTATTTTTATGAATGCTTCTGATAATAGGATTAATAAACTTATGTATTTTTTCATCAATTTAAAATGGTTAGCGGTCTTTCTCTGAATAAACATAAGTGATACTTTATTCCTTCTAAGAAAGAGTCTAATGATCATTTTTTGGCTATAAAGAATTTAACTGGTTTTTTGCATGGCCATTCACCTATCATAAACCTTGCGGTGCCTCTTTTTAAAGGTAAAAAAGAAGACTTTCTTTTTGATGATTTAATTATTGTAGTGTATAACAAATTACTATCATTGAATTCTAATTTTTTGAGTTTTGGGGGTAGATTAACTCTCATCTGTAGTGTTATTTATTCTTTGTTGGTTTATATTTTTAAAACTTTATTTCCTACTCAGGCGATTTACAACAAGATTAGTAGCTTTTTTTTAATAAATTCTTTTGGAAAGGGCTAGCAGCAACTCAAAAATTATTTGGTCCTCTTGGGACAATTGTTGCAGTGTCTTGGAAGAAGGGGCCTTGGGGTGTAAGAGTATGAATGATTTGTCTTATGCTTTCTCTTTTAAGTCATGGTAAAACTTTTCTGCTAAAGTGAGCTTTCAGGTTAATTTTATGATTGATAAGTATTGTGTGGGTAAACATCGAACAACTTGTTGTTTTAACCAAGGTGATTCTAAAGTGTGGAAAAGATTGTGTCAAATTAAATAGGTTGTTGAGCCCTATATCTATTGGGGGCTTCGTAGTGGAGATATTTTTTTTGGCAAGATTGTTAGTTTGGGGGACAATCTATGACTCCCTAACTAATACCTCTTATACTGTGGCAGTTAAGGTGAATTATTTCTTTTCTGATAATTGTTGGGATTATGAAAACCTTGCTAATGTTATTCCTGATTCTATTATTCAATAAAATTTGAACCTCCCATTGAATACTAACTCTGATGATTTACTTTTATATGGCTTATCCAAAGATGGTGTCTTTAGGTTAAAGATGCTTGTCATGCCTTTAGATCTAAGAATGAGGTTACTAATATTTTTTTTTTGCTTTGGAATAAAAGTATTTCTTCCACGGTGGCTATTTTTATTTGGAGAATTTTACATAAGTTTATTCCTATGGATGAAAACGTAATTAAAAGAGGTTTTCTTTACCATCCAAATGCCAATGTTGTTATCATGTTTAAAATATGCATCATGTTTTTTATTTCGGGTCCTTTAGATGTTAAAGCTTTGATTTGCTTTGATGATATTTTTTTATTTGAATTTCTTTAATGATAAAATGTATATTAATATTATGCTTAATTGTTGATTTATCATGTCCAAAGGCCACATTAGAAATGTTATTTCTTCTCTCATTTTGTGGTATTTATGATTGGATATGAATAATTCTATCTTCATTGGTGTTAGTATGAACCACCATAGGATTATCCAGAATGTGAAAGGCAAGGTTGTTGCTCTCTACTCTGTTAAGTTACTCTCTATCAAGAATTTTAAAAATTATCATTCTGTTGCGCTTGATTTAGGGATTAAGCTGGAGGTTGATCAACTTCCTAAAGCCCCTAGGCTTATTTATTGGTCCAAACGCCCTTTTAATTCCTATAATCTGAATGTGGATGGTGCTATCCTTGGATCCTCTTCAGGTTATGGTGGGGTTATTAGAGACTGTCATGGTAGTTTTATTATTACTTTTTCTAGTCCTTTACAGAATTGTGAGGTTAACAAAGTTGTCATTTTGGCTCTGCTCTATGGTTTAAGACTTTGTATCTCTCCTTATTTAACTAACATTAGTATTGAAGTTGATTCTAAGTATTGCTTTAAATTTTTAAATTCTATCTAGGAGTTGATTTGTAATTCTTCTCATTTTTATCTAGTTAGGGATATTAAGAATTTGTTGATCTTTATGAACTATTCTTTCTCTCTCGTTCATAAGGATGGTAATGTGTGTGTCAATTGGCTCACCAATTAGGGGAGTGGCCTATAATGTATGTCTGATTTCATTGTTATTAATCTCCCTGCTCCTCTGCAAGGTCTTTTAAGATTAGAAAATATTGATATGCCTTATGTTAGAACCTAATTTGTGTTGTAAGATGGAGTTTTTGCCCCATTTTCTTTTCTTCTGGAGGCTTATTATCAGGTTTTCTCATGGGTCCTGTTCTTGTGCTATTTTCTTTTTCAATTGCTCTGTTCTTATTTGGGTTGCAGCTGTGCTGCCTAGTCTGGTGTTGTGAATTCCAGATTTCAGGACCCTTCTAGCCTTTCTTTGTTTGGTTTTCAGGTTGTTTGGGAGGCCTTCTCTTGTTGCACTATTTTCTGGTCAGTTGGTCTTCTTTGTAGTTGCTTTCTTCTATTGGAAGTTTATTGTGTGGGTTTGGTGTGGGTTCTGTGTGGATTCTTGGTGTCAAATGTTGGGTGTTTTCTGGGTAATTTTTCTATGTGGTTGGAGAGTGCTTCCTGGAGCTGGTTGGTTCAGTTGGCTTCTGGTTGGATTCTTGGAGTTTATCCCTACAGTCTTGTTTACTTTATCTTTTATGCTTCTATTTGGGAGTTATAGTTATTTATCATTATTGCTCTTTTATGGCCATCTTTCTCTGTTAGTGTTTGCATTTATGGGGTGATTCTAAGGCTTGGTTGTTGGGTGATTCCTGATGTCTTTGGGTCATTACTGAATCTGGGGAATGGGGCTCTTTAATCTATAACTTTTCCCTAATGCTTTTGGGGCTCTGTTTATTGCCTAGAGGTTAAGAATGGATGCTCTTCCTTGGCTCCTCTTGGTTGGACTGCTAGATGTTGGCAAGGCTATTTGTGGGTTGCTTTTATGTACGTTGTGGCTAGACAATTTTGGGGGTATGCTAGTGTTCTTTGCTTGGCCTTACTTGGCTTGGGTGTTGGGTGCTGGTAAGGTGTATTCTAGTTTGACCTTTGGTATCTTGTGGTTGGTTTACTTTGGAGTGGTGCTGATGGTTGTTCCTAGTTAGTATGCTTTTCTTGGGATTAGTCTGAGGAGTGCTTTTGGTTTTTGGTGGGATTTAGCCTCTAACCAGGACTACTAGGTGGGGTATTTTTTTTCTACCTATTGTTCTTCTAGTAACTTTTCCTGGATGGGCTTTTTGCCTATTATTTCTATTGCTCTGTTGCTTTGGTTATATTGCAATTATTGTTTGTTTCCTATTGGTAGGACTATCTTTGCTAAGATGGCTGTGAACAGGTATTGGGTTTCTTCTAGTGTTTTTTATGTCTTTGCTAAGCTGGATTATAGAGTTGTTGATGTCCTTTCTGGTTACTTAGCTGATAGTGTTTTAGTTTTAGTAATTACCTATTGTTGCTTCCTTTTATTTTTCTTTTGAATATTTGTAGGATCTATCAACCTTTTATCTTTTGTGATTATGTGTGCTTCTTCTATTTTGGGCTTCATCCATTTTTGCAAAATTTTATTAGTGCAGGTATTCATGGTGATGCCATCTTGGATGGGAAGTTGGAGCTAAATGCGGGTTTTTGGTTCTTTCTTTTTTTTTGGGTGCTCTTTCTTGTGCACGATAGATTGTACTTAGGTTTATTTGTAATTTTTCTTAGTAGGGACCTCAAGCTCTTAGTTTATTTTGCTTTCTTTTTGTAACTCTTCTGAGCATTAGCGAGCTTGAGGGCCCTTTAAGGAATCTATAATATTTTTCTAATATTAACCCGTAGGCCCCTCCGTGGGTTTTCCTAAAAAAAACTAAATTCCTTATGAAAAATCTCAATTAAAGTAAAGGTTGAAATTTATTTGGAATAATTAAAGAGTGATAACAAAGGAGTGAGGCTTGAATTTTCAACTAGGATAGGATATAATTTTGAATAATTATTTTTGGAGGCCAACTGAGGAAAAGTAGGAGGCATTTTAGGATTCTAAAATACTTTAGAAATGCCTCAGTCTATCCTATGTGTTGGTATTTAAACTTTAGTTTAAAGAGAAATTTAATTTGAGTTGATAATTTATTAGAATGTTGGGATTACGTTCCCAAAATTTATAATCTTATAATTTTGAGTCTGCCCTAGATCCTAAGTGTAAATATGGCACTAAATGATGGTGGCATGAACCTACCTAATGAAGTACAAATCTAAACTTATCCCAGCCTGGATTACGAATTCAACTAACAACCTAAGCTTTATAAAATCATGTCTCGTCTTTTATAAAAGATTGATGGGTTGTTATTTAAGTTTTAAGGAATTAGGGCAGATGTCTAGAGTAGATCATAATTGGCCACTTGATATATGTAGGTTGATTAATGCTTGAAATGCAATTAAAATTTTATTGACTCTTTAATTTATTTTTAATAATATGCATGCTAGTTAATCATGTATGTAAAATCATTATAAAAACAATTTTAAAAAGGCTTGGAACTATCAATTCTTGTTGATCATGTTAATTTTTTTTGTAAATGTGCATCTTTAAAATAAGAAAAAAGAATTCATAAAGTAAATTTTATAACACAAATTACTCTTTGGTTAATAAAAATCCTAATGAAAACTTAGTTTTATGAGAATATATTTTATTTTTTCCTCGCCTATCAACCTTTAATAAAAACAATGATTGAAAAAAATCCTCCTTTCACTTTAAAAACTCTCAATAAAAAAATTCTTATCTTTTTTTTATTATTATTACTTAAATCTTCTTATTTATTCTCTAAACTAGCTAAAGTGTAGTAAAAATTAGCAATATTTTTTCGACTCTCAACCAAAAGGTTGTTTAGTACTTGAGTTCTATATATATTACAACCTTTTAATAATAATATTTGTACATCCAACTATTTATAGCCCAATTCAATTCTTGTCAGTTATAGTCCTTAAAAAGTTCATCTATTTTAAGAAGGTTTTTTAATAACTCGGCACTCAACCTAGCAAGTGTTGCTACTTCAGTGAATCAATCACCTAGGCTATTTACTCCTTTAAGCGGTGACTTCATTGGGTTACTTGCTTAGGTCAGTGAATTCACTATGTAACTCACCTAAGGTGGCTACTTCACTAGGATACTTACCTATGGTAATGACTTTTTATAAAGATGGTCATCTCCTAAAGCAGTATGGAGATTTCCTTTAGCCAAGTTATTTGAGTCAAGCATTTTGCTTGATAAGCCCTACAATGTTTATCACATTGATGACCCATTTGTCTGATCTGGTTTCTAAATAAACAAAATATTCTGAAAGTTCTTGAAGGTTGTTAAACCTCAAAGAACCAACTTGAGGCAAACCAAGAGGGCGATGAATTAATAATTTAAAATTTTTCTTTAACAAAAATAAAATAATTTTATAACTTTTTTAATATTTGAAAATAGATAATTTTATCACTCGATGTGAAATTATATTAATTTTATAATAACAAAAAGATAAGAGTTTTTAATAACATTATTAATCATAAAATAATAAAGTGTGTAACATAATAAGATTAAATACACCAAAATTTATAGTGATTCGATCCGACCTGACCTACGTTCGCTTCCCAGAAACATTTGTTCTTAGTATTATAAAAAAATAAGTGTCTCTCCTTTTGCCTTCACAATAAGTCAGAGAAGCCATTAAAAAATCACTTTCACCAGCTTAGTGCGATGGAGGACCGGAAGCTTTTCACATAATATAACTGATGGCAGCGTACCTTGAAGCTTTTTTTTTCTTTTAGGTGATGGCAAAGTACCTTGAATCTTTTTCTCCCTCAAGGTGATGGTAGAGAACCATGGCTTAATACTATAGAATGTCTCGCTAGAGCCACCAAAGAATCAAGGCAAAAACTTGAAGAAGACATGCAAGAATATTACTTGGAGTAATCTTATGAATCCCTCACAACTCCCCCTCACAAAAAGTATATAAAAACTAACTCACCCCCTAATGTACAACCTAGTACACAAAACTCATCTTCTTCCTAACTCACTAACTCACTGACTTGAGTGTGTGTGTGCAAGGTTACTCAGCTTTAAGATCCACCAAAATATATGATTGACTCAATAAAGATAAAAAATACATAAAAACTAAAATTACAAACTTTAATCCTAATCTACCCAATCATAAGCTGATCAAAGTTACAAGTGAATAGTGGGCATGAAATGTCACTACATGAAAATTGGTCAATATCAACCAAAAAATAGAGATAAAAAAGGCATCTAAATATGAAGGAAGCTTTATATTAGCCACCAAAAAAGAAATTGCTATTAATTTTGTACCTAAAATTTTAGAGAATATGTATATATATTAAGCTTTGTAATTCATGATTCCTATTATGTGATTTTGATGATGACAAATATTATTATTTGAATTATTTCTTTTCTCACTAAATATTTTAGATATTTTTTTATCTATGAGCACTAACATTTCAGGTAAGATATATACTGCTCAATGTTATTGAAGAGTCAAGATTGGGTAGAATAGGATGTAAAAGAGTCTGTAATTTTATTTTTATTTTTTTTTCTATTTCTTGAGTCTGGGCACATAAGAGTTGAAAGTTAGCTAGGGGTGTTAAACCCTTATAAAGTAGTCCTGATGCTAACCAAGAGGGGGGTCAATTGGATATTTAAAAACTTCTTTAACTAAAAAAAATTCTTTTTATATCTTATAATAGAAATAAATTAAATCAAAAATAAAAAGATTAATCATAGATTTTACCCATGCAGTTAATCAAAGACAAAATAAAGTACATAAAATAATCAAAAAGAACACACCATATTTATAATGGTTCGATACAACCTGACCTATGTCCACTCTTTAGAGGCACCCTCCAAGTATTGCACTAAACCTTTAATGACTCTCCTTTAGCCCCCACAACTAGGTAGAGAAACCCTTATAAAATCACTTCCACCTTACCCGGTGCGGCAAAGCATCCGGGTCCTTTAACAACAAAGAGATCTTCTTCTTCCCAAAACTTCCCTCAAAAGGAGCCTTGAATCTGATGGTACTAAGGTGTAAGCTCGTTGGAGCAACTATGTGAAATCCCCTCCATACTCCCTTAAATTGCCCTCCAAAGATCTTCTCCCTTTAAAACTCCACAATTTCATCTCTCCCTTTCTACTTCTCTCTTCAAGTTTTCTCTAGAATAACGAAGACATAATGGCTGCCAAAGACACTTACCAAGTTCTTTGATAAAGCTTAAATAGAGAGCTTTGAAAAATCTTAAAAATCAATTCTAGCAGCAAAGATCATATAGGATAATCGCAGGATTGTCCAGTACAATGTGCTTAAATAGAGGGCTTTAGAAAACCCAAAAAACTCAATTTTTTACCAAATATCATCTAGTATGATCACAGGATCATCCAAGATGATGTGTAGAATTTGATTTGATAGTCCTGGATGATCTCAGGATAGTCCTAGACGATCAATTCAAATTTGTACAAATCATCCAGTATGATATTGTGTATCATCATGAATGATTTGAAAAAATTATGGTATTTCATCTTGGCTGATTTAAGAAAATTAAATATATTGATAAACATCATCCAATATGATATACATATCATCTAGGACAATTTAATTGAATAATTCAACCATAATTAGTCCCCTAATAACATGATCAATTTAAGCATGATTTATATTAATCATTCATGATGATTGAGATCTTCTGGGATGATTATAACAAAATTTGAATCTTAAATCCTTCCCTAAATTATCATTGGTGGCTATTTTCCTAAAATCATAAAGGATCATCCTGGATGATCAAAATCATCCAATATGATTAGTTTAATGAGATGATCATCCTAGATGATCAAAAATATCCAGTATAATTAGTTTAAAACTTAAACTCTTAGTTTTGACTAGATCTCACTCCCCTGAGTGTGTATGTGCATGGACACCAAGCTAACAAACACTTTATATAACTTGAATTAAGAAATTGAAATTACATCAATGAATATTAAAGACTCTTTATAGCATAACCTTATTCTATCCAATCTTGAGCTCTAATTCTTTGTTGGTTAGTGCATGATGTTCCTGAAATATTAGTATACACACAAGCAAGTATATAATGAAAATATTAAGAGACATAAAGATGTGAGCCATGATGTTTGTTATCATAAAAAATATTAACTTGTGAGCTCGAGTTGCAATAATCTTTCCCTTTTTATGATGAAAAATATTACTCGTGAACTTTGCAAACTAAAAATACTTTCTCCTAATATCCCACTCACTAAGATAAAAATTTAAAAATAGGGGAAAACAAAAGTTTTCTTTCCTTTTAATTTTTATTTTAAAATAAAATAAGAAAAATAAAATAAATAATTATATGAAAAGATAAACTAAAATAGATAAATAAAAACAACAGTATGCTCTCCCTCTTTGACATTATCAAAAAGAAGAATTGAAAAAAAAAACCCAAAATAGTAAAAATTGACTAATGAAGAAAAAAATGATCTCTAATCTAGTGAAAAAGATGTTTTTAGAAGAATTAATTTGAAATTTCATATTTTCTTGGAATGAGAAAGTTACCTCTTGATTTTATTCAAAAACTTAATAGGGCATGTATTGACAATGCAAAATCCAAAAAGGTTAGAGATTTAGAAATTGTAAATCCAAGCTCAAGTTCTTTTAAAGGATAAAAACTTTTTAAGCCAACATCTAAATCAAAAAACAAATTAGAGAAGGAAACACAAATCTTTTCAAAACTCCTTTCATGAAATATATATAATAGAGATTAATGCAAATAATTAGTGAATAAAAAATTATGATTGTCAAACTCAAGTATCAAAAATATCAATAGATAATAGGATTTTCTTAAGATTTAAGAGATATAAGAAAGGTAAACTAACTTATTGTGGGCTCATTTTATGCCTCTTTATTAGTTTTTGGCACACTTTATTCATCTTTTGATTTTTTATATATTCTATGTATCTTTTCATATTTGGTATCATTGCACATCTTTTGATTTTTGATATATTTTGTGAATCTTTTCATATTTGGCATCATTGCACATCTTTTCAGCTTTCGGCTCATTTAGTGCCTTTTTTTCAACAAATATACTTCCTTTTTGAAATTTTAAAAACTAAAGCAAACTCATTCTAGTGATAAAAAGAAACTGCTTAATTAAAAAAATAATGAGGTGGATTCAACAACTTACAAAAGATTTCTATGAGATAGAAAAAATGTAGGGAGATGAAAAAAGTTTAATTTCAAAATCCAATTTATAATTTGAAGAAAATTTTGAATCAAAATTAATATAACCTCTTTAAGAAATGAGATAGAGGGACAAAATAATGAGTTTCCTTTCTTTGACTATTTTTAAATAAGTCAACCATAACTTACATAAAAACAACATGAGGTAAATTTTTCATTTTTTGAAAAAATGATCTTTGAAAAGATTTGATTTTCTAAAGTGTAAAAAGTGATATGTGTTTGTTGATCAGAGAAAACTTCACAAAAAAATATAAAGAGTAATTTAAACTTTTAAAGGAATAAAAAAACAAAACAAAAAAAAACATTAAAAAGAAAAAAAACTAATAAAAATACATAAAATAAATAAAAACATAACGAATAAAAGCATACATGCATACACAAAACAAATAAACACACAAACAGGGCTTTAAACATCATCTTTCTCCTAATCTGATGGTTAGAAGCTGGGCCTGTCCAAGAGATTTTTTACTTTTCATCATTTGCTCTTTTTATAATTTGCTTAACTTTACCATTTTCCTTTGCAGGAAGAGTTCTCAAATTAAGGCACAAATTTTCATATGTCCAAATTTCTTACATCTGAAACAAATAAGATCAGAGAAAATCTTAACATTCTTACCATTTTTGTATGTATTCCACTTTTGTTAATGTTGATACTTGTGCTTTAGTATATTTTCAAATTCACTTGTAAACTCATCACTTTCATCATCTATTAAGCTACTTTTCTCCATGTCTTTAGTTTTTACCACTATCATTTTACCTGCATCCAAAAGTCTTTGAACCAAACTTTGCTCGTAGGCAATGAGTGAGCCAATCAAATTATCAATAGAATATTCATTTAAATTTTTTGATTCATAAATAGCAACAACCATGTCATCAAACTTATCAAGTAAACAATGTAGAATTTTATTGACTTTTTATAGTTTGAAAATTATTTTCCCAAGGCATGTAATAATGTCTCTATTTGAGTAATTCATTATGGGTACTTTGTTGGTTTTGATAATTCGTCTAGAGGTTTTGGTGGATTTCTATCCAGTTTTTCATAAATTAGGTTAGAAGGATTATTTATTCTATTTTCTCAGGTTTCTTATTATTTGTTTTGAGTGGGATGTTTGGCCCTACTGCTCTCCCATAGCCCTATTGCTCTCCCGTGAGGTTTCTTGTTTGTGTTAGCTATTCTAGGAGTTTTTATGGTTATATTTTCCCTTGGGGTTGCTACTGGGCCGTGTTCTGCTTATGTGTCATCTCGAGTTTCCTCTGTTGCTTTGGTTTGGCTTGCCTTGGGATTAGATTTGAGTGGTAGTTGGGTTTATATCATAATGGTACTTATATTACACATATGAGCTATGACTCAACTAAGGACTTCAGTTTTGAAGCCATTCTCCTTTCCTTTGCTAATACTATGATTTTTATTTCTTTTCTTGTTTGGGATCATCTCCTTTGTGGTCTATCCATTACTAAATTTTTCTTTTGGATTATTAATTATTGGGTTCATTCCTGCAATATCATAACCCGTTTATTTTATTTTCAAGTTGCTTTAATATTTTATCAATTGTTCTTACAGGCCTATCATTCAAGTTTTTGGAGACCAATTCCCATTTTGTGCAGGATCCTTTTTTGGCTAGGAAGGCGGTGTTAAAAGCCTGAATCTATTCATTTTTTTCCTACCCTTTTCGGTTTTTTAAATGTTATTAGGTTGACTTGTTGTTGTGCTTAGTTGGGAAATATGACTCTTAGGATCTTTTTTGTTTTCTCTTGTAGCTCATCAAAGCAGTAGTAAGCTGGAGATCCTTTTAAGGACTTTGTATTTTCTTTTATATTTACACGTAGTCCCATTGGTGGGTTTTTAAAAAAAAAACTATTTGAGTAAACTAGGTATACATGTATAGTATAGTCTCATAAGGTTTCATGCAAAACAGTTCATAACCTTATATTAAAATATTCAACATAGATTGCTTGACTTAACTAGTACCTTCGTATGTAGTGTGTAATTTATTCCAAATTTCCTTGTTAGTATTTCATGTGGATATTAACATATAATCTTCAGAATTTAAAGCACAGAAAAAATAGTTCAAATATTTAGCATTCAATTGAGTAATAATTTATTCTACCCTACTCCTTTGATTAGAAGGAATATCAATTTTAATTTTATCTATAACACATGACGGTATAGAATAGCTAGTTAGAATCATATGTCATATTTGATAGTCAATTGATTGTAAGAAAGTAGATATTGAAAATTTCTAAAAATTAAAAGTAATATTTTCAAATAAAGGTGGTCGGGTGATTGAATATCCTTTCATATTATTATGATTACAAAAATTAGCCATTGATCAAAATTCAAAAGTTATCAAAAACTTAAATTAGGAATCTCATTTTGATACCACTTAAAAGTTTATTGGGGTGTTAAACCTTATGAATTAGTCCCGTGGCTAATCAAGTGGGAGAGTAAATTACATATTTAAAAACTTCTTTAACTAAAAGTAAAATCTTTTTATATCTTGCAGCTAAAATGAATTAAATCAATAATAAAAAGATTAATTAGAGATTTCACCCAAGCAGTTAATTGTAATTAAAAAAAGTGCAAAAAATAATCAGAAAGTACACACCAAATTTATAGCGGTTCTGTCCAATCTGACATACATCCACTCCTTGGAGGCACTCTCTGAGTATTGCACTAAACCTTTAGTGACTCTCATTTACCCCCATAACTAGGCAGAGAAACCCTTAAAAAATCACTTTCACCTTCCCCAGTGTAGTGGAGTAGCCAGGTTCTTTAACACCAAAGAGATCTTTTTCTTCCCAAAACATTCCTCAAGATGAACCTTGAATCTGATGGTACTAAGGTGCAAGCTTGCCATTGTAATTGTGTGAAATCCCCTCCAAGGATCTTCTACCTCTCAAACTCCACCCTTTCCTCTCTCTCCCTTTCAAGTTCTCTCTTCAAGTTTTCTCCAGAAGAACAAAGACACAATGGCCCCCAAAGACACTTACCACGTGCCTTGACAAAGCTTAAATAGAGGGCTTTAAAAAACAAAAACTAAAAATCAATTCTAGCGGTAAAGATCATCCAAGATGATCGCAAGATTGTCCAGTATAATGTGCTTAAATAGAGGGCTTAAAAAAACTCTAAAAACTAAATTCTAGTGCCAACGATTGTCCAGTACAATTACAGGATCGTCTAGGACGATATGAAGAATTTGACCTGACAGTCCTAGATGATCTCAGGATAGTCCTGAATGATCAATTCAAATTTGTACAGATCATCAAGAATGATATTGTGGATCATCCTAGATGATTTGAAGAAAAATTATAGTACTTCATCTTAGACAATTTAAGAAAATCAAATATGTCGATAAACATCATCTAGTACAATATACAGATCGTCTAGGATGATCTGATTGAATAATTTAATCATAATTAGTCTCTTAATCACATGATCAATTTAGGCATGATTGGTATTAATCATCCAGGATGATCTAGATCATTTGGGACAATTATAAAAAAATTTGAATCTTAATTTTTTTCTAAAATTATCATTGGCAATTATTTTTCTAAGATCATAAAAGATTGTCTTGGACGATCAAAATCGTCTAGTATGATTAGTTCAATGAGCTGATCAACTTGGATGATCAAAATTGTCTAGTACAATTAGTTCAAAACTTAAACTCTTAGTTTTGACTAGATCTCACTCCCTTGAGTGTATATGTGTATGGACACCAAGCTAGCAAATACTTTTAAATGACTTCCTCAAGAAATCAAAATTACATCAATGAATATTATAGACTCCTTACAGCATAACCTTATTCTACCCGATCTTGAGTTCTGATTCTTCATTGGATAGTGCATGGTGTTCCTGAAATGTTAGTATGCACACAAGCAAGTACATAATAAAAATACTAGGAGACATAAAGATGTGAGTCATAATGTTACTTATCATCAAAACATCAAGTTGTGAGCACGAGTCACAACAAGTGTGTATGCAAATTGGGTGACCATGTAAACACATAAGGGGAGAGAAAAATATTTTTATGTTAAAAAATTTTTGAACTAATTTTACTGTATAATTTACTATCATATTATAATATTTATTATCTTAAAATAGGTTTAACGACTAATTAAACAAATAGTTTTTTTGAACTAATCATATTATATGATTTGTATCATACTATATGATTTGTTACGATTTGAAAATCCTAGTCGCCAGATTAATTTAAGATTTTGAAATTTGATTATTGAACTAATTATATTGTATGAAATGAATTGTACTATATGAATATTTAAAATGTTGATAAAATTAACCCCTATAATTAGTCAATCAAATCATGACTTAATTAATGGTAGCCGATCATATTGTATGATATTGATCATACTAAATGATCAGCAGAGATAAAACTTAGTCATCCTAAAGCACCAATTCACCCCCCCCCCCCCCCCCCCCCCCCCCCCCCACACACACACACACACACACACACACTCTTGTGAACGTCAGGCTAGTTCCATAAGGTTTATCATTCTTTATAAACTTTCAATATATATATATATATATATATATATATATATATATATATATATATATATATATATATTAGTAATAATTATTTTAAAATAAAATTTAGGTTGAATTATGGATGATTTGTTGTAAAAAAAAATTAAAATGATATAATTGATTAATCATTAGATTTCTACAAAATATATGTTAGAGTTTCCTTTGGCTTGACTTCTATTTATCCATATCCTTGATCGTCGTACGCTTCGCAGATATGTCAAGGGTTCAAGGGGGTAGCTCAAATTAAATTTCACATTTTGATGATGACAGAACTAATGATTTATTTATCAAATAAATTAAAATATAAAGTTTTTTAGATTTTAACAATAACTTATTTAAATAAAACTTTTGGATTATTTAGTAGAGCATATACTTACAACTCTTGTGATCTCACAGGTTGTTCTTTATAAAGGCTAGGTTGTTCTTTATAACTTATTTGTTTCATATATTATAATAACATGATATATTTACTTTTTAATAATACTTTTGTTGTTGTTTCATTTTTCAGTTCATTTAGTCACGACTCCAATAAAATGGATTAACTCCCGCTCCCGAATAATTACAAATTACTCATATTTATTTTCACCGTCAACTAGTAATAATGTGCAATCTACATTAAAATGATGCTTCACATGTCGTGTCTACTGTTAATAATGCTAAGTTAGTATTTTTTTAACTTATTAGGTTAAATTATTTTTATGTTTTTGCTCTTAAAAACTTAAACACTATTCTTTGATAAACATAATTTCTTTTGGGCATTATAAGCTCTTATGCTTAACTATTTGCATGTATCAATGGAAGGAGGTTTGCCTACAAGAGAAGCATCTTCAATAGCTGATAGGCCAAGTTTAACTCATCAGCACCAAAGACTAAGAAAACTATCATTGGTATTATAACTTATGGCTTCTTCAAATTTAATAATTATGATAAATATAAATGACTTTCTTATTTACTTTTTTTTTTAGTTTCAAGTTCTAATAAAAAAAAAGGGGTCCAAATAGAGGTGTAGCATTAGAGGAGCATTACAAAACAAAAGGTAATGTTTCAATATTCATTCTAGAGGGCTTGAATAGGCCAGCTGGAGAGCATCACTCAAAGTTTTCTAGAGAAGTGGGTGTCATAATTAAAAACTTTGCACCCATGCAAGTCGAAAGATGAGATCAAGTTAGTGATATCAATAAATAAATACTTTTTAAAATAATTGATGGTAAGAACTTCAACAATAATTTTAGTTATTTCTGATCTAAAATTCAATTATGTTAATGAATATCTTTTATCTTTATGTTTTACCTTTTTTTACTTTCGTATAGCAGTTAAAAAATTGATGGTAAGAACTTTTGTGCTTCTATCTGCTTGTTGTGAACTTGTTAACAAACGCAGAGTTCTGGAAACTATTCATTCAAAGTGGAATAACATATATGATGCTACTCGCTTTTTTGCTTGAGCTCTTTTTCTGTAGTGCACATTTGTAAGTTGTCATCACATGTTCTTATGGTGTAGAATTATGTTTTAGGATGGTTTTATGACATATTATCTTGGAGATAATTTTTAGGCAAAAAAAATCATATATTTAGAACCATTAGGGTGAGTTGTGAAAATATCTTCTTCTTTTTTTATCGTTTTGCACATAAGTAGTAGGTTTTAACTTAAATTTATAAAATAATTAAGAAGTGTTAAGTGCCAAAAATCCCCACTTAATCAGTTTAAATTTTGAATCTTGGAACTCTCAAGCGGCTATAAGTGATTAACCAAATAAAAAATAAAAAAATCCAGTTGCATAAAAGGCTTTGTTATTATATAAACAATGTAAAAGGGCCTTTTCTACTTCTGAAATTCAAAATTGTATTTATATCAAAGTCTCTAACATAAAATATATCATGAAGGCTTTAAAATTATGAAGATTTACCAAGAATTTATGTTTATTTGTTCTCTAAGTTGTATGAGGTAATAAAATAATAGAAAGATGCATCATGATATACCATTTCACAACACTTTATTATGGAAGCTAAGTATTCTTTTAGAAAGAAAATGCTTCATCGCTTTATGCTTTTTATAATGCTTTCTCTATCTTTCCATCTAATCTTTCTAGTTTTCATTATTTGCCTCACTAAAGTTATAGTTTGAATGATAACTTATAAATATAATTATAATTGAGTTGATTTAATTATATTGCTTCTATAATTAACATGCTCATTCTGTATTCTTGATTTTATTCATATTACTTCCCCAAAATGATGTTAATCAGCTGGAGCTTTTATTTTTCAATTTATCAGAAAGTGCCAGCAAATATTGTAGCGATTTAGAAGGATTGTTAATTCTCACCCACGATAGTTGTTATAGAGCCAAATGCTCTTTTTTTTTTATAATTCAGATATAGAATGTTTATCTCAAATATTTATACAACATTGAATTAAGAAGTATGGTGTTAGTTTTTTTTATGATGGCCATCATGGATCTCCACCAACCTTTATCTTGTTCCTTGTGGATAAACATTTTTCTAGTTTAAATGATGCATCAATGCCTCTTGCCATTCAATATTTCACTTTATAGTTTGTCTAAAATATATGGAAGAAATGCTCATATATTTTTATTTTTGTGCATGCAACAATTTTTGTAGGTAAAGATTAAAATATCCATTGAAGAATCACATGTAAAGGATTGTGTGATGTGCATGATAAGTAAGAGATTTTCTGATTTTTGCTCGAAGGCCTATATATACATTACAAAAAACTTGGAGATGGAGTGTTAGAAAGAAAGAAACCTTACAAAGAGCTTACTGAGAGACCAGATGATTGGATTTGGTTGTGCAATTTTTTTTACTAAGAAATATTTTAGGTATGTCTTTAATGTAAAAGAAAGTATAGGTTCACTAATTTACTTATATTCTCATTACAGACATATGAAACTTATTATCATGTAATGAATATGTGAGGGAAAAAAAAGAGTATTAAATACTATGAGCAAAAAAAGACGGGCATATACACATAAGACATTAATGTTATAATCTTTTAATTTTAAGCATAGGAAGATTAAAATTTGTCGGCAATTATTTTTTTGTTTATTATATTATGTTGAATCAATTATGTTTTTTTTACAGAAAGGCTCTAAGTTAATTCATAGCATATGTTCGAAGTGGAAATGGCACTTCACAAACAGGATAGGATAAACTAATCCTTTCTTAGTAATAAGGCTATCTAGTTAGCCTCATCATAGTCGTAACTGTCAGGGCTTTCTTCGACTTTCTTAGGGGTGAGATCACCTCACAAGACATTCACTCAATTGGAAGCTTTCTATATTCATTCAAAATCAAAATTGATATTCTTACATTCCAATTCCTTCGTGATACCTCCTATGGAAAATCCTGAATTGGATCTAAAATGGACAGGTTAGTGTGGGCATATCCATGCGGTTATACACTCTTCAAATAGGAATCCATTTTTTGAAAGATCCTAGCTTTTGTGCTTTGGTGAGTCGTCTGAGATCCTTTCGATAACCTATATTGTATGGGGGAGTACTCTCTTTATTTCATTACGCTAGTTTGATCTCACTGCTCTGATACCATCCTTTACTAGGTCACAACCAGATCAAATTCAATAGCTATGGTCACACCACAATCGGAGTAAAACTCTTGGAATTGTTCGATGCTGAAGTTAGTTCACCAAATGGGCACAAAATCCCTCGTAGCACATCTATATGACCAGGTATTTATAATATTTAAATTATTTAAATTTAAAAAATTATTAATTTGTGAGACATTTTGTTATGGTGTAGCAATTATGCAGAATCAAATTATGCAAGGAGGAGTTTACATAAAAAGAAAAGAAATGAATTTCTGAAGATTGTCGGGCAAAACATGTTAATATAAATTATTATTTTTAGAATAGCTTTATCACAAATATTTCATCATTTCTATGTTGATTTTCTTTAAAACATATAGGACAAGATGATTGAAATTCACCATAAAATTATTGATGAGGGAGGAATAGTTGATGAGGCAATAATTTGTGATGAAGTTCTTAGTGAAACATCTTCATATAATTGTGGCCTTGGTTATGGGCAAAGCCAATGAAGAAAACTAAACCTGTTAGATCAACTACATCGTCCCAGAGAGAGGTCAAGCTTAAAATGAATTTAAAAATTATACAAGAAAAATATGAGAAACATAGTAAAATTATTAAATGTCAACAGAAAACTATAAATTGGTTAAAAATGATAGTACAAAAATTGGGCATGTAGCCCCCCAATTGATGATGGCAAGTATTTAGTACAAGAACAATAAGGTTTATTAAATCATAAAATAAGTTGTTTAACTAATATTCTAAATTTCTTCTTGTTGTGCTAGACTTATCAAATGAAGAAAATGATGATTAGGGTTTGATTTATTTCTGTAATTTCATACTATATTGTTTTAGTTTCTCTTAATTGGTCTTTGAGAATTTGTTGTCTAGTAATGCACATTGCAACTTTGAAATGCCAGTTTCAATATTTACTACTAATTTATGGATTGCATACATCAATTGCTTGCATTTTCAATATGTATTTCCTTGCAATTTGAATCAAAAATCACAGAGCTATTATTTCTATGTAGGTGGGCCTAATTTAGAAATTTCCTACTGATTATGACATTTACGAAATGAATAATTTATATCTGCTTTACTTGGCATCCTGAAATTAGAAATTGATATATCAGTATAGCAACTTTTTTTGATGTATGACAAGTTTTGTCTATGGGTCCAATGTAAAAACCCATGAGAAGTTGAACTACTCTGAATGGGAAATATGTTGAAGTTTGTAATTATTCATTGGAAGTCTTCATATTTTGTTGCTTGGCTTTTTAAGCTTAATAGAGCAGCAACAATGCATTCTATGCATACTCTCAACTGCCAGGATATGAAGCATTTAATTTATGAGGTATTACTTTTCTTCGCCTTATACATGTGCAAATATTGCCTAATGATCTTCTTCTGTAACATATTAATGTCCCAAATTGATTGCGGAGATGCTTTTAGTGAAATAGGTATTACATGATTATTAGTGCTGTCAAACTTGCTCAATCTTTGAATCTAGGTTCTGCAGGCTTTGTCTACTTACATTTTAGGTCCTCATATGTTTTATGAAATGAATTTCTATATATTTTACTTGAAGAGTTTGTCCACACTTGTAATAAATGATTTAATGCCTTAATGATTTCTGTGAAAATTTTGAAATATACTATGCCAAATTAACATTTGTCTTTCTCTTCAAACATTAATTATTGTCTACAAATTTTCAATTACGGTTGGCAGATTTTATAGAGAGAGAGAAACTTCAACTTCAAAATATTTAATATATTCATGTCCCAAAATGATTGCGGTGATGCTTTTAGTAAAATTGGTACTAAATGATTATTTAGAATTGACAGATTAGTAAGGAAGAATAAGTGAATCAATAATAAATTGAATAATAGTGTACAAGGATTACCAAATAGATTTTTTCATGGATGTGCATACATATGCATAAGAAATCAAACTGATTGTAGTCAGTTTTGTCTTTGACACCATGAGAGAGAGAGAGAGAGAGAGAGAGAGAGAGAGAGAGAGAGAGAGAGAGAGAAAGAGATTTGACACCATCAAAGCAATAGACAGAGACAAGGGAGACAAAGGGATGAACACTAACGTTTGGATCCGTCTTCTAAGGAAAAGTTTCAAAGAAAAGGAGCAAAGCATAGTTTCAAATTATGTGGCTCTTTAGTTTTTATCTCGTGGGATCTCTGGTTTTTTCACTGAAACTAAAATGTGAAGGCATCATTATTAGAAGTTTAAACTATGAATCTAACCTCACATGTACTTGAATATTATAATTTAGATTGTTACTACTCAAGATAATTCCAGAAATGAAGTCAAATGGTCAAGGATATATATTTTGTTGTAACAAACTGCATCATGCTGCCAGAGTTTGATAGGAGTTCAACAATGCAAGAGAGTTCTGGCATTCATGTGTTATATCATAAGGACTTGTACCCCTTTCAATTATAAATTCTTAAGGCAATATATTTTTTATTAATATATCGTCTGAACTAGAGTTAATGGACCTTCCAGCATTTGTTTGTATTTATGCCTAGGCCATTTAATCTTATTTTTGAACCATTTTGAGATTTTGAATCATCCTTCATCACTTGTCCCTTATATAATTTAAATCGATTTCATAGCCACATTCTTTCAGAAGTTTCTAATTTTTAATTTTTGGCTCTAATGTTTTTTGTCCCCCTACAAACGTTTTCATCAGCTTCCGTTACTATGCGGGCTTCCTTTTTTGGAGCAAAGACCATCTAAAGCTGCACATTTGAACATTGGAAGAACTGGGAAGCACTTTTCCTTACTGATGATGATGGAAGGGCTCCTCTTCTGCTTCGCATGGTTGAAGATGATGAAGATATAAGTTTATGTATGGCTTATGAGACCATATTAAGACGTGATTGCTCCAGAATTTACAACTCAAGAGAAAATTTTAGATCCTCAGCAATTCAATATAAACTGAAAATTGATAACTTTTTCCTATGATGCCTAAAGTAGGTCAACTCTACACTCTTTCAAGCGTTGGGTTGCCTATGCGAATGCAAATTATGATCGTATCATTTTCCATATTTTTGCTTTCATCTTCATTTGTTTAATTTAAAGTTTTATATTCATTCTATTGCATCCTCTATCAGGCGTCAACATAAGTTACCAAAAGTATTTATTGTTGATCAAAATCATCTTACTTTTGTGACTGTAGAAATTTATCTTCCCCTTTATATATCCATTTCCTGACTTGCTGCATTTTCAGTATCATCTTCTTGTGGAAGATGAGAGGTATCCTCATATTTTCCATGTTGACAAAGGGGAAACCAACAATGCTACTGAAGAAGCATCATCTAATGTTCTTGCTCAGAAGTACAACTTGGAATATAATACCAGCATTTATCTATTTGAAATCTTTCAAATTATCATTTTTTTAACATAAATAAGTTAATCTTTTTGTAATATTATAGTAATCTTAGCATATGCTTCTGTTTATTGTATGACCTAATAAAATAGTAGAAAGTCATTTCTGTTTAATAATACATTTATAGAAGAAAAGTTGACTTCATGGTGATATCAGCCACCTGTTTGTTGAAATGCTTATTACATTGTATTTTTTATCTAGAATTTGTCTTTCTAGTAATTTATTATTAGTTCAACATCATGTTTGGTTGATTTCCTTATAGGGTGAAATAGGGTGCAGAAGTGGCGGTGATAATGTGCTTGAAAGGGAAGGTTATGCAGTCGCAGTAGGGTATGCTTTGGAGCTTGTTGATCTAGGTTTATGATATCCTTGAACCAGATAAAAAACTCTAGTATTTTTTACCACATAGCAATCTCTATGTTTCTATATAATTTAAATAAACACGTATTATTTTCTGATTTAGAAGGAAGAGGCAATGATGCATTTAATTTTTGTGGGCAAAATTTCGGCCCCGGCCTCCCCCGCTACGCTTTTCTTTTGTCGGGGGAGTTTTAAAAGAATTAGGTTTTGGGGTAAATTTTGGAAGGAAGATGAGTATGTAGATAAGACACCTAGAGATTTTGCCCCCATTTTGCGAGGACCTTATGATCTAAGTTCTGGTTTCCTATAGGCGCAAGCCCCTATAGTAAATTACCCTCTCGATAATGAGTGAGAACTTTCGATTAAGGCTAGTCATCAATCAGATATATATATAGATACGTGTTATCTGGCATATAGTACCAACAAGGGTATGAAATTTGGAGATTTGAAAAATTGATATTTAAAATTGAAATTTCATCATCTCCACTTAAAGCGAATGGTGGGGGAATGGATGATGGGCCCGATCAAGATCTCAGGGTTCCGTCGTCCTGGGCCATCGTGGTCCTTGGTCTACTTTGTCAGAGGAGGTAGTCGACCCAACCTGACAGAAGGATCTTTGTTGGCAGACATGGTTTACTCGTCCCAAGGAGACCTTGTAAACCTGGCGTGAATGTTTGTCTAAGGGGATAAATTTGAATCCACTTTAGCTAACAGAGGGCTTTATGTCTTATCGATTATATCCTACTGATTCATATCTCAAAGATTTGACGACATAAAGGAACGTATTGGCTCTAGCTATAACCAATATTTCGTGGTGTCTTTTGACGGCAAAACCACTATGTTCATAGGGCCCCGAGTCATAACCATTTATCCTGTGGTGCCATTTGGCGGAAAAACTGCTGGTCAGAGGACACGTACCATATCCTTATTGGCATGAGACTATTTGAGAATGCATCCTATTGATATTTTCTACTAGGTATTAGCTTATGCAAACTGAAGTAGTTTTAATTTATCCACCTTGGCAAACTATTGTGGAAGGTGGATGGATTTTGCTTTAAGTGTTTGAATGGTTGAATTTCAATTTTAAATATTCTAGATTGAGATTATTTGAGAATTTCAGGTATTTGCACTACAGGAAAAACGCTGAAAACCGGCGGTTTTTTCCGGCGGTTAGTCTAGATTTACCGGCTGTTTTGAATGTTACCGGCGGTCTAACGGCGATTTGTAAACCGTCGGAAAAAACGGCGTAGGAAACCATTTCCGACGGCGTGTTACCAGCGGTTTATTTTTGCGGCGGTTTTCCGGCGGCTAATACGCCGGTATTGTATAAGCCGGTAAGCCGCCGGTCACGTTACCGGCGGTTTAAAACTGGCGTCGTCTGGTTCGTAGACCGCCGGACGGCGCCGTTAGACCGCCGGTAATTTACTGGCGGTGGACGGCGGTTATAGCCGTTAGCCGGCGGTTATTACCGACTGTTTAAACCGTCGTAGAACCGCCGGCGGCCATCGGTAACCGCCGGTAATTACCGGCGGTTTAATATTATAACCGACGGCTTATCTTGTCCGTCCGGTATCATCGTTTCCGGCGGCCAAACTACCGGTTAGCCGCCGGAAACCTGTAGCACCTGAAAAAAAAATTGACAGCATCCCCTCTATTTGAGGGAGGTTCATCCTAAAGTCTAAACCTGCAGAAAAAGCAATATATGTTGGGCAACACGCCGCTATATTCATCACAACCAGAAAATACAAACAAAATCAAAAATTCATCATAACATTACAATCACAAATTCACAAGATAGTTCATGATAATGTTACAATCACAAGTTCAGAAGTTCACAAGTTCTAATTAATACATTCATCAAACATAATAAACATCTAATCATCATCGGTATCCTCACTGTCTGCAGATTGCTGCTCCTGTTGGTCCTTCTTCCTTTGTTTTCCAGCTCTGTAGGATTGCAACTCTGGTTGCATTTCATTCTGAGCCTTCCTCATTTCTTCAATCTCTCTAGCTTGAACCCTTTTCATCTCTTCAATCTCTCTAGTAAGTGCTGCAACCCTCTCACTTACAGATTCTTCAGCTCCACTTGGATCATGAATGCAGAGGTGTATGAACTGCCCTCAATAGCAAAAGCCTGTGAACCCATGCCATATACCCTCCCCCTCTAGTCTTATCAACATGAAGAATATCATCAGTAAAAAGCATACACCAAGGTACATCCTCTCACAAATGTCTAGTGAGAACATCTATGAGTAAAGCAAAAAAGATATGGACTTCTTGCTGATCCTTGATATAATCCAACCGAAATAGGAAAATACTTGATCAAACCACCATGTATTTGAACACAAGTAATAGCTCCTACATACATATCAATAATGATTTAAATATAAGCATTATTAACTCCTTTCTTCTTAAGAACCCTCCATAGCACTTCTCTTGGAATATTAACATATGTTTTCTCTAAATAGATAAATATCATATATAGATCCTCCTTATTCTCATTATATTTCTCCATCAAACCTCTCAAAAAATGTATGACTTCCATTGTAAACCTACCAAGCATTAATCCAAATTGATTTTGAGAAACATTAGTATCACACCTAAACCTATGCTCCATAACTCTCTCCCACATTTTTAAAGTATGAAACATTAACTAAAAAGATAATATAACATGGAGTAGCACCAAATAATCAAATAAAAACCATAAAAAATAACCTTAAAATAGAAATCGGATTGTTTGGGGTCGGAATCGGTCGGCGGTCGGGCGTCGGAGTAGACTCGTCGGCGGCGGTCGGACTGGGGTCGGCGGTCGGAGTTCCTTCGTCGGGGGCTGATCGGACGAGCGGAGGACACGGTATAGCGAGCGACCGAGAGAGAGAAGGAAAGAGTGAAAATGAAATGAGCGGAGCGAGGCGGCTCGTATTAGGGCTTTTACCGGCGGTTTTCCGGCGGTCTGGACCGCCGGACAAAAATCACTTATCAACGGCGGTTTAGACCGCCGGTAAACCGCCGGTTCATATTGATGTCCGGCGGTTTACCGGCGGTTTATAGACCGGCGGTATTACCGGCGGTGTATCGTAGCTAAGCCGCCGGTTTGGCCGTCGTTAGAGTCCAACGGCTAGACCGCCGGCGACGCCGTCGGTAATACCGACAGTCCATAAACCGCCGGTGCAAACCGCCGGTATTTGACATTTTTCCTGTAGTGTTGAGTTGGCATTTGAAAGGTTTGGAATGAACCCCTCCAATTGAGATTTGCATTCAACACGACCATCATCGGAGTAACTTTGAAGTCACTTATATATTCAAATTTTGTGAAAGTTTGAGGGCATTTTGAGATATTTAATATTAAGCCCTTCGGTTGAGATCTGTATTCAACATGACCATCATCGGGGTGAATATGGAGTCATTATATTCATTGTTTGAACCTTGTCGACTCTATCGAGTATCAATATAGGATCAGGTTTTATAGGTTGTATGATTTTATTTATGAATTATATTTGTTGGAGGCCTTGAAGGCATTATATAAATGTATCAAATAGATATTATAATCAATACCCTAATTGTATATCTGTTTGATAGTTTGAACCTTGTTGACTCCTATCTACCTACATAGAAGGGTCGGGTTCAAACTGTAGTTCATTTATTGACCAGCGCAGTATCCCTAGATGTTACGTGTGTATCCAACACATGCTTGTCAGGCCTCAGGTAGGTATTTGGGGGGCATTTTATACTTATGTACTAAACTTTTTTTATTCTTATTTACCTGCTTAGGAGGATCGTGTTTGAATTAATTGACCTGCGCAACATCTCTAGACATCAGAGTGTTCCTACAATATGCTCGTCTGGGGCCATGTTGGTATTTGGGAGCATTTTATAATTATTTGTTGAATCTTATCGACTCCAATTTACTTACTTAAGAGGATTGGGTTCAAATTTATTGACCCACATAACATCCCTTGACATCACATGTGTTCGTACAATACGCTTGTCGGGGCCTATGCGGGTTATATTATACATCCCCTTCTATGTACCTATATGCATACATGTTATAGTGCATGTATTTGAATATCTTGATGCTGATAAGTTGTGCGGTTGACTGCCATTTGAATGTAACATTCTATTTGGATGCTTGTACACGCCTATTGTCCTCTTGCAAAGATGTTGTGGATTCGGTGGCATAGAGTAATACTTTAATCATTTTCCCACTGTATACATGTAGACTATCGTGTGCTACTTGCATGATTTATGCAGGTAGATTGTAGAAACTTGCATTTGTTATATTATTTATGCATTTCGCTATGGTTTTGGCCTTTACAACACATTCACTACTGCTGCAGATAGATGTATACATTCGTAGATAAAAATTGACTACATGATATTGCATTTATTGAAGTATTTTTGCATCTGCCCATAGGTGGCATATTGTACATACATATGTATTCATAGAGAGATTATATGTATTATAAATCTTTCCACATTTTCTCGCAAGTAGTGACTTGAATGTATAATGGCCTCCTTCAGTGGCTCATAGGCTTGTTGTGGTTTTGTCAAACCTTCTATCACTACCAAAGGGTGTTTGTATCTACATTGGTTCTGCTTGAATCTGCTTGTAAGCAATGCATTGGATGTATAATGGGTCTCCTATGGTAGCTCATAGGGGTTTGTATTTCCTGCAGTTATTTTTCTGTATTTTCCCCTGGATGGTTATTGATTGTAGGAGCATTATTACATTCATTGTGAACTCCACTATACAAATTTGCAAGAAGCTATTTTATTTGATTAATGTTGGTTGTAGGGGTGTTGTAGTGTTTGTTGTATGTCTTCTATTGTAATTCTTTTGCATTTGCTCCTATGTAATAATTTCTATAGCAGTTCTATAGTTCTTGCTTGCATATGAATTGTAAGGTATCGTTACATTCACTTTGGGGAGTTGTCGTCACTTGTAGGAAAATGCCTTTACACACGGTGAGCTTCTTATGGTGGCTTGTAGGAATTTGCATTGTTCGTACATAAATCAGTATGCATATTAATAGTTTTATGCTGATTTCTGGCTGCATTATCTTCAGTAATAATCTCTTTACACATCATTCAACAAGTTATTATGTTCTTAATATTGCTTTCATGTTAAAAGTGTTGTTTTATGTATCGCCTTTGTCACATATTGATCGTATACTCGTAGGAGATTAGCATTCATTGTAGGAGGGCTACACATCATCTCAAACAATTTGATTCTTTGGTAGATCAGTGTATTCATTCATATGCAGGTTGGCATCGATTATGCGAATGTTGTTGTATTCGTTCCATGTCAAATCCCTCTGTTGTAAGGGGATATGTGCATTTACTTTCTACCACAATATTGAAGGCGACATGAGTATCCTAACACTCGTCATAGGCTTTCAGACTCATTGAACACATCAATTTCCATATTCATTATGCACTATTGTTTGACATAGTTGCTTGCAAGACTGGCACAAATGTGACACCTTGGTTTCCAATACTTATATATGATTTAAAGTACCTATTGAAACATCTTTATGCATCTATTTATAATTATAACGCATGTTCTCATTAATCAATAATTATCATTATAACATTTGGAGATTTATTTCTTATTCACTCGAATATTGTAGTTCCTTAGTCAACAATTCTTGCATTTTCATTGCATTGCATATCAAATTGAACTCCAGTCCGTTGTATGTTGAAACCCCTTTGGTAACATTTAGATTGCATGAATGACATAAGTATCGCTTGCTCTCATTTACAAGTTAACTTGGTTGAATATTCTAAGTCATTTGGGTTTTCTCAATCATCTTTCGCATGCATTGAGATTTTACCTTCCACTTGCTTGCTTGTACGATGACATTGGACATAGAGATATTATTGCATTTGCCACAGATCTTTGCTGACATGATTAGCATTGTCACTTTGCCATATTTCTAGTTTTCTCTTAGACATTTAAGTTATGCTTCATACCATTCATTTGATATTCAAACTATAGTTAAGTTCAATGTCTAGGTTCATTTCAAGTCCAAGTCCTTTGTGTCCAAAGTCTTGTTCAAGTCCTATATAATCCAACTCAAGTCTTAGATTGAGTTCAAATATTCAAGTCATGTTGGCTTAATATTCATATCAAGTCCAACTTGAGTTCATGCTCATTTATTTTCAAGGCTTATATTATTTTGCTCGAGTTTTAGTTCAAGAGTCATGTCACGACCCAACCCGATCGGAACGGATCCCGCTCGCATCGGGTCGTGGACAAACTCAACTGACTGAACTGATTCCAGGATCTGGCTTTGGAATTTGTTTCAGAACTTTCTTCCAAACATTTACACACAGAACAGACACACAGAGTAACTATAACCATCAATGGCAGCGGAACAGATCATATATCTTTTTCTTCCTCAAAAAGAGAATCATATACAAATACAGCTCATGGCTTTCAGACATAAAGAAAAATAAAACAGGAAAGCCATGACTGTACAAAAATCAAAAGTCTAAAATACCTATAACAGATCAGACTCTGAACTTCTACTCCAAGACTTCCTTTCCTCTCTCAAAACCTGAAAACCACGCAGAAAATAAGGATGAGCTACAACAGCTCAGCAAGACAACAAACCTCCAATCACAATCCTCAGAATCCACATCAAACACATCAGACCAAATCCGTACAGAAATCAGATCAACAGAATCGTATATCGAATCAAAATAGAATCATACTAATCAGATCAAATCAAAATAGAACAGAATCGTATCAGAATTGTACAGAAATTAGAAATCATATCAATTCAGAACATATCACAATACAGAACAGATTAACAGAATAGATTCCCTGACCCTGATAGAATCTCAACGGATTCTGGCCCCTTATACCTCCCTTCCCAGACACTGATAGAATCTCTAGGATTCTGGCCCCTTATGCCTCCCTTTGTGCTCATGGCACCAGAACAGATGTGCTTATAGCACCAGAAATCATCGGATCCGAAACAGAACTTATTTTAAGATTTCAAATCACATTTCAGATTTTTTAGATTTCCCTGACACAGACAGGATCTCACAGGATCATGTCCTCTTATAACTCCCTTTTCATAGCACACAAGCATATCATATCATTTCAGAACAAATCCAGACAATTTCAAAAATCGTACGAAAATCCAGCGACATAATGGCAGTATACGGATTTTACACAAAAATTCCTAATTTCACAAATTATCAAATTAGCACAGAATATGCACAACAACATTAAAAGACTTTTATTCTACTACCTAGATAATTTCAGACTTCATCAGAAATCACAGTCAAAATAAAATACCGCCGAGTCAAAACTATCCGGTAAAAATTCTCCAGAAAATAATTGAAACGTACACACTCGGCACCTCAGAAACATACCAAAACTTACGCGGTAAAAACTGAACCAATCGGAAAATACGGATGAAATTTGCTAACGAAAACGAACTCCAGACAGAATAATCGTTCAAACTTCACCGTTCTGAAAATTGAGAAAGGCGGAATATGTCTTACCTTGCGTACACCACTTTCTTGAACTGTCTCGACGGACGAAAACGGCCCGGCGTTGCCTAAAAATCAACTTTTTCCTCTTTTCTCTCGACTTTCTCTCTCCTCATAAATTTATGATATTTATTTTGATTTTTTTCTCTCTCTTCAAAACGACTGATTTCCCTTAAGTAACCTTGAGATTGGTCCGGCCAATCGCACGATCGTCCTGGACTATCTGACCAATTTTACATCGTCCTAGGAAAATTTCTCAAGATGATAATTAATTTCCTTGGATGATAAAAACCCCTACTCTTTGACTTGTGCATTGCTCTGATTATCCCGGGATGATTTCCAATCGACCCGAACGATCCTTACATGAAAATCATCCTGTAGCTTCTGAACACAATCTGGAACAAAATTACACCTGATCGTCCCGGGACGATTTCTAATCGGCCCGGACGATATGAGCAAAGCTGCTATTACAATATCCCCAACTTCAAAAAAAAATGTCGTCCTCGACATTGTCTAATCAAAACTCAGTCAAAATAAATATGGATACGACTTCCTCATATCCGACTCCTTCTCCCAAGTCGCTTCTCATGCAGTTTGGTGCTTCCACTGCACCTTAACCATCGGAATATATTTACTTCTCAACTTACGAACATCGTAAGCTAGAATCAACTCGGGTTCTTCTTTATATCTCAGATTCTCCTAAATTTCAACCTCATCAGCAGACACTTTCTTTCCAGAGTCAGATATCTACTTTCTCAAAGTAGATACGTGAAACACATTATGAACATTGGACATCTGATCAGATAACAACAGCCGATAAGCAGATTTTCCAATCCTTTCAAGAATTTCAAAAGGTTCAATATACCTTGGACTGAGCTTACTCACTCTGCCAAATCTGCTCATACCCTTCATCGGACTGACTTTGACATACACAAAGTCACCAACTTGAAATTCAACGAATCTGTGCTTCTGATTGTAATATTTCTGCTGTCAATCTTGTGCAGCTTTCAATCTTTCTTTTATCAACTTGACTTTCTTAATAGTTTCTGTTTGAATAGTTGCTATTTGAATGATTTATATTTGTGCAACTTATGCAGTTTTGATGATTCCAAACATTATTGTTCAGATGTATAGTTATCTCCTAACAATTTTAGAAGATTTGCACTTGCTCTTGTGTGTACTAACATTTCAGAAAAATCAGACTCCAGACTACGAAAACTTCAAATCAAATTCAACATATGATATTTTGTTTATTTGAAGTTTGTCTTTTCTTTGAATTAATTTTGAAAGGAAGTGATTGTAATTGAGTGAATAAAATCTCACACACACAAATTAGGAGATCGTGAAATTCAATACTGATCGTACAGGATGATATTTATCGTACTGGACGATCTGTCAGTTATCTCCTATAGAGCACTTGGAACGAATAGGAACTTGCTTGAAAAAATTTTTCTAAGTCCTATTCGTCCAGGACGAATTTTATTTTCGTCCCGGATGATGGGTTATCTGTAAAATTTTCGTCCAGACGAATTTTACCATCGTACGAGGCGACCAGTCCTCTGGAAAATTTTCGTCCAGACGAAAATAATTATCGTACCGGACGATCAGCTCTCTGGAAAATTTTCGTCCAGACGAAAGCAAATTATCGTCCGCGGCGATGGGTGCTCTGGAAAATTTTCGTCCAGACGAAATAAATAATCGTCCAGGACGATCGGCTCTCTGGAAAATTTTTGTCCAGACGAACATATTTTCGTCCAAACGATGAACCGACTTAGAACAGTTTTCAGCAGTTTCCAGAACCGACCTTGCAATAACCGTTCGTACTGGACGAACCTAGTTCGTACAGGACGATCAGTTGTACGAAGTCATTTCGTACACATATACAAATTGGGTCGTTTCAGATAGTTTAAGTAAAATCGTCCAGGACGATCCAGGATCGTACAGGACGATCCACTGCGTACAGAATTGGAAATTTGCAGTTTTTGGGCGGTTTTTCATGTCTTTTGTATAAAAGGTCCAAATTAGACTGCCACCCAATCTTTTTGTCATTTGATCTTCGTGCCTATTGAGAGAATAGCCAAGGAGAGAGTGGAAGAGAGCTTTCAAAGGAGGATTCCTACCATTGGAGCGAGAAGGCTTCACTTGGATTGCTAAGGTAAGAGTCTCTACTTGTGAAATTGGATTTCTTCACTCTTTTCTTTCTTCCTTCTAGATTCTTGTGAGAAGATCATTCAAGAAGGTCCGGTTCTCTGCCAACACTTGGAGAGTGTGAACAGACGTGGGTTCTCTGCCTACACTAGGAGAGTGTAAAAGGAAGAAGGTTCTCTGCCTACACTTGGAGAGTGTGAACAGTCGTAGGGTTCTCTGCCCACACTAGGAGAGTGTGAAAGGACGACGGTTCTCTGCCAGCACTGTGGATTGTGTAAAAGGACGAAGGTTCTCTGCCGCACCGGGTAGTGGTGAAAAGAGTATTTTGTACAGGCTTCTCCGCCTTGCTGTGGGTGCTAAAGGAGAGTCACTTTGTGGTATTAGTGCAATACTCAGAGGGTGCCTCTGAGGAGTGGATGTAAGTCTGGTTATAGACCGAACCACTATAAATCTGGTGTCTTTTACTTTATTGCTTTTACGTTTCCGCACTTTGAATTTCAGTTTTAACAACACTGTGGTTGAAAAACATTTTTCTATAAACTTTAAAAGAAAATTTTATTTCGGTTCAACTTTATCATTAAGAGGGTTTAAAATTTTTAAAACTACCAATTCACCCCCCTCTTGGTAGCCGTGGGACATTTACTTAGGCTTAACAACCTAATTACTGGACTCAACAGTTTCATCTACAAAAGTGGCACCCATCTCCTATCTATCTCCAACCTCAGTCAGAGTTAAAGGAGTTCTACACTTCCGACCATACAGAGCTTCATAAGGTGCCATACCAATACTGGACTGAAAACTGTTGTTGTAAGCAAACTCTATAAGAGGAATATGATCTTCCCAACTTCCTCCAAAATCTAAAACACAAAGTCTCAACAGATCTTCCAGTACCTGAATAGTCCTTTCAGACTGTCCGTCAGTCTGCGGATGAAAAGCTGTACTGAAATGTAACTTCATACCCAAACCTTGTTGAATACCCTTCCAAAGTCTGGAAGTAAACCGTCCATCGCGATCAGAAACAATCACCTTAGGCACACCGTGTAATCTGACAATATCTTTCACATATACCTGTGCCAATCGATCCACTGGATCGGTCTGCCTGATCGGAAGAAAATGAGCAGACTTCGTCAATCGATCCACAATCACCCAAATGGCATCGTGCCCTTGCCTTGATCGAGGAAAACCCATAGCAAAATCCATCGTTACCTCCTCCCATTTCCACTCAGGGATAGGCAACGATTGCAAAAGTTCTCCTGGTCGCTGATGCTCAGCCTTCACCAACTGACAGGCCTCGCATCTAGCAACAAAATCTGCTACATCCTTTTTCATTCCCGGCCACTAGAACAAACTCTTCATATCTCCGTACATATTACCACTTCCCGGATGAACAGTGTAGCTTGAATGATTGGATTCATACAGAATCTCTTTCCTCAGATCTCCAAACATAGGAATCTACAACCTGTTCTTGCAGAAAATAGTACCATAATCAAAAACTTGGAGTTCAGGCTTCTTACCAGATTTAATCTGAGCAATCAACGTCGAATAATCAGAATCTAACTTCTGGGCTTCATGAATCCTGTCTTCCAAAGAAGACTGAATGCTCAACTGAGTTAAAACTCCAGAATTCATACCAGTAGAGGAAATCACCTCTAACTGTAATCTTTCCATGTCTCGTATCAGATACTCACCAGAAGTGAGCTGAATACCTGATAATCCAGAAGATTTCCTGCTCAGAGCATCCGCTACCACATTAGCCTTACCAAGCTGATACTGAATCGTCAGATCGTAGTCCTTGATCAACTCAAGACACCTTCTTTACCTCATATTCAGATCCTTATGAGTGAAAATGTACTTCAAACTCTTGTGATTCGTAAAGATTTCACATCTGACGCCATACAGATAGTGACGCCAAATCTTCAAAGCAAATATAACTGCAGCTAATTCCAAATCATGTGTCGGGTAATTCTTCTCATGTGGTTTTAACTGTCTTGAAGCATAAGCAATTACCCTACCATGCTAATGCAACACACATCCCAAACCTTTCAGTAAAGCATCACTGAACACTTGAAATCCTTCCGTACCTAACAGTAATGCTATCACTAGAGCTGAAGTCAGACAATCCTTCATGCTCTAAAAACTAGTCTCACACTCTAGTGTCCAAACAAAAGCTACTGACTTCTGAGTTAGTCTCGTCAGAGGAGTAGTAATCTGAGAAAATCCTTTCACAAACTTCCTGTAGTATCCAGCCATGCCTAAGAAACTACGTACCTCAAATACCGTAGTAGGCCTTGGCCAATTCGTAACAGCTTGAATCTTCTGGGGATCAACAAAAATACCTTCACCGCTAATCACATGCCCCAGAAATGAAATGCTCTTCAGCCAGAATTCACACTTGGAGAACTTAGCATACAACTGATGCCGTCTCAGAGTCTCCAATACAATGCTCAAATGTCTGGCATGATCATCCTCAGAAGCAGAATACATCAGAATATTGTCGATGAAGACGATCACAAACTGATCCAGATATTCCCTGAACACTCTGTTCATCAGATCCATAAAAATAGCAGATGCATTGGTTACCCCAAAAGGCATAACCAAGAACTCGTAGTGTCCGCACCGAGTATTGAAAACTGTCTTCAACACATCAGCTTCCTTCACCTGATAATATCCGGATCTTAAATCAATCTTCGAAAACACAGAAGAACCAGAAAGTTGGTCAAACAAGTCATCAATCCGTGGTAATGGATAATTATTCTTAATTGTGACTTTATTCAAATCTCTGTAGTCAACACACATACGGAGTGTTCCGTCCTTCTTCTTCACAAACAAAATAGGTGCTCCCCAAGGAGAAATACTAGGACGAACAAATCCTCTATCCACCAACTCCTGAAGTTGAACTTTCAACTCAGAAAGTTTTTTCGGTGCCATCCTGTACGGAGCTTTTGATATCAGAGCTGTACCCGAAAAATATCAATAGATAACTCCACTTCTCTATCCGAAGGTAACCAACCAACTCCTCAGGAAATATATCTGTAAACTCTCATTCCACTGGGATATCCAAAACAGAATCCACCTCCAGGTTCATATCCCGTACTGAAGCCAAAAACACAGGACAACCCTTCTTCCACATTCTTCTTACTTCCAATTCAAAAATTATATAAGAGATAACACCTCGTAAGCCTTGGAATACACATCTCTCTCCTGACATAAGCAAGCTCACTTGCTTCTTCAAACAGTCAATCTGAGCCTCATACAGACTCAGCCAATCCATGCCCAAAATTACATCATACGAAGAAATCGGCAACAAAATCAAACTCGATTTCCACTTCTTGCCAGCAATATCAATCTCACAAAAACAAAACTTTCGAGCAATCAAATTACTTCAAGCCGACAAAATCACAGAAAGAGAAACCGGGAGTAAAATCGAATCCAGATGCAAAGCATCAAAATAACGCTCGGAAAAAAATGAGTGACTGGCTCCAGAGTCAAACAAAACACGACAGGGATGATCAAAAATATAAATCGTACCTGTCACTACATCCGGAGCATCTCGAGCCTCATTCTGACTCAGACTGTACACTCGTGGCTGAACGGGAGCTGGAGCTGAAGCTACAGAACTACTAGGCTCCCTCTGAACAGTAGGTGGTCTCCGTGGCACAGAACTAGGACCACCACCTCTACCAGAAAATCCTTCAGTCACAGGGCATGGAAGAACAATCCTCGGTCTTCCTGCTGAACCGGCAGGTCTAACAAAGCTCTCGGATCGTCGATCAAATCCAGCCTGTGGACACTCTGCAATCCGATATCTTGGCTGACCACATCTGAATAACTGACTAGTCATCCTGTAGCACTGGCCAAAATATCATCGTCCACAACTCTAGCACACAGGTGCCCCACTAACAGATCCAGAACTGGTCGTACTGGTCGTAGCAGTACCAGAAAATCCTGACTGTCCACTCCTCCTGGAGTCTCCAGAAGCAGAAACAAATCTCCTCTTGCCAGAGGAACGACTACTTGAATCACCTCCAAACCTCTTCTTACTCACAGTCCACCGCTACTGAGTAACCATCAGATCGTTCTCTATCAGACGAGCTCTCTCCACAAGCTCAGAAAAATTAGAAATATGAAATTGTACCAGGGGCTGTCTCAGACTGTCTCGTAGTCCCCTCAAAAATTGATAGCACTTTTCAGTAGAAGTACTCACTAGCTGCGGAGCATATCGGGCTAAGGCAGTAAACTCTGCCTCGTACTGCATCACCGTCCTGCTCCCTTGAACCAGTCTCAGAAAACTCTCCTGCATCTGCTGCTGTGCAGAAGGAGGAACAAACCAAGATCAAAATACTCCAGAAAATTCTTCCTAAAAAATCATAGAGTTCAATCTGCCCTGAAACTTCGCTTCTTGCTGGCCTACCCACCAGTGCTCTACTTCCCCATCTAACAGAAAAACTGCCAAAGGTACTTTCCTATCTGACGGACACTCCATGCCGTCAAAAGTCTTCTCTAATCTCCTCAGCCACTCCTCAGCTACTCTGGGCTCAACAGCACCCTCAAACCTTGGTGATTTCAATCTTAGAAACATCTGAAGATGTCTATCAATATCCTCAGATCGAACAGTAGATGCATTACTGTGAGTCTCGCTCATCATCTGAGCAACCAATGAAGCAAGCTGGGAAAGTGTATCTGCACCAACCACTGGGGCTGTACTACCTACTGGTGCTGCCTAACTGGCACCCTGACTGTCTGTCATATCGGGGTCTGGCAGATCCATTCAAAAAATCCAGAAAATCCAGAAAATTAAGCACAAAAATAACACAATAAAAATCCAAATAGACCAAAACTACCCCTAGACAGACTCAGATCACTTCCTATAGCTCTGTCTTACAATCCAAATTCTAAATTCAAAAATCATTGCTCTGATATCACTAAAGCTTGTCACGACCCAACCCGACCGGAACGTATCCCGCTCGCATTGGGTCGTGGACAAACTCAACTAACTGAACTGATTCCAGGATCTGGCTTTGGAATTTGTTTCAAAACTTTCTTCCAAACATTTACACACATAACAGACACACAGAGCAAATATAACCATCAATTGCAGCGGAACAGATCATATATCTTTTTCTTCCTCAAAAAGTGAATCATATACAAATACAGCTCATGGCTTTCAGATAGAAAGAAAAACAGAACAGGAAAGCCATGACTGTACAGAAATCAAAAGTCCAAAATACCTATAACAGATCAGACTCTGAACTTCTACTCCAAGACTTCCTTTCCTCTCTCAGAACCTAAAAACCATGCAAAAAATAAGGATGAGCTACAATAGCTCATCAAGACATCAAACCTCTAATCACAATCCTCAGAATCCACATCAAACACATCAGACCAAATCCGTACATAAATTAGATCAACAGAATCGTATATCGAATCAGAATAGAATCATACTGATCAGATCAAATCAAAACAGAACAGAATCGTATCAGAATTGTACATAAATCAGAAATCATATCAATTCAGAACATATCACAATACAGAATAGATTCCCTGACCCTGACAGAATCTCAACGGATTCTGGCCCCTTATACCTCCCTTCCCAGACACTGACAGAATCTCTCGGATTCTGGCCCCTTATGCCTCCCTTTGTGCTCATGGCACCAGAACAGATGTGCTTATAGCACCAGAAATCATCGGATCCGGAACAGAACTTGTTTTCAGATTTCAGAGCTCATTTCAGATTTTTTAGATTTCCCTGATACAGACAGGATCTCACAGGATCCTGACCCCTTATAACTCCCTTTTCATAGCACACAAGCATATAATATCATTTCAGAACAAATCCGGACAATTTCAGAAATCGTACGAAAATCCAGCGGCATAACGGCAGTATATGGAATTTACACAAAAATTCTTAATTTCACATATTACCAAATTAGCACAGAATATGCACAAAAACATTACAAGACTTTTATTCTACTGCACAGATAATTTCAGACTTCATCAGAAATCACAGTCAAAATAAAACACCGCCGAGTCAAAACTATCAGGTAAAAATTCTCCAGAAAATAATCAAAACGTGCACACTCGGCACCTCAGAAACATACCAAAAGTTATGCGGTAAAAATTGAACCAATCGGAAAATACGGATGAAATTCGCTAACGAAAATGAAATCCGGATAGAATAATCGTTCAAACTTCACCGTTCTGAAAATTGAGAAAGGCGGAATGTGTCTTACCTTGCGTACACCACTTTCTTGAACTGTCTCGATGGACAAAAACGGCACGGCGTTGCCCAAAAATCAACTTTTTTCTCTTTTCTCTCGACTTTCTCTCTCCTTAGAAATTTAAGATATTTATTTTGATTTTTTCTCTCTCTTCAAAACGACTGATTTCCCTTAAGTAACCTTGAGATCGGCCCGGCCGATCGCACGATCGTCCTTGACTATCTGACCAATTTTATATCGTCCTGGGACAATTTCTCATGATGATAATTAATTTCCTTGGACGATAAAAACCCCTACTCTCTGACTTGTGCATTGCTCTGATCGTCCCGGGACGATTTCCAATCGGCCCGGACGATCCTTATAGGAAAATCATTTTGTAGCTTCTGAACACAATCTGGAACAAAATTACACCTGATCGTCCCGGGACGATTTCCAATCGGCCCGGACGATATGAGCAAAGCTGCTATTACAAGTCATTTGAAATTCAAGTTTATTTGGGTTTGATATGAATTCCCTATTATCCAAATGTTGTTCAAAGTAGGTTCAAGCCCCATGTAGATTTTTTTTTCAATTCAAGCTAAGTATATTCCCCCTTTAGTGCATATTTTAATAGCCTCCCAGCATCCCCACCCGCCTTTAGGGAAAACCTGAGAAAGTAGGCCTCCCCACCACACGCAATAAATGTGTATATAGTAGATGTTCGTAGACACTGCGGTTCTATCTTCTTTCCCACCACGCTAATAAAAGCGTTTTTGGGGTCTTTGAGGGTACCTATTTTAAAAGACTGTTGGCTTTTCCCCTGCTCGAGGATACTTATAAGTAACCCCGCATTGTCGTAGGCATTGCACCAGGTTTCCATCCCACCACGCATAATAAAGACGTGTATAAATGATTTTCAGTGTGCTGCGAACACCAAAATGGGAGTTTTTTTAATCTCCCGCTTTGTCATGAGCATTGCAACGCACTTCCTCCCACCACGCTAACAAAAGCGTATATAGCTGGTCATTTTGTCGCAATGCAAGTGTCGAAGGTGAGTTCTCCGATTTTAGGGTTTAGAGGGGTTATACCTTGGTGTGGGAATAGTGGGATGTAGGGCATAAATATCGAGACAAAATTTTTCTTTTTACTCTCTTTTTTTTTTGAAAGCACTCTTTTATTCTTCTTAATCTCTTTTTGCACTTTTTTTTCCACTTCTCCCTTTTTATTGTCGCTCATTTATTTTTTTAAAATTACATACGCACACACGCGCGCGCGCGCACACACACACACACACACACACACACACACACACACACACACACATATATATATATATATATATATATATATATATATATATATATATATATATATATATATATATATATATATATATATATATATATATATATATAAAGAGAGAGAGAGAGAGAGAGAGAGAGAGAGAGAGAGAGAGACAACCTTAGCTAAGTGGATGAGTTAGATGGTTGAGTTGGGGTGAGTTGGGCTTAATAAGTTGAGAAAAGCTGAGTGGACTGAGTTGGGCTGAGTTGAGTTGAGTTAGGTTGAATCAAAGTAAACATAAGGGCATGAATATTTCGGGTATGGCTTCGACTTGGAGGAGAGTAGAGAGATTTATTTCTTTTGACAGGTTTAGGTCAGACAGACGAAGGGATTTGGCAGTACAAGCGATGGAGATTTCAGCTAGATGGGGGATTTGGCCGAAGAAGCATGCAAATAGGGGAAGTTACCTTCATAGCAAACAACTCCCACTCTTACTTCCGATTTAAATGTGGTAACTTTCGATCCAACTGGAAAAAGGGACATTGTCAAAGGAGCCAAGTAGGGCAATAATGGAGGAGGTCGGTCACTCTCTCTCTCTCTCTCTCACTCTCTCTCTCTCTCTCTCTCTCTCTCTCTCTCTCTCTCTCTCTCTCTCTCTCTCTCTCTCTCTCTCAACATAAAAGAGATCGGGATTGGGGTTGACATGAAGAGACGAGGTCGAGGTCGAAGAAGGTAATGGTTAGATTTTAATTGTGGGGATTTGGTTAAATGGAGTTTGGTCGCTTGATTGGGTTCATGATTGATGTCGTGGACAAGAGAATAGTCGGAGGAAGCGAAGAAGGGGAAGTTGGGGAGGTCAATTTGGAGGCTTGATCATGTGAGCTACGGCTTTGCAATGAGCTAGCTCCTATGGTTGCCTCCGATCCAACAAGAAAGGTTGGAAGACTTACGGTTGAGGGCATTCGAGAAAGGAGATATGGTCATGGGTTTGGGTTCAGAGGAGGCAAAGATGGACGTGTAGTGATTTTGGTTGAGGAGAAGGAAGGATTGTGGAGAGATGCTTGTGTGTGGGAAAACAACAACCCCATGAAGCTTCACTTTGATTTGGTTTTAATGACGAGGGTGGCTACGGATTGCAGAAATTTGAGCAGGAATTATGGAGATGAGACTGGAGCAGCGCCGATCTGTATGAGGTAAGCAGAATTTATGGGATTCTTGGCAGGCCCTCAGAGGAATTTCAGCATAGGTATGTTGTATATTTTTTTCATTTGCACTTTTTTATGCCTATAGAGGTCAACAATTTCATGGATGCTTCTATTGATAAGCTTTTCCAGTATATTGGCAGCAAAAGAATTAATAATGTATTCACTTGAAGCAACTTCATTCATATTCTCTGTTTTTTACATCATCACATGTAGCAGGTTTGTTAATAAAGTTTGTACATATATTGCTCTCTAACCTTCTTCTGTTTATGTTGTTTCAGATATTTACTTGTAGCAAGATCATGAGATGAAAGTTTTTTAAGCGATAAATTTTGTCTGATCTGTATAATTAGAAGGATACCTGCAGTTAGTCTATTAGCAAGAAATTCTACCTTGTATGTTTATTAAACAAAAATTAGCAGCATCTTTAGGCTTCTTTTTAACATCATGCTTGTTAAAATAAGAAGACATCTCGTTCATAATATTATTCTCTTAATTTTAGTCTACATATTATATGACTAATTGATATCATATCCTTAAACTTATTTTATTTGGTTTATTCTCATGATCACTGATCCATTTTGCACATTCCACCTCTATGAATGGGTTGGGGACCTTGTGGGGGTAAAAAGGTAGGTGGGTTGGGAGTACATCATGTGTATAACATAACATCTACATTGTAGCAAAGATTATGACGTCTAACATGTTACAACTTAGTTTTCATAACTATGTTTTCATATCATGTGTGTTTTTAATTAATCCAAAATATTATTGTATTGACTACTGTTTCTCCTAACATATATTAAAAATATTGCTTTTGTTGTTTGTGTGTACTAACATTTCAGGAAATTCATACTCCAGACTGCTGAAGACTTCAAATCAGATTAGATTAAGGTTTACTATTTTTGAAGTCTATACTTTTTATACTTTCTTATATTTGAGGGAGTGTGATTGTAATTGGTTAACCGTACACACACACATTGGGGGAGTGTAAAAATTTATAAATTTTTTACAACTAATTGTACTATACAATTTTGGAGCATACGGGACAATTTGTCTTAAGCCTTCCTCCAGAATGCATTTAATCGAATCATGCCAGGAAAATTTTCTAAGTCTTGTTTGTACTATATGAAGTTAGCTTCATATATATGTTTTCCATAGTATAAAATGGATATGTACAAGTTCGTCCAGACAAACTCCTGATTTTTTTGCACTATTCATGCTATACAATTTTAGGTTCACATATACGACATCCAAAGTACGAAATGTTTGCATATCTTTTTATCTATGTGAACAGCTAAATCTTTTGAACTGTCCATAATGTACGATCCAAGGATCATACATATAACTTCTAGAGTATGAAATGGACTCATCCATTTTTATACCAAATGAAACATGGTTTGATTAAAACATATCGTACTGTATGATATGGATTTCATACAATATATTATTCAGAGTATGAAATCATTTCGTACTAAGTTGTACTGGACAAATCTGTTCAATTTTGAACTGATCATACTATATAATATCAGTTCATACACAGATCATTCAGAGTATAAAATCCGTTCATACTAGATCGTACGAGCAAATTTTGAATTATTCATACATATGATTGTTGATCGTACTGTACGATCATGAACGGTCAAATTGAAAATTTCAAATTTCTGGATGATTTTTTGTGTCTTTCATATATAAGGTCCTAAAAACTTACTGTGGACAAATCCTTCTTTATTTTTTCTTTGAGAGCAAGTGTGAGAGTTCTTTGGGAGAGTGTTTAAGAGTGTGGAGAGAGATCTTGCAAGTGAAATTTGTGAAGGGTTCACAAGGTTGCCCAAAGGTGAGGATCTCTTTGTAAGTCTTATCGAATCTCTTCCTTGATACTTTGAAGTTGCTCGAGAGAAGATCTTTGAAGAAGATCCTGTTCTCTACTGACACCAAGAGGGTGTGAAAGGATGACGATTCTTTTCTAACACTTGGAGAGTGTGAAAGGATGATAGTTCTCTACCAACACATAGAAAGTGTGAAAGGACGACAGTTCTCTATTGATACTTAAAGAGTGTGAAAGGATGATGGTTCTCTGGTGAAACTTAGAGAGTGTTAAAGGATGATGGTACTCTGTCATGCCGGGGATTGATGAAAGAGAGGTGTTTTGTAAATGCTTCTCTGCCTTGCTTTGAGAGCAAAATGAGAGTCACTTTGGTAATAGTACAATACCTGAAGAGGGAGTCTTCAAGAAGTGGATGTAGATTTAGTTGGACCGAACTACTATAAATTTACGTGTTTTTACTTTACTGTATTTTTATTTTTTATGATTTTAATTTTGTGGTTGAAAAGTTTGTATTTTGTTAAAACTTTTATTATGCTTAAAATTATAAAAATAGTTTTCTATAAAATTTTCAAGAGTTTTTTATATAATCAATTCACCCCCTCTTAGTTAGTCTTGGGATAATTCTTTAGATCTAGCAATCTATATAGACTTTCATAACAATTTGCAGATTTGCATCATTCTCTACAAAGAAGTCACTCTTGTCTTGAAAATTAATAGTGTATACTGTAAGCGAAGACTGTTGAACTTTCATGAAAATGTGAAAGTTTTGCGTTATCCATATCATTTCTCAACTGGCATTTATTTTTGGTAGTATTCCATTGTACTAGTTAAAACTTCATAATTATTTTCTAGCAAAAATATACTAATTTACTTTTTTAAATGCCCATTCATGTTAAAATTCTCATCCATTTTAGGTCCCATCATGAGAAAATCTTGGTACTTGATAATCTAGTTTGCTATTTGGGTGGACTTGATTTGTGCTTTGGCCACTTCGACAACTCCAAACACCAAATTAGTGACCATCCTCCTTTGGTTTGTCCTGAAATGACTACTATAATCCAAGGTAAATTTATTATATTATGCTAATTACTTAGACCCTACACTGAATTGTTTCTTTTTCAAATTTAAATTTAACTTCCTTTTGTCAATTAAGGGAGTTTGAACCAAATTCATGGGAAGATACAGTGAAAGATGAGGTGGACCAAAGCAAGTATCCTCACATGCCTTGGTATGATTTCCAGTGTGCTCTTTGGGGACCACCTTGTAGGGATGTTGCAAGACACTTTGTTCAATGCTAGAATTATGCAAAGTTTGATTCACCTTTAAGGTTCTTCGATTAATTATGTATGCTATTTTGGCACTGATTATAATAGTTTTCTTATTTGTAAAGAAACAAAGCTGCATGAGGAGACGATTCCTTTGCTAATCCCTCATCATCATATGGTTATTCCTCATTATATGGGACAAAGCAGAGAAGTTGGATTCCACACTGCAGTAGTGCAAGATATTGATTGGCGTTAATATGATTAAAGATTGATGTTTGTGCATTTGCCTTTGATAGAACTGATATAAGAGAAAAATTAATAATTTTGTAATTTTATATTTATTTACATAAAATTTTAAAAAAAGATTTTGATGTTAACTAGATGTTATCATTTTGTAAACATTAAGATTTTATGATTAATGATTTTTTAGAACATATTTTATATGTTAATTGATGAATGTATTTGTAAAAGCATATGAATGAATATAATTTTCATTTCTCCTAGCAAATCCTTGATAATGATATTGATAAATGAAAATATTTTTTTGGATTTTATGCTTTTTATTATTGTCACCATAAGCTAATTAAATTTGTGTTATTTCTCTATTATAAAATTTATCTAGCTAATTGCAATATAAAGGAGTGACGGATTGATCTTAATTATTATAACCAAGGCATAATAATTGGATAATATTTTTTTTACTAAATATCACCAAATTTTATATCCATAAATATATATCAACACACCATGAAATTAAAGGGGCATGTGATTTATTTGGTTGATCATTTAGTGGCCAACTTTTATTTTGATCGCTATAGAAAAAATGTAATAAAAAAATTAATAATAAAAATTATTAAATAACATACAAATAAATATACATTAGCGTAAAAAAATGTTCGCTAATATGCACAATTTAGTGACCACAAAAATTATTGGTCAATAATTTAGCAACCAAAAAATTTTTTTGGTCGCTAAAAGTCTGAGCAACGATGCTACTGCGACAAATCAGCGATCAAAATATTTTTGGTCGCTATTTGCTTTTAAGGCCAAATTATCATTTTTAGCGACTAATTTTTTTGGTCGCAATTGACCCATTTTTTGTAGTGAGTAAGTGAGCAGGACAAAATAGATATGCAATGAACTCAATTATCAGGAGATAGCATATTAAGAAATTAAATAATATTTATTATTGTCAAAATCACAAGATTTTGATCCAGATTTGCAACACATTCAACACATACTTATTGCTCAGCCTGATTATAACTCGATCATAATCATTTGATTAAGTAACAAACAAATTTGAACATTTTTTTAAATACTCAAAGGTTAAAAAAACAATCACAAACAATTATATGTTTGACTTATATATGTTCACAAACAATATCATTTAAATCCAATGAACAAGCTGAAATATAAAGCTCAATAAAAATCTTGCTAGAAAGCTTGATTTGTGTTTGACATATAGATCGTGAATAAGCTCATTAAGAAACTCGGTTAATGCTTGATATGAGGTTTACTAAGTCTCATTTTGAAAAATAATGAACATCATATATAAATATTTTATATTTATTATAATATAATAATATTATAATCATTAATTAATAAAATTTTAAAGTAATTAAAAATTAGCTTATGTATTAAGTAAAATCAATCATAAATATCTATTAAATTAATATTATGTATAAATTAATTACAACTATTTGTATTCATAATAATCTATTTATTTGGTATGTTTTCACATCATTTTTATTTTTCTTATAATAAATAACTTTTATTTTATATAAAAAAATAAATTTATTTTTTATGTTATCAAGTTTCATTAAAATGAATTTGCTCATAAACAAAGAGATATTTGTTCATATTATTACATTATTTATTTAAAGTATTCATGAACAAGCTTGTTTATAAGAACTAAATTTTGAGTTCATTTGTTCGTAAACAAGCTCGTTTGGTGGCTGTAAAATACTCGCTAAATATGTTCAAGAACAAGCACAATTGGAAGCGTGAAAATACTTACTAGATATATGTTTACGAACATGTTCAATGATAACTATTTGTTAGCAAGCATGATAAACTCATGTGTTCATTTAATGAACATCATGATGAAAGTTTGATGGGGATGTTAAGCCCTTATGAACTTATTCCCAAAGCTAATTAAGAGAGAGGTGATTTGTAAAAGAAGAATCTTTTAAACAAAGACAAAAACCTAAACCAAAATCACCACAAAAAGTGCGGAAGAAAAATAAATGCGGAAGCGATAATAAGAAAAGAACACACCGGATTTATAGTGGTTCGGTCAAACCTTGACCTACGTCCACTCCTTGGAGGCACCCTCCAAGTATTGCACTAACACAAGTGTCTCTCCTTTAGCCCCCACAGCTAGGCGGAGAAGCCCTTACAAAATCACTTCCACCTCTCCCGGTGCGGCGGAGTTGCCGGGTCCTTTGACACCAAAGAGACTTCTTCTTTGGTGAACTTACCTCGAGACAAGCCTTGAATCCGATGGTACTAAGGTGCGAGTTCGCCGGAGCAACCGTGTGGAACCCCCTCCACACTCCCTTGAGTCCCCCCTCACAGGATCTTCTCCCTCTCTCAAACTCCACCCTTTCCTCTCTCCCTTTCAAGCTCTCTCTTCAAGTTTCCCCCACAAGAACGAAGCTACAATGGCTGCCAAAGACACTTACAAAGTGCCTTGCCATAGCTTAAATAGAGGCTCTCAAAACGAGCTCATTAATGCAAGTTACCGCCATTATCGTCCAGGACGATAGCCAAATCGTCCTGACCGATTAGCACAAATATGAGGAGAATTGTCCTGAAAATCGCCCTGAAATGAAGCTGGATGATGTCTAATCGTCCCGGACGATCTTGCGATCGGCCTGGACGAAATCCCCATTAATTGCTTTCCAAAACTGCCTGAGAAATTTGGAAAAATTGACCTGGATCGGCCAGGCCGATATTTTATAGTCCAGGCCGATAACCAGGACGATATCCAAAATAAGATTTTCCTAAGTAGATATGGCGGCAGATTCTTGCTGAATTGAGCCGATCGTCCTGGCCGATACAAAATCGTCTAGGACGATGTGTTTTGCAAAAAGACGGCTACTTTAATGAGAATGCCCTAATTAGGATTTCTACTTTTGTCAGATCGTCCAGGACGATATAAATATCGTCCCGGACGATGTTACCAAAAATAGAAATCTTTTAGGGCACAACAAAAAATCTTCCAAGTTACAAATCATCAGATACCACACCAAATACAACAGACTCAAGAAAGAAAAAAGATTACAAACTGACACAGACCTAGTCTACCCAATCTTGAGTTGGTTCCAGATTACAATCTGACCGTGTGAACCTGAAACGTTAGCACATAAGGCAATCGTAGAGAAATAAGGAATGTTTGCTATCATCAAAATCATAGATTCGCAACAATCTCCCCCTTTTTGATGATGGCAAAACATTTCAATTTGAATTTTCATAAAAGTAAATCCTCCTAATCTCCCCCTCACTAGAATAAATCCTTTTAACAAAAATAGGGGAGATGAAAATATTTTTGGTTTTTTAAATTTTTGAAAAGAAAAAAGATAAAACGTTCTCCCCCTTTGACATTATCAAAAAGAGAGGAGGCACAAACAAAAAACAAAACGAACAAACAACATTCCCTGATCAAGTGAAAAAACAAATGTTCTTAAAATGAGAAAGTTACCTCTGGGTTTTAATCAAAAAACTTAGTAGAATTGGATTGACAACACATAGCCCAGTAAAGGTTAGAAAATCAAGAATTGATAATCCAAACTCAAGTTCTTTAAAAAGGCTCAAAAACTTTTTAATTCAATATCTAAATCAAGGAATAAATTAGAGAAAGAAACAGTAATTTTTCAAAACTCCTTTCATAAAATATATCTAATAGAAGATTAATGCAGGATTTGTTGAATCATGAGTCAAGATTTTCAAACTCAAGCATCGAAAAATCAAGGGTTTTCTTAAGCTTTAAGAAGTATAAGAATGGTAAGCATTAAAATTTAGTGGGCTCATTTTATGCCTCTTGACAATTGGTTGGCGCACTGCGCATCTTTTGATACACTTTGTGTATTCTATATTTTTAATTTTGGCGCTTTGCGCTTCTTTTATTTTTGGCATCATTGGCCAATTTTTTTTTTTGATTATGCTACCTTTCTGAAATCTTAAATACAAAAAGTAAACCCATACTATTGATAAAGCAAATTTCTTGATTAAGAAAATTTTGAATTAGATTCAACAACTTGCAAAAGATTCCTATGCGATAGATAAAATATAGGGAGATAAAAAATTTAGTTTCAAAAACCAATTTAAAAGATGAAAAATATTTTAAATCAAAAGTAGAAAAACCTCTTTTAGGAAACAGAGATTGAAAGTCAAAAACATGAGTTTCCTTCCTTTGATTGTTTTTAGAGCAGTCAATCACAACTTACTAAAGATTTCAAGAAAAATTAGGAAGTAAATTTTTCATTTCTAGAAAAGTGAATGTGTGTGTAGATCGGAGAAAAATTTTTACGAGAAAAAAAATTTCAAAGAATAAACAAAACAAAAAAACGCAAAAAAAAAAAATAAAAAAGAAAATACAAAAACACAACCAAAAGAAACACAAAAACACAACACAAAAAAAATACGAAAGGCACTTAACCATTATCTCTCTCCTGGTCCGATGCTTCAGAGACCATATCTGCCCATGAGATTTTTTGCCTTTCATTATTTCCCCAGTTTAAATTTAACTTCGCCTTACCCTTTTCTTTTACAGGGAGAATTCTTAAATTAGGGCACTCATTTTTCATATGTCCAGGTTTTCTGCATCGAAAGCAAACAATGTCAGAGGAAATATGAACATCCTTACCACTTTTACCTTTCTTCCTCTTTTGCTTATGCATTGGTGAGCTTTGTGATTTGCTTGACAATTCATTGCTATCGTCACCAACTAAGCTTCCTCTTTCCGTATCTTCGGCTTTTAGAACGATCGTCTCACCTGCATCCAAAAGTCTTTGACTCAACCCTTGCTCGTAGGCAATGAGTACGCCAATTAAATTATCAATAGAATAATCATTCAAATCTTTAGACTCACAAATAGCAACAACTTTAGAATCAAATTTATCCAGTAGACATCGAAGAATTTTGTTAACTTTTTCAAAATTTGAAAAATCTTTTCCTAAGGCATGCAATGATGTAGTAATTTGAATGAACCTTGTATACATGTCTAAAATCGTTTCAAAAGGTTTCATAGAAAACATTTCAAAATCATGCATTAAAAAATTCAACTTGGATTGCTTGATTTCACTAGTGCCTTCGTATATGGTGTGCAATTTATCCCAAACTTCCTTACCGGTAGTGCACGTGGATATTAACATAAAATCATCAGAATTTAAAGCACATAAAAAGCAATTTAAAGACTTTGCATTTAATTGAGCATCCATTCGTTCATCCCTATTCCATTGATTAAAAGGAATATCAGTTTTAATTCCATTAACAATACGTGATGGTGATGAATAACCAGTTAAAATCATATGCCATATACGAAAATCAATCGATTGCAAAAACGTAGACATGCGAATTTTCCAAAAATCAAATGTAATATTTTCAAACAATGGTGGTCTAGTGATTGAATATCCTTCCGCAAAAGTACGATTAGCCATGGATCGAAATTCAAAAGCTTTTAAAAACTTATTTTATGAAAACCGCTCTGATACCACTTGAAAGTTTGATGGGGATGTTAAGCCCTTATGAACTTATTCCCAAAGCTAATTAAGAGAGAGGTGATTTGTAAAAGAAGAATCTTTTAAACAAAGACAAAAACCTAAACCAAAATCACCACAAAAAGTGCGGAAGAAAAATAAATGCGGAAGCGATAATAAGAAAAGAACACACCGGATTTATAGTGGTTCGGTAAAACCTTGACCTACGTCCACTCCTTGGAGGCACCCTCCAAGTATTGCACTAACACAAGTGTCTCTCCTTTAGCCCCCACAGCTAGGCGGAGATGCCCTTACAAAATCACTTCCACCTCTCCCGGTGCGGCGGAGTTGCCGGGTCCTTTGACACCAAAGAGACTTCTTCTTTGGTGAACTTACCTCGAGACAAGCCTTGAATCCGATGGTACTAAGGTGCGAGTTCGCCGGAGCAACCGTGTGGAACCCCCTCCACACTCCCTTGAGTCCCCCCTCACAGGATCTTCTCCCTCTCTCAAACTCCACCCTTTCCTCTCTCCCTTTCAAGCTCTCTCTTCAAGTTTCCCCCACAAGAACGAAGCTACAATGGCTGCCAAAGACACTTACAAAGTGCCTTGCCATAGCTTAAATAGAGGCTCTCAAAACGAGCTCATTAATGCAAGTTACCGCCATTATCGTCCAGGACGATAGCCAAATCGTCCTGACCGATTAGCACAAATATGAGGAGAATTGTCCTGAAAATCGCCCTGAAATGAAGCTGGATGATGTCTAATCGTCCCGGACGATCTTGCGATCGGCCTGGACGAAATCCCCATTAATTGCTTTCCAAAACTGCCTGAGAAATTTTGGAAAAATTGACCTGGATCGGCCAGGCCGATATTTTATAGTCCAGGCCGATAACCAGGACGATATCCAAAAATAAGATTTTCCTAAGTAGATATGGCGGCAGATTCTTGCTGAATTGAGCCGATCGTCCTGGCCGATACAAAATCGTCTAGGACGATGTGTTTTGCAAAAAGACGGCTACTTTAATGAGAATGCCCTAATTAGGATTTCTACTTTTGTCAGATCGTCCAGGACGATATAAATATCGTCCCGGACGATGTTACCAAAAATAGAAATCTTTTAGGGCACAACAAAAAATCTTCCAAGTTACAAATCATCAGATACCACACCAAATACAACAGACTCAAGAAAGAAAAAAGATTACAAACTGACACAGACCTAGTCTACCCAATCTTGAGTTGGTTCCAGATTACAATCTGACCGTGTGAACCTGAAACGTTAGCACATAAGGCAATCGTAGAGAAATAAGGAATGTTTGCTATCATCAAAATCATAGATTCGCAACAATCTCCCCCTTTTTGATGATGGCAAAACATTTCAATTTGAATTTTCATAAAAGTAAATCCTCCTAATCTCCCCCTCACTAGAATAAATCCTTTTAACAAAAATAGGGGAGATGAAAATATTTTTGGTTTTTTAAAATTTTTGAAAAGAAAAAAGATAAAACGTTCTCCCCCTTTGACATTATCAAAAAGAGAGGAGGCACAAACAAAAAACAAAACGAACAAACAACATTCCCTGATCAAGTGAAAAAACAAATGTTCTTAAAATGAGAAAGTTACCTCTGGGTTTTAATCAAAAAACTTAGTAGAATTGGATTGACAACACATAGCCCAGTAAAGGTTAGAAAATCAAGAATTGATAATCCAAACTCAAGTTCTTTAAAAAGGCTCAAAAACTTTTTAATTCAATATCTAAATCAAGGAATAAATTAGAGAAAGAAACAGTAATTTTTCAAAACTCCTTTCATAAAATATATCTAATAGAAGATTAATGCAGGATTTGTTGAATCATGAGTCAAGATTTTCAAACTCAAGCATCGAAAAATCAAGGGTTTTCTTAAGCTTTAAGAAGTATAAGAATGGTAAGCATTAAAATTTAGTGGGCTCATTTTATGCCTCTTGACAATTGGTTGGCGCACTGCGCATCTTTTGATACACTTTGTGTATTCTATATTTTTTAATTTTGGCGCTTTGCGCTTCTTTTATTTTTGGCATCATTGGCCAATTTTTTTTTTTTGATTATGCTACCTTTCTGAAATCTTAAATACAAAAAGTAAACCCATACTATTGATAAAGCAAATTTCTTGATTAAGAAAATTTTGAATTAGATTCAACAACTTGCAAAAGATTCCTATGCGATAGATAAAATATAGGGAGATAAAAAATTTAGTTTCAAAAACCAATTTAAAAGATGAAAAATATTTTAAATCAAAAGTAGAAAAACCTCTTTTAGGAAACAGAGATTGAAAGTCAAAAACATGAGTTTCCTTCCTTTGATTGTTTTTAGAGCAGTCAATCACAACTTACTAAAGATTTCAAGAAAAATTAGGAAGTAAATTTTTCATTTCTAGAAAAGTGAATGTGTGTGTAGATCGGAGAAAAATTTTTACGAGAAAAAAAATTTCAAAGAATAAACAAAACAAAAAAACGCAAAAAAAAAAAATAAAAAAGAAAATACAAAAACACAACAAAAAGAAACACAAAAACACACAACAAAAAAAAATACGAAAGGCACTTAACCATTATCTCTCTCCTGGTCCGATGCTTCAGAGACCATATCTGCCCATGAGATTTTTTGCCTTTCATTATTTCCCCAGTTTAAATTTAACTTCGCCTTACCCTTTTCTTTTACAGGGAGAATTCTTAAATTAGGGCACTCATTTTTCATATGTCCAGGTTTTCTGCATCGAAAGCAAACAATGTCAGAGGAAATATGAACATCCTTACCACTTTTACCTTTCTTCCTCTTTTGCTTATGCATTGGTGAGCTTTGTGATTTGCTTGACAATTCATTGCTATCGTCACCAACTAAGCTTCCTCTTTCCGTATCTTCGGCTTTTAGAACGATCGTACTCACCTGCATCCAAAAGTCTTTGACTCAACCCTTGCTCGTAGGCAATGAGTACGCCATTAAATTATCAATAGAATAATCATTCAAATCTTTAGACTCACAAATAGCAACAACTTTAGAATCAAATTTATCCAGTAGACATCGAAGAATTTGTTAACTAACTTTTTCAAAATTTGAAAAATCTTTTCCTAAGGCATGCAATGATGTAGTAATTTGAATGAACCTTGTATCATGTCTAAAATCGTTTCAAAAGTTTCATAGAAAACATTTCAAAATCATGCATTAAAAATTCAACTTGGATTGCTTGATTTCACTAGTGCCTTCGTATATGGTGTGCAATTTATCCCAAACTTCCTTACCGGTAGTGCACGTGGATATTAACATAAAATCATCAGAATTTAAAGCACATAAAAAGCAATTTAAAGACTTTGCATTTAATTGAGCATCCATTCGTTCATCCCTATTCCATTGATTAAAAGGAATATCAGTTTTAATTCCATTAACAATACGTGATGGTGATGAATAACCAGTTAAAATCATATGCCATATACGAAAATCAATCGATTGCAAAAACGTAGACATGCGAATTTTCCAAAAATCAAATGTAATATTTTCAAACAATGGTGGTCTAGTGATTGAATATCCTTCCGCAAAAGTACGATTAGCCATGGATCGAAATTCAAAAGCTTTTAAAAACTTATTTTATGAAAACCGCTCTGATACCACTTGAAAGTTTGATGGGGATGTTAAGCCCTTATGAACTTATTCCCAAAGCTAATTAAGAGAGAGGTGATTTGTAAAAGAAGAATCTTTTAAACAAAGACAAAAACCTAAACCAAAATCACCACAAAAAGTGCGGAAGAAAAATAAATGCGGAAGCGATAATAAGAAAAGAACACACCGGATTTATAGTGGTTCGGTAAAACCTTGACCTACGTCCACTCCTTGGAGGCACCCTCCAAGTATTGCACTAACACAAGTGTCTCTCCTTTAGCCCCCACAGCTAGGCGGAGATGCCCTTACAAATCACTACTTCCACCTCTCCCGGTGCGGCGGAGTTGCCGGGTCCTTTGACACCAAAGAGACTTCTTCTTTGGTGAACTTACCTCGAGACAAGCCTTGAATCCGATGGTACTAAGGTGCGAGTTCGCCGGAGCAACCGTGTGGAACCCCCTCCACACTCCCTTGAGTCCCCCCTCACAGGATCTTCTCCCTCTCTCAACTCCACCTTTTCCTCTCTCCCTTTCAAGCTCTCTCTTCAAGTTTCCCCCACAAGAACGAAGCTACAATGGCTGCCAAAGACACTTACAAAGTGCCTTGCCATAGCTTAAATAGAGTCTCTCAAAACGAGCTCATTAATGCAAGTTGCCGCCATTATCGTCCAGGACGATAGCCAAATCGTCCTGGCCGATTAGCACAAATATGAGGAAAATCGTCCTGAAAATTGCCCTGAAATGAAGCTGGACGATGTCTAATCGTCCCGGACGATCTTGCGATCGGCCTGGACGAAATCCCCATTAATTGCTTTCCAAAACTGCCTGAGAAATTTTAGAAAAATTGACCTGAATCGGCCAGGCCGATATTTTATAGTCCAGGCCGATAACCAGGACGATATCCAAAAATAAGATTTTCCTAAGTAGATATGGCGGCAGATTCTTGCTGAATTGAGCCGATCGTCCTGGCCGATACAAAATCGTCCAGGACGATGTGTTTTGCAAAAAGACGGCTGCTTTAATGAGAATGCCCTAATTAGGATTTCTACTTTTGTCAGATCGTCCAGGACGATATAAATATCGTCCCGGACAATGTTACCAAAAATAGAAATCTTTTAGGGCACAACAGAAAATCTTCCAAGTTACAAATCATCAGATACCACACCAAATACAACAGACTCAAGAAAGAAAAAAGATTACAAACTGACACAGACCTAGTCTACCCAATCTTGAGTTGGTTCCAGATTACAATCTGACCGTGTGAACCTGAAACGTTAGCATATAAGGCAATCGTAGAGAAATAAGGAATGTTTGCTATCATCAAAATCATAGATTCGCAACGCATGAAAGTAAAGTTTTTTTTATAGATCTATAAGACTCATTTATTTAAGGTTGATAAGTACAAAGCGAACTGAACATGAATTGAACACAAAGAAAATATGAACATCTATTATTTTAAACGAACTAAACTTGAACACAAAGCTTGAATCGAGCTCAAATCAAGTTTGAACAAGTTGATAATAAATGAGATCAAATATGAATAAACACTTGCTCGGCTCAGCTCAGAACGTTTGCAGTCCTATGTATTATTTAGCATAGTAGGCTACATTTTAGGCCACATGTTTCATATATTACTTGTATATTTTTTTATATTTGTGCAACCCTTTTTATAGGGCTCAAAATCCTATAAATAAATTATTTTAGAGCTCTTTAGTTCTCTCTCTCTCTCCATCCCTATTCTTTAGATTATTAGCCCTAAAACTCATACACTAGGCATGTATTTAGTTCTCAGTACAGTAGATGCTAGCAATAAATTCTCGGAGCCTCTCTCTTAGTTCTTGGTCCATTGTGCTCTTGCTCGTCTCTCTCCTCTTTTCTTTTTTCCTTTTAAGCTGCTCTAGAAGAATGATTCTCATACCACAATAGATAAATGGTTCAACATGACTCACTTAAGAAAAGGATGAGCATCTATTATTAATAGAAATTTTAAAGTTAAAAAAGATTAATTCTTAGATTAGCTATTATTTAAAAAATGAACAAATCTGAATTTAACAAAACTCACTAAAAAGATTAGGATGTGAATCTATTTATAGTAATTTGAAAATTAACAGGGTTAATTTTAGAGTAACCATTATTAAAAAAAGGTTAAATCTTATACCAAGGTTTTCAAAACCGGACCAAACAACAAATCGGAAGAATGAGAGGTTCATGGTTCGACCGGTTCGACCGGTGGAACCGGTGTCGAACCGGATGATGTAATAAATAATAATATTATTTAAATTTATAAAATGAATGATATATTTTTTCTCTAATAACTTCACTCTACATTACATTTTTATATTAAACTAATCAAATAACATAAATATTACCTCAATTAAATTTATAAAACATAAAAAAATAACACAAAATAAATGTGTAAGTCAATAAAATAATAAAAATATAAGCAAATATTTCATGAATTCAGTAGATTTTTGCATTGCAGAGAGGCAATTTCTGAATTTCGTGATTCAAACTCATGGCATACAAGACAAATTGAGAAAAAGAAAGAATTAAACCCAATATCAAAATTCAAAAACATTATGATAAATCATAAATGTGCTTCCTCATTAAGAACGAACACCGCATATCAAGCCAACCCACAGCTGTGTATCCTTAGGCCTCATGTGGTAATACCGTATAATAATGTTGGATGAAAAAGGTATAGTTGCTCTCCCTTGGATGGACAACTTGCTCAAAAACGTTCAATCAAAAATCAAAATATAAAAAACAAAATAGATGGCTTACCTGGAGCTCGACGACGACGAATTTGGTTCTCACGGTAAGTCGTGCCGCTGGCTGGGATGAATCGGAGAAGGTGGAAGAAGTCCTTCGGCTGGGATGAATCGGAGAAGGTGGAAGAAGTCTTTCGGCTGGGATGGATGAGTCGCGTGGCTTGAGGCGTCGAAGAGAGGAAGACTCAAAACAAAATACTCAAAGCAGCTTACGATTAGGGCAGCGTGTATAGCGATCAAAACTTCCCCACGCACGCGTTCGATCGTGGATGGACGGCTGAGATTTGCAAATTTTCGAACCGTCCGGTTCTTCAATAGCTGCCTGGTTCGGCGGTTCCCCGGTTCAACCGGGTTTTGTACCGGTTTTTAGCCGGTTACAAATACAGCCGGTTCTGGCATCAAATCGGACCGCCCGCCGGACCGGTTCGCGGTTGAACCGGTCGAACCGGCCGGTCCGATCCGATTTTGAAAACCATGTCTTATACAATTCAGAAACCTATAGAGGATAAATTATATAAGTTAACTTTTATCTTGATTTGGGATAATTTTTTATATAATATTTAAATTTTATATATTATATAACTAAATTATATAAGTTAACTTTTGTGTATGACGGGTCTCCTACGAAGGCTCATACGTATTTGCACTTTACTATGTGTCATCTGCTTTTGCTAGTAGATGGCATCCGGTGCATATGACGGGTCCTTTACAAGGACTCATAAGTGTTTCCCTTTGCTATGATTTTCCACATTTTACCTTCTAACAGTTTATCTACCAAATGTTTGTAGAATATTCATCGTAATTGCCCCATGTCTATTTCACCTTATGTCAAATCTTTCTTGTTTCAACTAAGATGCTGATTGTGGTGTAGGTCCTTTATAGCATATCTATCCTTCTTATTTGAAAATAGACCGTCATGTGCTCACTTACACATCAGTCCGCATTGATAGCAAAGGATCCACTTCTCCTACCTCTTCTTTACTTTGTTTGTTGTTATATCACTGCATGATCCTTGTTACAGTTCATGTATACTTTATTGAGTGTGTTGTTATTGACATGCATGTTGCTCTTGCATTTATTGTTCCTTGCATACAAGCCTTTTTGTTTGCTCATTAGCATTTGATCTCCTTTGTGATTATATCTTCTTGGAATTGAATTGTTGTTGATAAGAGATATGACATTACATTCCTTTATAAATTTTAACCTCATTGCTTGTAGGTAGGACCACAAAATGAGCCATTATGATCCAATGGCTTCCTCCCAAAACTATGATTTTGATATAAAATCATATTCTTCAAATTGTATTTGCAAGTTTCTTTGCGACAAACTTGAGATCAAATTCATCGATTCCTCATCTTTAGTTGAAAAAATTGATATAGTCTGATCACTATTGCTCACATAGATTTCATCACACTTGTAATGAGTTTGCATATGAGTCTTTGCTTGCTTGGATAGGATTCAGATGGATCGCCTTCTTTAATTAGCATCTGCATTCCAATTGGAATGATAACTCTATTGGAACATTAATTATCCTTCAAATCAAATTCTTTATAATTCCCCTATTTAGAAATCATTTGAATACATGTTGAGTCTTTGATATTTTTGTTCAAATCTTCTTGTCACCTTGAGTTCGATTCCTTGTAGTATAACCTTAGTTGATTGCTTAAAAGTTTTATGGTTCATTTAAGGTTTGAGTTCACTTAAGTCAATTTGGTTCAACCAAGTTCAAGTCCGGATCTTTGTTCAATATAGCTCTTGCATGTCCTTTCAGTTTAATCAAGTCCAGGTCCCAAATTGTTCTAAGTCCTTGTCTTTATTTTAGACAAAATTTCAGCAGCCTCCCGACGTCTCCCCCGTTTAGGGGAAAAACCAAGAGGCCGCTTACCCGCCACGTCAACAAAGACGTGCACGGTTGGTGTTGGTGAGACACCATGGTGGTTGTATTTTGTTTTTCTCCCACCACGCCAACAAAGGCGTGCATGGGGTTTTAAAAAGCATTTTTTTTATGAAAAAGCAGTTTGCTTTCCCCCCGCTCGGGGGTACTTATGAGCGACCCTGTCTCGTCGTAGGTGCCGCACCAGGGTCCCATCCCACCACGCTCAACAAAGGCGTGCATGGGCGGTTTTTCGGTCCGCCACGAACATTGAAGTAAGGTTTTAGGTGATTACCCGCCTCGTCGTAGGCATCGGACTGGGGTCCCATCCCACCATGCGCAACAAAGGCGTGCATGGGCGATTTTCCGGTCCGCCACGAACATTGAAGTATGGTTTTAGGTGATTACCCGCCCCGTCGCAGGCATTGGACCGGGGTCCCATCCCACCACGCGCAATAAAGGCGTACATGGGCGGTTTTTCGGTCCACCGCTAACTTCGAGAGCGAGAATCTAAGTTTAGGGAGTTTCGTACCTTCGCAGGGTTGTTGGCGACATCGGCACGAGGTAAGGGAGAGATAGGCATTTATAATTTATAATTAATTCTAAAATAATTATAATTAATTATATTTAATTAATAATTATTTATATTTAATTAATGACTAATTATAAATTAAGTTTACTTAATTTATAATTAATTATAAATTAATTATAATTAATTATATTTAATGTATAATTAATCACACTTAATTTAGAAATTAATTATAAATTAATTAAGTAATTTATAATTAATTTATTAATTATAATTATATTTAATTAATCATAATTAACTAAAATTAATTAAAAAAATAGTTATAACTTATTAAAATTATTTAAAATAATTAGTTATAATTCATTTTAATTATAACTAACACACATTAAATAATTTTGATAAATTATAATTAATAAATAGTAATTAATAACAATTAAATTACGATTAAACAAAATTTATTCTAATTAAAACTAATTATAATTAATCAAATTAATTATAATTACTTTAATCATAATAATTATAATTAATAAATAAAAATTATAATTATACCTTAATCTTTCTCCCTCTCTTCTCTGGTTTCACGGGGATCAAACCGAAGAAGCGTGAGTGGGAGAAAGTTACCTTCAAAGCCAGCGAGCTCCCGTTTGCGCTTCCGATCGAAGGTCGTGACTTCCGATCGGGCAGGAAGGAATGTCGGTGGAGGGAGGCGGAGTAGATTAGGGGTGGAGTTTTGCCTGGAGGTCGTCGGCTTCAATGGAGATCGTGGCTTGAGGTCTGAGGATCGGAGATGTACAGTCGGCGACAAGGTAGGTCAGACGCTGGAGTTGGCTGCAAGCAGAGAAAGCGAAGACAAGGTTTCGATACAGGTAGGGGCAGTGCTCTCTCTCTCTCTCTCTCTCTCTCTCTCTCTCTCTCTCTCTCTCTCTGCGGGAAGTCGACACAGGCAGAGGAGAAGAAGACGGGGTTCGTGAGGTAGCAACGAAGAGAGCTCGATCGTGTGGGAGGGAGAGATGTCATAGTAGCCGAGAAGAAGAGGCATCGGCTTCTATTTAACGACGCAAAAATGGTGCTGTTCGACGGGATTCCTGCAGGAATCGCGGAGACAGACGTGAACGGCGCCGTGTCTACAGTAGTTTTGACGTGATTTCCGACATTATCCATGGATCCAACGGTCTACAGGTATGTGATAGGAAACACTTGCGTTCGCAAGTAACCTAACCAAAATCGGCGAACATTCAACAGCAAAACTGCTGTCCACAGCAGGAAAACAACATAAATCTGCTGTTTACAGCACAAAAACACCAACACCACAAGGAAATCTGAGAGAAAACTCAAAGAAAAGCTTGTATTTCACTAGAAGATGAATAAAATAGCAAGATACAATTGATCCTCAATTCGAGAGGAGGATCGATCTCTCCCAAATCTCTAGACGCCGCTAGAGCCCAAAGAAAACCTAACTCTATGAGATCTCAAATTTCAGCCAAATTCAAGATGCCCAAACCCTAGGAAAAACAACTATTTAATGCATACAAATCAAAAGGAAATCCTTAAACAGCCCCTACATTCAAATTTCCCTCTCAAAACGCTAAAAAATGCTTCCAAAAATGCTCTAATGGGCTGGTCGGGCCGCTCGATCTCCGCAGGAGGCGGAGATCTCCGCCTGTTTCGCGATTTTGGCCCGTGAACCGGTCCCACCTGGACCGGCTGGACCGGTTCAGTGGACCGGTCTAACAGTATGCTGATGATTTTTTATTCTTTTTTGTTTCATTATAGAAAGGTCAACATGAGTGTTTGTTGAAACATAATTGGCTTATGTTACTCCATTTTGTTTTCTTTTTATATGAAATGTAGACTTATCTCAATATGTTTAATTTTGTATGGTGGATGGGATTTTTTGTAATGCTTATTTGTCATAATAAACCTACAAAGAATTTTTCTTGACAGTTTAGTTATTTTAGTAATACCTTTAATAATAGTCCTCGACAAATACCAAGTGCACTGCCTTATATTCAGCTTCAATGGTGCTTCTTAAGACCACATATTATTTCTTACTTCCATATAATTAGATTTACCCATACATAAGTACAATAATTAAAGATGTTTCTTTTGTTTGTGACATCTCTAGCCCATAATATATGTGAAAATTTTAATTTCTTTGTTTGATGAATTTTTATGTAAGAGGCCTTTTCCTAGTATCATTTTGATGCACCTTATAATACGGTTAACAACTTTCATGTGATTTCAATAAGTTTTTTCATGTATTGGCTTACAACACTAATGAAAAACTCGATATAAGATGGGCAAGAGAGGTAGATGAGTTTGCCCGCAAAGATTAGATTCTTACCTTTATTAATGGGCATGTTGTTAGTGGTTATTCCAATTTTTTTATTGCATTCTTGAAATAGATCAAGAATATACTTCTTTTAGGAAAAATACATTGTTTTGATTGTGCCATACCATTTTCAAGAAAATTTTAAAATTTTTTCAATTGTCTTACTTCTTATTCTTTTTCTAGAAATCTTCTTTATTTGGTTAGCTCTTCTTTGAAGTCGCCTATTAATATAATATCATCTTCACATATTATCATAATCGCCTCTTTTGATGTTTCTCTAATTTTTCAATCCAAGCAGATCTCTATGCATGCTTTCTCTTTAAGATACCCATTAAGAAAAGCATTCTTAAAGTTAAGTTGATGCAGTGGCCAATTCAAATTTGACGCAAGAGAGAGCAAAAGTTGAATTTTGTCGAGTTTGACCTTTGCAGAGAAATTTTCTTTGTAATCAATACTATATAAATGTGTACTCTTTTATTAGAAGTCAAGCTTTAAATTTACCACGCTCTTACATACTTTGTATTAAGTAAAAGAATAATATAGAAGGATTCTATACTCCAACTTCACCATGAGAAAAGAGATTAGTCTTCAATGATGAAAGCATGTAAATATTGTATCCACTGTACAAATCTGTTATCTAGTTATTTTCTTATTGAAAATATTGGATGATAATGCACAAGGCTAAAGCGAGATATTTTGTCTACATAATTCTAATTACCAATGAAACATGAAAGGTGCTCTGGTGTCACACAGGGGAGAATAAGATGGGGAGCATTTTATTCTAATTTCAGTTTTTAGAATGTAAGGCTGGGATGCCACATAATCGATGATGACAACCACATCGTTTATGATATGTTGGAAATGGGGCTGTTCCTGGATGCTCATAGACGCTGTGACAACTATCTGGTAAAAAAACATTCACTATATAGGAGTCTCAAAGTGACGTGATGAATGTGCCAATTGATTGTAAAGATCCTTGGCATCCAACTGGTTAATTATTTTGGTGGTAATTCAGAAACTTCTTATGTACCATTCTTTTGTAGGAAAGGGACAAAAGCAGGAAATATCTGTGATATCCCTTTATAAATCATGAAGTCATAAATTGGTTATTTGATGCATGACCTCAACTATTATTTTAAGGCAATAGGACAATGGAGATCAATATTATCATATATGGATTTATTCTCACTAGTTTGTACTTCATTTGTCTTGAACTAGGTTTGGGTTCTTGTTTGTGCTAGAGATATATAGATTGCTTGCTTTTTTTTAAAATTTTTCTCTTCCCTCCTAGTATATACACGAAGCTTATTCTCCATAGGTTGGGTGTGTTGATAAGGTGATAATCGAGTTTGTGGTTTTGGTGAGGATTAGTTGGTTGAATGAGTGGCAATGAGAATGTTCATTGCCCATGAGTTTGATGAGAGTGTTGTTGCGAGTTCAAATAATTTTCAAATTTGGAATTCTTGTTTTTTAATTTCGTTTCACTAAATTTTGGATTTGGACTAAAATGGTTGGTGTTCAAGGAATGTTAAGCCATTGTAATTAAAAAATTTTCTAGTGAATAGAGAATATTATTTATACCCTTTTTTGATTTGAAGAGTATGCAGTAAAAATATCCTTAATAGATTTAGGGTCTAATTTGCTCAGGTGTTGAGAATGAATGTGATTGAAGATTGAACATCAATAGAGTTTTGGAGGAAGAGAAGAAATGATTTTGGTTTTGACAATGTGTAGAGTTCGGATTGAATAGGGATTTGAAATTGAAGTACTCTTGTGGATATTCTATTGATGATATATGTTACGAGTAGGATAGCTTCTCCCCAAAAACACTGATGTCGGTGCTAGCAAGATCGATTGGTTTAGCCAACCAGTTCAGCAATCAGCTCAATTTGGGTTTTTTATGTTTTATCGTATTGGTAGCTATCCTAGTCATCAGTAGGATTATCTCTTATCCAATCCTAGTCATCAAGGGTCTCAATTCTTATAAATAGAGCTTCCTGTTTCTATTGTAAGCAGTTTTTTTATTAGAAATAAAATTTTAGAGTTCTGTTTCTCTGTTTTCTTGCTTGTTTTGTATCCTGGAATGACTTCCAGGTGTTGGCCACCCCTCATCATCCTTTCCCAACAGCCTTTGGTGGTTGTTCTTCCCTCCGCCGGTTCTTAAGGACAGCAGCTCCTTCCTCCTGCTGTCCAGGTGTCCTCCACTGCTTGCTCCAACCCCAAGAAAGCCATCTTCTGTTGTCCCAGAAGCCTTCATCTGCCTGCAAACCCATCAAGAACAATCGCCTGCTCTCCCACAGCCCTCACACGCCAGCAACCACCGCAAGAACTCCTCTACCGCCACCCGTCCAGCCTTCAGCTACCAGATTCCACCAGCCCTGCCGCCGATCCTTCTTCCACAGCCACCAGGTCCCCACCTTCACATCAGAAGCCCTTTCTTGCTGCTGTCCACGACCTCCAGCCCTTTTGAACTACCCAACCAGCAAGCAGCCAGGAGCTTTTTTTTTCATTCCCTTCCTTCTGTGTTCTTCCTTCCAGCAGTCAAGAGGTGCTGTCAAGCTGCCAAGAAGGTCGCTGTCCTCTTCCAGCAGCCTACCTGTAGGCTGCTATAACTTCTCCAAACGGCAAGGTCTTCCTCTCGGAAGGCTGCGGTCCACTTCCTAGTTCTCTAAATAACTAATCTTGCCACAATTTCAGCCGCTGTCCCCTGCTTATGGTGCAAGAATCCTGCAACAAGTCTAGCATGCAAGATGGCCTTTCATTACTAGTTTTAGGTTATTTGTCTTTTTTCTTTGTCTTGTACAACTATTCCGGTGTTAGACAATTAAAAATATTTGTGGAGAATATTAATGATCGAGCCAGCTATAAGATGCATCTTTTTTTTCTTTCAATATTCCCATTTTGCTGAGGGCATTGACATAGGATTGTTGATAATCCATTGATGTAGGAGATAATTTTCCAAGGCAAATTCAAAGTATTTTTTGGCATCGTCAGTTTTTATAATTTTTACTTTGTACTAAAATTTGGGGTAGATTGTGATGTTGAAATTTTTAAAATTTTCTTCTTTTTTAATTTTACTTTCATTAAGAAACCCCAAATGAGATAAATATAATTATCGATGAAGGAAGTAAACTATACAAGATGCTACTGCTGGCATTGTTGGTGTTCCTAGACATATTAGAGCTCTCTACTCATAAGCCTATGTCGTTAGCAAGCTACTATTGGTGCTAGAAGCTCATCTATGTTGGTGAATTTGTATGCATGGGGAGGGAAGAAGGGGTTTTTAAAACCCTGTCTTGCATACTTTGGGTTTCAGAGAATAACCTTGGTAGGAAATACCAAAGTTTTATAACAAACTCTAGTAAAATACAAAGATTTTTTAAGCCACGTAACAATGACAACAACATCAAGCCTTTATCCTAATACTAGGGGTCGATTATATTAATATTTTTTTCACCATTCTGTCTTGTTAAAAGTCAAATTCTCATTTAAAACTAATAAAGAATTTTTATTTTTAATATTTTATAACCAAGTCTTTTTACATCTACCTCTACCTTTCTTAGCATAAGCCAAATCTAATACATCTATCCAAACTGGGTCATCAGATGACCACCGTTTTATGTGAGCAAACCATCTAAGGTGGCTCTCTCTAATCTTATCTTCCACTAGAGCTACTCTAACCTTTCACGTATATGCTCGTTTTGTATCCTGTCTTTAAGAGTAAAGACACTCATCCACCTGAGCATACTCATCTCAGCAACACTTAACTTTATGCTTCTTTTTTAATGGCCAACATTCTGCACCATAAAGCATTGGAGGTCTCATGACAATCTTATAGAATTTTTCCTTAAGTTTGATAGGGACTTTTCTATCACACAACAAGCTAGATGCATTCTTCTATTTCAACCATCCAACTTGAATTCTACTTATAATATCCCATTTGTTTCACCATCACTCTGAACAATAGACCCATGATATCTAAAACGTGTACTCTTATTAATGACTTGATCGCCCAAAGTCACAATCCCCTCACTAGAACTATTACTACTAAAATTATACTCCATATATTTGGTTATAGTTATACTCAAGCGAAAACTTTAGAGTCTAAGTTTGACCTCCATAATTCAAGTTTACCTTCAACATTTAATAAAAACTCAAATATGTAAGGATGTTAAGATTTTTATTTTAAATTTTTTATTAATTTTATTTTTTAAGAATATTAAGATATTTTATTGTCCTTTTTCACAAAATTAGGGTGTACTATTATTCTTGTTTTACAAAGTCTTAAATAGAATGACCCTTTACGCAAAAAGCTAGACTATACGAGGTTTATAAAAGCTTTGTGAAAAAAACCTGGAATATCTTACATGGCTTAAACTTACTTTCGTTATTTATCTTGTTTATGCAAAATTTTCTGTAAAAGAAAAAATCAAAGTCTATTCAAAACTACATTATAACTATCATCCACTGACCTGATAAGGAACTTGGCTAGAAAAAGGACTTGTGTTTATCGGTGTCATGTCTATACTTTGTTTCTGCTTGATAATTTAAGGTTCACGTTATAACCGTGTATTGCATCCATTTTAATGATAAGTTTTACATCTAATGCATACTGTAAAAGGAAAAACATGCAATTCACGCCTAAATTGCTGAAATTATGCATACTTGTTACTGAAATGATACAGCTTCTGAACGCCAGAATTGATTATCTTTAGTATTGATGGATCATTCTTTTAGATAATGCTTTTGATGCTTTTTTATTGCCATGGAATACTGCAGAAACTGTTTTATCTGTACGTTCTTAGTTATGATTATCTAATAAACATGCGAATTTCATTCACTTTCCTGATTCTTGTGACCACTACATGATATAGCATTAACATTTTTCTTATAGGTCCTGCTTTGTTGGTTGATGTTCCAAGAGACAAGAATATAACAGGTAGCTTCTACTCGAAACTGCGTAGTTTTAGTTATAAAATTGCTTTTGAACTCAACATCAAAAGCGAAAAAAGTTGCGCTTGAATGTTATTTATTTTTTGTTCTATTGAAGATTTTTATTTTTATTTTTTGAACCATGGTTGAATTTAGTTCTGCTTTTCTTGTGGTTCTATGGCATGAATGCTTGCTTGCTCAAAATATATATTTTTGTTAATTTGACATTCTCAAATTCTACTACTAGTTTATTTTAATTTGATTGCAGTCAGGTCTTACGTTTCAGTGTCTTTACAGGTACACATATATGATTAAATATTTATTGTTTTTCTTTTCTCATTTTTTCCATAATATATAAAGGTTGCTTTTTGTAGCCATCGTTCAGTAGAATCAGTTGGTCTGAAGGTAAGGTTGTTGGAGTGTTGCGAGGGTGTTTAATAAGAACAAACAAAGCTACTATTTTTACCATGATTGTATGTGCTAGTAGTATTGTGGACGGTGATTGTCAAATGTATTTTTTTTTTTAAATAATTTATGTTACGAGGTATGTTATGTAGATGAACTGAATCTCTTCATGAGTTGCTTAAATTATATTTCATACAGCTGAAGCAATGGAGTCCCTGCATATTCCAAGAGGAGTTCGACGTGTGCTTTTCAGGACACTGAATACTGATAAGTAAAATATTCTACCACTTTTTTTTTCTTTTGACTAACATTTTCTAGATAATTCTACTTGAGATTATCTGTTACCAATTTGTAACTTAAGCTATTCGTCCCAATTAATACTCTGATTTTAAGCCACTCCTCTGTAACGTCACTTCTATACTTTTTTTTTTGGGGAAAATTTTGGGGCTTAGCCTATTTTATAAATGACAAAAAGGTTACATGAAAAAGAGAAAAGCCAACTGCAAAAACACATACAATTAAAAAAAGGAAAACAATTTTAAAAGCATGTACCCAAAACCAGAGAAGACATGGACAAGGTGAAGAAGGGAGAAATGTTGGACTCAGGTAATAAAAAAGCCAACCACCAAAATTTCCTTAACACCAAGGCGCAAAAGCATGTGATTGAGAGCCCAGTTTGTCGCATGGCCATCATTATTAAATTTGATTAGCACGGGGCCCGCATCCGAGGCGAAAATAATAGTCAGAATAATACCTTCAGGCCAAAAACCTTGGTTGCCATGAAGGCCCTCCAAGGCATTGAATGTAAGTGATTGGCTTCACTCATCATTGTCTAGAAGACGAGAGTAGCAAAAATTGAATAGAAGAACCAATATTCATGAAAGAGCAGCAAGAAATGCATCTTTGATCGAATCATAGTTTTCCATTTTGATACCTTTAGTCGAATAGCATTCTTAATATAAGTAATCACAGCAGACAGGTTAACCTAGTTCCCAGAAAACCATTGATTATTCCATTCTTTTCATAAATGGTAGATAATGCAGCAAATTGATAAGAAAAAAAACTGCTTTTCCCCTTTATTGAACTATATGTTATTGTAAAAATAATAAAATAATTGAATTATAGTCGCTCTCATTAAAAATGAATTGAGAAACGGAAGTAAACCATTAACCACTAAAATTGAGTAATTACACTAAAAAAGAGGTGCTTATGGGTCTCCAGTGCGTTTTTACAGAAAGGGCTAGAGGGAATGTCAATTGCCTTTTTAATCATTAAATCATCCATTTTTAGTAGTCCAATGCTTACCATCCAGGCATAAGTTGAGAATCTAACAGAATATTGTTTATGCCATATATATTTATGCCATAACACTTATGAATAAAATTGGGAATTAAAATTCCTAGTTATAGGATTTGAAACTCCATCTCATAAAACAAACCTATTCTCCGAAATGGGTATATCCTCAATGAGATTCTGAAAAGCAAGAGGGATGAAAACAAGCAAAACCCATGTGTTATGAATATAATTATTCACAGTAAGATTATATAATCTAGGTGGAGTAAAAAACTCTGAGAGAGCTTTGTGTTAGGAAGTACTTGGAATTGTTAAGTAAAGCCTAACTATCTTGATGAAATCAACGAGAATGATCGACAAATCCAAAGGAAAAACTAGAAAATATTGTAATTTTATTGCGATAATCAAACTAACGGAAGAAAAATAACAAGATTCAATTTATCCTCTATTCGAAAGGAGGATCTATCTCTCCCAGATCTCTGGATGCTGTTAGTCCAAAAATCTAAACCTAAGAGACCTTAAATTTCATCCAAATTTAAGATGCCCTAAACCTAGGAAAACCAACTATTTAATGAATACAATCTAAAAGGAAATCTCTAAACAATCCCTGCATTCAAATTTCCCTCCTAACTCCGCCAAAAATACTTCCCAAAAAGTTCTGTTGGCTCTTGCAATATGATCGGCTCTTACTGGAGGCCGAAAACTTCTGCCTGTTACGTCAAGTTGGTCCCGTATGGACCAGTCTAACACTTTGCCTTTATACCTTGGGTCCCAAAAAAAGGATAGATTACAGTTTGGAGATATAGAGAAAGATAACTTATCTTTAATTAAGAGTGTTGTGGCGCAAATGTGTTTCCACATGTTAGAGGCATGAGTAGGGGGAGGTTTCCAAAGAGATGAAATTTTTTTTTCTATACTAATCGGCTATTGCAGAATCCTACATGGAGAACCTCCCGATAAAAGAACAAGTGAAGCTATGATGGAGTGCATCAATAGAAAGAATTCTTAGACCGTCATGAATCCTAGGTTTACAAATAGTTTTCCAAGCAATAATTTGCATCCTTCTATTAGTTGTATTTCCATGAAGTAAAAACTGGGAGCAATGCCTATATATAATTGTACAATAGCTTCTGGGAATAATAGCTCCTCTAATCCAATATGCCAAGGTGTTAGAGATGCTGAATTTTAGAAATTGCACTCTACCTGCAAAAGACAAGAATTTGACTTTCCAACCATCAAGTAGAGTAGTAATCTTGTTCAGTAGTGGTTGGAAGTGAGTAAAATTTAGCTTTGCCGCAATATAGGAAGCCCCAGTTATGTGAAAAATGTTTCAATTTTCTGGATGCTAAGAGTATAACAAATAACATCTTGACAGGTAGTGTTAGTGAAGAAGATGATGGAGCTTTTATTAGGATTAATCTTAAGAGTTGTAGCATTAACAAATACTTTAAGAATATGCTTAAGGTTTAAAACATTTTGGGTGGAAGCAACCCCAAAAACCAATAAGTCACTTGCGTAGAGCTGGTGATTAAGGTTATGATCATTTGAAGTAATGCTGCATAAGTAGTTGTCTTGGTAAGAATCAAAACAACAAGAAAGTGCATCCATGATTATGCTGAACAACAACGGCGAAAGAGGGTTGCCTTGCCTAAGGCAATAGGAAGATCTGAAAAAGCCTTCAAGAGATCTGTTTATGCAAATGGAGAAATAAACATCTTCAATATAACCCTTAATACATTTTAAATTTTTTTTTCAGGAAAATTTTTTTTGCCTCATCCAATGGATTATGAAATCTCTAGAAACTATGTCAAATGCTTTTAGAATGTCCATCTTAGCACAAGAAAGATTTCTCTTGGTTTTAAACTCCCTTAGAACCGCAAAAGAAAGAATAATATTGTCAAGTGAGCATCTCTTGTTAATAAAACTAGCTTAGCTTTCATGAATAATAGATGAAAAGAACCTTTTTGAGTCTATTGGCAAGAAATTTAGCCACAATCTTATAGAAAATGTTGCAAAGAGAGATTGGTCTAAAATCTAAGATGTTAGAAGCATGAGTGCTCTAGGGTATTAATGTAATAGGCGTGGCCTTGACAGCTTTAGGAAAGTTACCCGTAAAAAAAAAAGAAAATAATATATATATATATATATATATATATATATATATATATATATATATATATATATATATATATATATATATATATATATATATCATTGCAAACTTTAAGGCCTACACTATCTCAAGATGACTTGCACAATTCAACGGTGTAACCATCGGGACCAGGTGTGGAAGAAGTGGGTAAAGCAAAAAACCACTGCTTTGATTTCCTCATTAGAGAAAGGCTTCACAAGGTATTCGGCAAGGGGAGAAGAAACCAACTTCATAGGAAGAAGGTTGAAGCTATCAGCATTGGGAGTTTCAGGGTAGTTAAAAAGCCCAATGAAATGGTTAACAATAGCTTCCGCTATTTCATTAGGTTTGGTGAAGTGCCCATGGGAAGTGGAAATCTTCTTTAGCATGTTACAGTTTTTTTAGGGATCTGATCTTGATATAAAGAAAATCAAGATAATCTTCACCATTAGTAAGCCATTTAGTTTTTGCCCTTTGAGAAATCCAAGAAGTCAAAGCAGCTTGATAAGAGGAAAGCTAGTCATTAATATCTTTCATATTTTTATTAAGGGTGACGTCTAAAGTATTTGTTTGCAACTCAGAAAGACATTGATGATGACATTTTAGATCTCCAATGTAGAAGGATAAGAAGTTAGTTGTAGACAAATTTTTCCTCTTTAAGGGATGTTTTTAAAGTTTGGAGACTAGAGTATAAAGAACCAATTAGAGATCCTTGTGTTTGAACAGAGAAAGCCTCTAACACATCTTCACAGAAACTCATCCATTTGAGCCCAATAATTTTTAAAGAGGAATTTACTAGGTTTAGTGGGAATTGATGAGGAGAAAATGATCAAGGGAGAGGGATCATAACAATTAGGAGGCTCGACCTTGTAGTAAGCTGCTATAAAGCAATTCATCCATTCAGAGTTCACCAGAGCTTTATCCAATTTAATATGAATTGGGTTGTTAGTCCATTGATTAAAGGTGTAGGATAATCCCAGCGATGAAAGATCATGCACACCGAAGCCAAAAATAGAAGAATTTTGCTCTCCCAATTTGTTATGCTGCAGCCTGTTTCCCCCTGCTTTTTAAGTATCAAAACTACAATAGTTAAAGTCACCCACGATAATCCAAGGATGATTAATTGAGACAGCCAAAGTTGAGACCAAAGTATTCCCCTCTCAGTAGGAGAATTAGCCATGTTAATAACTGAAAGCATAATGGGTGGAGAGTAGCACGAGATAAGGGTCCCATGAATAATTTGAGGGGTGAGGAGAGAATGGGAGAAGGAGATGGAAGAAGTGTCCCATTTAAGCCAGATCCTTCTGGGAGAAGAAGAATTGCAATTGTGACAGTTACCCTCTTTTTCAAAAAGCTTGTGAGAGTTCACAATCCAGGGATAAAAAATACTAGAAGGTAGAATTTTTGCTTCTAAAACACAAAACATTTTCAGCTTATGAAAGCTAATTAAGTCTTTGCTAGCATTAACTTTGTCAGGGCTATTAAACTCTTTGACATTCCAATTAGGAAAATGTTATGCCGGTCCACCTTGGACCGGCTCAACCTGGACCGGCCCAGCCGGTCCGAGTCTACGGCAGACGGACACAGAGCCGGGCGGAAGAGAGAGGGGGCCAAGGAGTGGGGTCCACTTGCAATTCAAACTTGGGTTAAGTGCTTTTGGAGGGAGAAGGAAGGGTAGAGAAGTCCTTTTGCTTTTATTTTGAATTAGATTGTATTAATAGGGAGTTATGAGGGGATTAGGGTTTCATCTTGATTTTGATAAGAGTTTTGTGTTCTAGGCTTGTCTTGCTTGGGCTCTTGCCGTTGCCGGAGATTGTGGGAGAGTTGTTCTTCCTCTCGAATTGAAGAACATTGTATCTTGTTTTGGTTTTGATCGTCTACTAGTGGAATACAATTGTTTGCTATTGTTTTCCCAACGTTTTCTCCTTATTCTCTCAATTTTTCCATTGTTTGGTGGCTGTTTTCTATTGAAAATAGTGGAATATTTGTGTTTTGGCGAAGATCCGATAGGAATCACTTGGAATATTCAAGTGGTACCTATCAGAAAAGTAGAAAGATTCATTTGGATTTGTAAGTGGATTGTTTTGCCTTTTTGAAAGATTTGGCTTTTTTGTGTTTAGTAGGAGGAAAAGATTGTTTTGGAGGAGGTTGTTTGGCTGTAGATTGGATGTGCCAGGAGTGAATCCTTCCAAATTTTAGAGTTTCATCTATTTGATTTATATCAGTGGGTTGGGAAGTTTGGGAGGTTTGAGATATAGAGTCTTCATTCTGGAAATAATCAAATTTATTAGAAAGGGGAATTTTAGCAGGTTGAGGGGCAAAAGTTTTAGAAGTTGGTTCTTAAGTGGAAATTTCTTTGGTAGGGAAGTTGAGATTTGGAATGACTGGATCTTTATTCATCATTAAAGATGTGTCGATAGGGGGATCAAAGGTTTCAGTCATGGAGGCAGGGGGTTTAATGGGTTCTATCCTAGGAAGATTGGTATGTTGGGGTGTGTTAGTGTTTTTAGTTGTGAGGGGTATGATGACAGCCGACTTTGAGCGATTTTGAGGATTTCTACTTTTGCTCCTACCTCTCGGATTATATGTGGCTTGCACGATGTGAATTGGATTAGGATTTGAAGGATAGAGTTTAGAGGGATGCACGATGGATCCACAAGACTCACAAGAAGGTTTCCAGTTATTAACAACCTTCAAAACCAACTCCTCGCCATCAATCAGTAAAGGAATTTCTTCAGGGAGGGTTGTGGTTTTGGAAATCTGAATACACACCCTAGCAAAGGTTAATTTTGTGCGTTTGGCAGTCAAGGAATCTACATATAATGGAATACTAATGTAACATTCTATTTTCGAGATACCAGACAGAGTCCAGAGGGCTAGCGAAACATTAAAAAATTTTACCCAAAGAGGGATGGAGTCGAACTCATCTCACTTATGTTTAAATTTAAGGGACCATTTTTGTAAAATGAACGGTTTCCCGAGCAAGAATCATGGCCTACTTGAGTAGACCATGTTGTAATCTTCCAGGTTTGTAAATTTTAAAAGAAAAAATCTTTCAGCAAGTGAAAGTAGGGATAGAGAACCCTTGAGCATTCATAACTTATTCATAGAAGCTAGTAGCCTTTTGTAATAGGGCCTCTGCCTGATGGAGTATCCCACTAAAGAGATGTTTCATAGAGACGTATCTTCAGAGAGGTCAATTGCGGTGAAGGATAGTTTTTGGCTAGGAGGGTTAAAGGACATAGGAAATTCGTCCGGAGCTGGCTCCAAGGAAGAGAGATTTTTTTCCCAAGAAGTTGTAGGAGCTGTTAGAGGACCAAGGAGAGATGACTTCGAGAGAGGGGGGAAGTCGTTTAAGGACATGGGGTGGAGGAATGGGAGGAAAACCTCTCCAAATAGCGGGTAAAAAGTTCCACATCATCTTTAACATATTTCTTTTGGCTAACTTTGGTGTTGCAGCTGACAAGCTGACATCCAATTGATTATCCTTCTTTTTTAAGAATTGTTTTTAAATAGCTTTTTTTTTTTGCTGAGATGGATTATGCATGATAGAGTTCTAATTTACACTTATCAGAAATGTTGAGAAAATATATGATTTGAATGATGTCTTATTTTTGTTTCATTATTTCATAGTTTTATTTTAGTTTGTTGGAACATGCCTTGAATGATGCTTGTGCGATCGAGATATGTTCTCTTATTAGTTTTGATTCTATGCTTTGATTATTGTTTTGGTTAGTTTAATCTTCAATTCATTGGTTGTTTTTCACTTTATTGATTTGGTTGTAAGAGTTCTCCTTTTCTATCTTAATTGCTAGTTCTGTTTATATGTTGCAGTGGTGTTTTTGTACGGCTGTGGACTTTCAAATTTGGTTCCTATAGCGCTTTGCAATTATCTTAGAGTTTGGTTCCTGTATCATTTGTATGTTCATTTAGATGATTTAAGTACCAACTCTGATATTTGGATAAAATTGAGAGTTGAGACATGAATCTTTTGTTGTGACTTGTGGGCTATGAAAATTCGTCCCCGGCCTCCGCCCGCTTTTCTTTTATTCGGCGAGGGAGTTTTAACAAATAAGTTCCGGGGTAAATTTTGGAAGGCAGATGGGTTTGTAGATAAAACACTACCCAGAGATTTCGCCCTCATTTTTTGAGGACTTTATGATCTGAGTTCTGGTTTCCTATAGGCGCAAGCCCCTATAGTTAATTACCCCTCCTGATCACGAGAGAGAACTTTCGATTAAGACTAGTCGTCAATCAGATACGTAGATGATACGTGTTATATGGCATATAGTAGCAACAATGGGTTTGGGTATTTGAGAACTGGATTTGGATTTGAGAATCTGAAGAGTTTGATATTTAAAATAGACATTTCACCATCTTGCACTTAAAGCGAATGGTGGGGGAATGGATGATGGACCCGATCAAGATCCCATGGTTCCGTCGTCTCGGGCCATCGTAGTCCCTGGTCTACTTAGTCAGAGGAGGTAGTCGACCCAACCTGACAGAAGGATCCTTGTCGGCAGCCATGGGTTGCTTCATCCAAGGGGACCTTGTAGACCGGGGTTGGATGTTTGTCTAAGGGGACAAATTTGAATTCACCTTAGCTAACAAAGGGCTTTGTGCCCTATCGATCATATCCTATTGATTCATTTCTCAAGGATTTAACGCCATTAAGGAACGTATTGGCTCTGGCCATAACCGGTATTTGTGGTGCCATTTGGCGGCAAAACCACTCGGTTCAGAGGGCCCGGGTCATAACCGTTTACATGCAGTGTCATTTGGCGACGAAACTGCCGGTTAGAGGACACGTACCACGTCCTTACTGGCAAGAGATTGTTTGAGAATGGATCCTAGTGATATTTTTGACTAGGCATTTGGCTCTTTATGAGGTAGAGTTTATTTGAATTTGTCCACCCCAGCAGACTGTTGCGGAGGGTGGATGGGCTTTGCTTTAAGCGATTGATGGTTTGATTTTATTTTTAAATATTTTTAAATTTTGGGATTTTGAGATTTTTTGGATTTTTTGGGTTTTTATGGGCATTTTGGGTGGAGCTTTGAAATATTTGAAATGGACTGTAGATATTTGAGAGACATTTGAAAATATTTGAGAACCCCTCCGGTTGAGATCTGTATTCAACACGGCCATCATCGGGGTGTTTGGGGGTCATTTAAAAATATTTGCAGTTTATGGATGAACCTTGTTAACTCTATCGAGCTGTCGACAGAGGATCGGGTTTCTTTTAGGTTTCGTGCCTTTATTAGTGAATTCTCTTGATTATAGGCCTTGAAGGCCTAATCTAAATGGATTAAAATAAATACACCAGTCGACACAACCGTGTATTTATTTGAAAGTTCGAACCTTGTCGACTCCTATTGATCAGCATAAGAGGATCGGGTTCGAATCTGAATTCACTTGTTGACCCGCGCAGCATTCCTAGACGTCACATGTGTACCAATAACACGCTCACCGGGGCCCATGCGGGTTTTATAATTATTTTTACCCCTTTTAGTGTACATATGTGTATACAATTTATAGTGCACGTGCAGGGGTACTTTGAAATAATTGTAGACGCCTTCTGTCTGCTTGTATGAATGTTGCAGATCCGGTGGTGTGGCGTAGCAGCTTCTGGATAGAATTGTTCGCTGCTTGCATTCGTTGTAATTTGTTTGGCATTTATTATTTTACAAACTGATGGCCAATTTCAACTTTATAGTTTGCAAGATTGTATATACTTCATTCTTGTATGTTGAATTGTTGTTGATGATGAAGATTCTATTGCATTCATTTGTACACATTTCATCCAGTTGATATGTTAATCTTTCGATAGTGAATGAAAACTTTGTATCGTTGGCCTCTGGCATGTCATTATATTTCCATCTGACTTTGTAGTCACGTCATATTCTTCACAATCTTTCGTCAATTAGAAGTGAGATCATGCTTATAGGAAGGACTATAACATGTATGTTGAATGTTGATACCATTGGTCATTAACATTTCTCTTCCATTTGGGATGATCACTTCTAACCTTCACAATGATTGTGTTGTTAATTACAAGCATATCATTATATTCTCTTCATGATCCTTGCTTGCATGGTTAACCTTATCATTTTGCTAAACTACAAGTCCCTTTTTAAGTATTGAATTTCATTTGTCTCTCAAATGAAATAACAATTTCTTATCACTCATTGAAGACATTGTATTGTTGAATGTAAGCATGTCATTTCCATCACTTCAAATTATCCACATACTTGATTGAGATAGAAGCAAAAATATGCTAAGTTGGAATACATGGATCCCTTATTTATCCATTTGGTATTCATTGGAGTACATGTCATAGGATGACTTAGATTTTACTTACTCAAGTTCCTTGTGTTCCTTTGTGTTCAAACCATATTCAAATAAAAGTCCAAACATAATTTGCTATGCCATATTCAAGTTTAAGTGAATTTCAAGCTCATTTTATTATTCAATGCCAAGTTCTCTTGAGTTCAAGTTTGAGCTCAATGTCATTTGCAAGTTCAAGAATGAGTTCAATTCAGCTTGAGTCCAACCCAAGTCTTACACAAGTCCTCCATGTTCGTTCATATGGCAAGTCTAAGTCCTCACTTGGTTCAAACCAAGTTCATGTGAGTTCAAATAAGTTCACTTTGGGTCCATGTCTTGTTCAAGTTCAATGTCTACAAGTTTGAGTTCAAGATCATGTTCATTATGTCCTTGTCTGTATTTCAGACAAAATTTTGGCAGCCTCCCGGCGTCTCCCCTGTTTAGGGGAAAAACCAAGAGGCCGCCTACCCGCCACGTCAATAAAGACATACACGGTTGGTGTTGGTGAGACACCGCGGTGGTTGTATTTTTTTTTTTCTCCCACCACGCGCAATAAAGGCGTGCATGGGATTTTATAAAAAAGTATTTTTGAAAAAGCAGTTTTGATTCCCCCCCCCCCCGCCCGGGGGTACTTATAAGTGACCCTGCTTCGTTGTACGTGCTGCACCGGGGTCCCATTCCACCACGCGCAATAAAGGCGTGCATGGGGCGGTTCTTCGGTTTGCCACGGACATTGAAGCAAGATTTTAAGTTTAGAAGAGTTCATACCTCCGCGGGGTTGTCGTGGTTGACACGTGGATCGGGGGGTCACTCGCCTAACTCGTCGTAGGTGTCGCACCGGGTTCCCTCCTACCACGGCCAATAAAGGCGTGCTTAGGTGGTTTGCCGGTCCGACACGAACGTCGAGGAAAGAGAGTGGGGGGGAAAAGGATTTCATTTTTTGTTATTATTATTATTATTATTATTATTATTATTATTAATTAGAATAAAATAGGTTTAATTAATAATTAATTACTATTATAATTAAACATAATTAAAACAATTTAATTATGATTAATTAATAATGATTAATGATTAATTATAATTTAAAGATAACTAATTATAATTATTTTAACTAATTAAACTTAATTCATAATTAATTAATTAATAACCATAATTAAGTTTAATTGAACATAATTAACTTAGTTAATTATATTTAATCAAATCTTAATTATGATTAACATAATTAATCATAATTAAATTTAATTAATCTGATTCAAAATTTAAACTAATTAATTATATTTTTTAAAATAAATAATAATAATAATAATAATAATAATAAAATAAAAACCCCAAACCCTCCCTTACTGCTCTCGGCTTGGAATTTGTGGGATGCGGCCGAAGAAGCGAAGGAAAGGGAGAAAGTTACCTTCAGCCAGCAAGCTCCCTGTTGGTGCTTTCGATCAAAATGTCTTCCGATCCGACAGCAAGGAAGCGTCGTCGAAGGAGGTAGGCCGGCAAGGTAAGGGATTTAAACTTCTCTCTCTCTCTCTCTCTCTCTCTCTCTCTCTGGACGGAAGAATGGGGAGGTCGAGCGAAGGGTTCGGCAGAAGAAGCCATGAAAGGGGGAAAGTTATCTCCACAGCAAGCGAGCTCCGATTCTTTGCTTCCGATCGGAGGGGAAGATCGTCAGTGGAGATGGGGTCGTGCGTGGGGATCGACGAGAGCAGAGGTGGAGTTCGTGGCCGCTGGGGTTCCGACAGAGGAGTGGAGGCAGTGACGGGAGAGGAGGAGAGGTATCGGGAGAGGAAGAGCTGCAGAGATCGTGGAAGGAGCAGACCCGAAAGCTTCATCTCCTCTAGCTTTTAAAGACGAGAGAAGTGTCCATCTGGAACGGGATTTAGGGCAGAAAACACGCGAAGAGCGGCGTCGGCGCAGAACAGCATATCGTAGCGGGATTTCTGGATTTGTCGAGTCCGAGGTTTGCGGGATATCCGGGATTCAACATAGTAGAGGTATGATTTCTTTTTTTTTTTCTTTTCCTTTGGGTATTACTCATTGGTCAACAAATGCCCCCCAATAAATGTGGTATGCGTCTAGAGCGAATCACGTTTGTTGTAAGCTGATTGACCCTGTGGATCTCTAGATATTTGTTCTAGATGTCACACTAGGTCTTTCATTTAGTGGATCTCCAAAAATTTGCTTGGATGTCACACTAAGATTTCCATTTAGTGGATCTCCAATTATTTGCTTGGATGTCACACTAAAATTTTCATTTAGTGGATCTCCAAAATTTTACTTGGATGTCACACTAAAACTTTCTTCCATGGACCTCTAATAGTCCCTTTTTATGCCTTTGTAGATCCCGTAGATGCACTTGTAGTCAAGAAGCTGCTTCAGAATTTCTATAGTTACTTTTGGGCTCAGGTACGCTTTCTTCCCTTCTCTCTTTTTTTAGTTTTGATTTTGTGCTCGTACTGACACTGTTTTGTATTTTGTGCAGGCTACTACAAGAAGAGGATCCGAGCTTCAGCCAGTTTACTGCTTCAGGAGACCTCAGTTTTGGTACGTTTTTACTTTATTTGTACTGTTCTTTTCTTTCTTTAGCTGCTTTCTGACACCCCCTTTTTTGTTCTATGCAGGCTTCAAGAGGAGCGGGATACTTTTTCACGGGCCTCTTCGAGAGACCTCTATTTCAGGTACAACTTTGTTCTTTTTTTTGTAATTTTGTATATATCTGCATGATATTTTCTTCTTTCTTTCTGACACTTTTTGTTACTTCGTGCAGGTCCCAGAAGTGCAGAATACCTGGTCCTTGGAAGGAGCGAAATAAAGTTGTCGGCTTCCTCTTCAGGCGTAGTTTAGGAGACAGATTTGAGTCCTCTGTGAAGGACATTGTACTTGTTGCAAATCTATTTTTCATGGCTTATGTTTTGATGATTGACAAACAATGCTTTTCTTGGACAGCTTGTTACTTCTAACTTTTCAGGAATCAACGATCGGACAATCAAAAAGGAGCCAAGTTCAGGAATGCGTAGGTTTAGGGTTGAGTCAGTCTGTACTTTTGTTTTTTACCTTTTGAGTCCTCTTGTAATAGTCAAAAAGACTGATACTTTGTAACCCTTCACACACACACTTGAGAGAATTAGAAATTCTGTTTTTACTCATATCGGCCAGGACGATATCTTTGATCGGCCTGGACGATCAGCTTAAAACAGAAAGTCTAATTAAGGATTCTTGATTAAGGCAGCCAACGTTAACCGATCGTCCTGGACGATACGTGTATCGGCCAGGACAATAAGCTCAAAACAGAAAGAAGTAGCCGCCATAGACAAGTATGGTATAGCATATCTTTAAATTATCGGCCAGGACGATCCTCGGATCGGCCTGGACGATATTAACAAATTATACCATAATTGTTTAGGAAATTAAGGAAGTAATTAAGGATGATTGATACGATCATATCGTCCTGGACGATCTCAGGATCGGCCAGGCCGATCTAGTCAAAAACCTTAAGTTACTTCAGGACGATCAATATCTGCCAGCCCATATTCAGGGCTATTGTCAGGACGATTTTCGTCTGATTTGAACTGATCGGCCAGGACGATCGTGAGATCGGCCTGGACGATAAAGCTAATTTTCAATCGTCCAATCTTGCATCCAGGGCTATGCTCTGGCCGATCTTCATTGATTTGTACTGATCGGCCAGGCCGATGTCCAGATCGGCCTGGACGATAAAGTCGGCAACTTGCAATTAATGAGCTCTTTTGAAGCTCTTCTATTTAAAGAGCTCTTGTTCAACGTTTTTCAAGACCTTTGGCTGCTGCCTTGACCTGAGAAGACCTTGAGGAGAGAGAGAGAGAGAGAAGAGAGAGAGAGGATCTTGTGAGGGGGAGCTTGTGAGGGGTTTCACAAGGGTTGCTTCAAGGATCTCTCTGCGTCGTCTTCATCTAGAGTTTCTCGTCCGTGGAAGGGTCGGTAGAGGTAAGGAGTTGTGCTTTTGGTTCTGGTTCTCTGCCAGCTTCAGGAGGAAGCAAAAGGAGATAGGTTATCTGCCTTGCCGGGGTGGCAAAAAGGAGATTCTTGTGAGGGTTTCTCCACCTAGCCGTGGGGGCTAAAGGAGAGTCACTTTTTGTTTAGTGCAATACTTGGAGGGTGCCTCCAAGGAGTGGACGTAGGTCGAGTCGACCGAACCACTATAAATCTCTGTGTTTCTTTTCTTGCTTCCGCACGTTTAATTCCGCATTATTTTCGTGGTGTGATTTGGTTTTATGTGACTTTATTTCCTTGTTTAAAAAACAAAGTTTTTAAAATACCAATTCACCCCCCCTCTTGGTTAGTTTGGGACTAAGTTCATAGGGCTTAACATCCCCATCGAACTTTCAAGTGGTATCAGAGCTTGTTTCGAAAATTAAAGTTTAAAAACTTTTTGAATTTGATCCATGTCTAACTTTGGGAATCGCAACACTACGGAAGGGTATTCTATTACCCGACCTCCTCTGTTCGATAACCTACCTTTTGATTTCTGAAAAACTCGCATGTCAACTTTTTTACAATCTACTGATTATCGCATGTGGATGCTTATTCAAGAAGGTTATTCTCCACCTTCTCGTGAAATTAACGGTTTTAAAACTGAAGTTGCTTTTACCGAATGGACTTTTGATGAACGAGATTTAGCTCAACTAAATGCGAAATGTTTGAATTGTTTTTTCTGTGCTTTAAAATCTGAGGATTACATGCGTGTTTCAACTTGCAAAACTGGTAAAGAAATTTGGGATAAATTGTGCGTTACTTATGAAGGCACTAATGAAGTTAAACAATCCCGTTTAAACATTCTCTTGCATGACTACGAACTTTTTCGTATGAAACCTCATGAATCAATTTCTGACATGTACACTAGGTTTACTCAGATTGCTACCTCATTGCATGCACTAGGAAAAGAACTCTCGAACTATGAAAAAGTTAACAAGATTTTGAGATGCTTGCCTTCATCCTATGATGCAAAAATTACTGCAATTACTGAATCTAAAGATTTAAACACCTACTCTATTGATAACTTGCTTGGCTCACTCATTGCTTACGAGCAAGGGGTGAATCAAAGAAATCTTGATACAGGTGAGAAGAAAAAGGAGAAAATAATTGCATTGAAGGCACACAAATCGAATTCTGAATCTTCTGGGTCTGAAAGCGATGGAGTTGCCTTCATCACAAGGCAATTCAAAAGCTTTCTAAGGAAGAAACAAAAGCATCATCAAAATTGGAGAAAAGGTAAGGATCATAAACATAGTAAAGGATCTTCTGATGTTGTTTGTTTTGAATGCAGGAAACCGGGACATGTAAGAGCCGATTGTCCTACACTTCAAGATCATTCAAGCAAAGAAAAGGAAAAAGGTGAGGAAAAAGCTAAGTCTAGGAAGGAGAATAAGAAAATCCAAAGAGGCTTCTGGGCAGAATCAGGTACTGATTCCTCTGAGACTGAACCAGAGGAAGAAACTACAAACTTGTGTTTCATGGGAGAAAACCAAAGTGATGAGGAAGAGGTATGTAGACCAACCTATGATGAATTATTTGAAATTTGTGAAAAAATCCATGCATCATATAGGAAATTAAAGAAAACTCATGCTAGCCTAAAATTAGAACATTCAAATCTACAAAAAGAGCATGAAGTTTTTCTCAAAGATCATGCAACGATTGATTCAAATCACATGGCTCTCCTTGATGAATTTGATGAATTAAACAAGAAGCATTTGGAATTAGTTGATAAAAGCAATGCATTAAAAGCTTCACACACCTCACTTAATGATGATCTTAAGAAATCTAAAGAGATTGAGAAAAATTTGAGGATTGAGAATGATGCATTGAAAAGAACTAACTTGAGAATTCAAAATGATTTGGAAACATGTAAGAAAGCTAGGATGACACCAACTTTTAATCAAAGGCCAGAACCTAGGAAGAGGCATTTTTACTCAAATCATTTAAGAAAACCTTTTCCTGGAATCCAATGTTTTTCTTGTGGCATGTTAGGACACATCTCACACACTTGCACAGTTCACCGCAGTACACATTGGGTATGGAGACCTAAGATGCATGATTCAATACATACCACATCTGCATTGCACTCTACATTTCCTAAGAAGGAGCCCAAATCTGTTTGGGTTCCTAAAACTGACTGTTGTTGAGTCTTGCAGGAGTGCTCTCACCAAAGACCTCGTGGGAGCATAGGATAACTGAACATAAGGAGGCTTGCAGTTCAATTGCTAAAATCCGTTGTTTTATCACTTGCTTGATATCTTTAGTTTTTTTGTGACTTTTATTTTTAGTTTTTGTGTTCACTTTTTGTTGTCTTTAGTTTGCTTATTTTTTTGCTTTTGCTTTGTTCACTTTGGACTTTATTTTTTTTTTTTTTTGGCATTCCATATGATGAAACTTCTCAAAGCTTTTAAATATTGGAGTTTTTCTTTTGATAGGGTTTAGCTTTTCTAAATTGGTTAAAGAGAGTAAACTGGTGATGTTTTTCCCTCTTCTGACTTTGTTTAGTGGCATGATTTTTCTTTTATAAAACAAAAAGTCTAAACTCAGTTTAACCAATGGCCTTTTAAGATATCCTTCTAATCTTGCTACATTAAGTCATCTTATGCATAATAGTCAAAATTCTTTGATATCATTCAAGCTTTTGAAATCTTACCATTGCAGTCATCACGTGATTTTGATTTTGTGTTGTGGATTGTTCTTCCCTATGTTAGAGAGAGAGCCCCTATTCTCTAATATTTGGAGGATATACTCACAACTAAGTTTTTTTTTTAAGAGTATATTAAAGAGTTATTAGCTTGCAAGAGATAAAAAGGAAAGAGGCCAATGAAGCCAAAATTGAAAAGAAAACTATATACACAAAAGTGTATCAAAAATCAAAAGATGCTCAAAGAGCCAATAAAAGTGAAAAGAGGCATAAAATTAGCCCACTAATTGCAAGCTATCATCTCTTTGGTAAAACTCTTAAAACTTAGAAAACTCATTGATTATGTGATACATTCAAAGATTTGATTTCAAATTCCATGATTGAGAAAAACTATTTTGGTTTATTATTTATAAGATATTTTAGTTGTTAACAAGTCTTGATTGATCTCTTAAATCCTCTTGTGTTATTCCAAGTTAGGACTCTGTTGTTTTTAAGAGATTTTTTGTACCCTGAAGAATGTCTGATCTAGGGTTAATGGAATCAGTTTTTCTACCTTCCTCTAATTGGATTTTGTTAAACCTCTTGATCTCCTAAAAACTTCAAAAATTTAAATTCAAGAAAAGAATTCTCATATGATGCCTTCATAAATATATATATATATATATATATATATATATATATATATATATATATATATATATATATATATATATATATATATATATATATATATATATATATATATAGAAAAATTAAAATCCAAAAATATTCGGTGTTTGTTTTATTTTTATTTTTTTTTTGTGTCTTTGACTGTCTTTTCTTTTGTTTTATTTTTGAGGGTCTTGATCATCACCATTCCTTTCTTGATTTCAATTTCAAGTCACATCGGCCTGGCCGATAGGACAAATTCTTTCCAAAATCCATCTGCTGACCTTTTTCTGTGCTTAATGAAAATCATCGTCCTGGACGATACAGTATCGTCCTGGACGATTTGATCAAAACTCATGATGATAGTCCTGGCCGATAGTTTATTTGTCTGGCCGATGCATTCTATGTGCATCGTCCTGGCCGATACACTGGACCGTCCCGGACGATCCACGTGTCAGTACGTTTTTATCTTTAAATTCGGCCCCGGACGATCCATTATTGGACCATCGGCCGGGCCGATCCACTGTTCGTCCTCGACGATACACGTGGCAAGCATTTAAAACGTTTTAACTTCGGCCGGTACGATCAATTATTGTGCATCGTCCTGGACGATACACCTAATCGGCCCGGACGATCTGCTTTTTCAACGGTCGTCCGGACTGACTCCTCGGGCCGATAGCCTGTGTCTAATCGGCCTGGCCGATATCTGATCGGCCCGGACGATTGGACCGCCTTTTTGACCAATCGGCCTGTACGTAATTATTGACACATATCGGCCTGGACGATTCCGCGATCGGCCAGGACGATATGGACGTTTCTTTAAATTCAGGCCGATCCAGCCATGTTTTCTCACACCTCATCCTTTCTCCTTTGATTTTCTGCTTAAAGTTCTCTCATATGGCTGGTGGGAAGCGCGTCCGTCAGACCTCTGGAAGTTCCTCGAGGGCAAGGGTTGACCCTCGGTTCCGTGAAGCAGAAGATGAAGCTGCTTATCATCGCTATAAGAAATGTGGAATTACTGTCTCCAGGATTATCAATCCGACCCACATTTCCTACCCGGTAATGGATCTCTTCGCACACACTTCCCTTTGTTTCATTCTGTCCCTTGTTTTTCCTTTCAATTCTGAGTTCCTGTTAGAATTCTTTGCAAACCTCCGCATAAACCCTACCTTCACAGCCCTGTCCTCCTATGTGAATCGACGCCCTGTCGAAATCACATATCAGGACTGTGTTGAAATTTTACAGCTATCCACCACCGGAGATAAGCTGCACATTATTGCCCCTGACCCTGATTTTGACTGGTCCACGGCAAACCACTTTCTTCGCCAGACCAATGCCCGTTACCATGTTGGAGAGACTAGCTCTTTAGTCAGAGATGCTAGGACAATCCAACATGTCCTTCGCACCTCTGTCATTCCAAAAGCCGGCGACCGTGTCCACATTACCCCTCTACTTTCCCTCACTACCTTCTACATCATGGCACATAGGGAATTTAACACTGCAGATCTATTTTTTCGTTACATTGATCACCTAACAACAATTCGCGATCCAGGCCACAGAAGAAAGCCAAATCTAGCCTTAGGACATATCATAGCCTATGTTCTTGAAACCAAATACCAAATTCAATATCCCAATCCACCAGATTTCCCAACTCTCTTCTACTCAAACAATTCCTTCAGCACCCTGCACAGTACTCGTCTCCACCCGGATGAACCACGGGAGGCTAGAGAGGAGGCTCCCGCTCCAGCTCCCTTTCCTGACCCTGTCCCTCTTCACCAACATTCACCGGTAGATCAGTTGATTGCGAGATTTAATCGTTGGGAGACCAAGTTTGATGCATATGTTGCTGCCCAAGAGCAGCAACACTCTGAGGACATCGCCCGCTACGAGCATCACCGCGCTGAGGACTTAGCTCGTTTTGACAGTTTTCTCACTCACCAGCAGCAGCAGCATGACCAGGACATCGCCTGGTTCAATGCTCAGTTTACTACCCTTGCCAGCTACTTTCAGCAGCCACCTCCACCTCCTCCATCTGATGATCAGGATCCCTCGTTCTTTTAGTTTGTGCTTTGAGTTATTGTTTCTTGTCTTTTTGTAGTAGTCTTTCGTGATGTTTGTTGTTCTTTTTTTACTGTTTCTGGACTCTCTTTTTGTGATGACAAAAAGGGGGAGTAGGATAGGATGTGGTAAGAAAAAGTTGATGTTGTAACCTTGTTTTTTTTAATGAATTTTTTTTATTTTCCTACTTGTGTTTTGTCATCATCAAAAAGGGGGAGATTGTTGCAAATCTATTTTTCATGGCTTATGTTTTGATGATTGACAAACAATGCTTTTCTTGGACAGCTTGTTACTTCTAACTTTTCAGGAATCAACGATCGGACAATCAAAAAGGAGCCAAGTTCAGGAATGCGTAGGTTTAGGGTTGAGTCAGTCTGTACTTTTGTTTTTTACCTTTTGAGTCCTCTTGTAATAGTCAAAAAGACTGATACTTTGTAACCCTTCACACACACACTTGAGAGAATTAGAAATTCTGTTTTTACTCATATCGGCCAGGACGATATCTTTGATCGGCTTGGACGATCAGCTTAAAACAGAAAGTCTAATTAAGGATTCTTGATTAAGGCAGCCAACGTTAACCGATCGTCCTGGACGATACGTGTATCGGCCAGGACGATAAGCTCAAAACAGAAAGAAGTAGCCGCCATAGACAAGTATGGTATAGCATATCTTTAAATTATCGGCCAGGACGATCCTCGGATCGGCCTGGACGATATTAACAAATTATACCATAATTATTTAGGAAATTAAGGAAGTAATTAAGGATGATTGATACGATCATATCGTCCTGGACGATCTCAGGATCGGCCAGGCCGATCTAGTCAAAAACCTTAAGTTACTTCAGGACGATCAATATCGGCCAGCCTATATTCAGGGCTATTGTCAGGACGATTTTCGTCTGATTTGAACTGATCGGCCAGGACGATCGTGAGATCGGCCTGGACGATAAAGCTAATTTTCAATCGTCCAATCTTGCATCCAGGGCTATGCTCTGGCCGATCTTCATTGATTTGTACTGATCGGCCAGGCCGATGTCCAGATCGGCCTGGACGATAAAGTCGGCAACTTGCAATTAATGAGCTCTTTTGAAGCTCTTCTATTTAAAGAGCTCTTGTTCAACGTTTTTCAAGACCTTTGGCTGCTGCCTTGACCTGAGAAGACCTTGAGGAGAGAGAGAGAGAGAAGAGAGAGAGAGGATCTTGTGAGGGGGAGCTTGTGAGGGGTTTCACAAGGGTTGCTTCAAGGATCTCTCTGCGTCGTCTTCATCTAGAGTTTCTCGTCCGTGGAAGGGTCGGTAGAGGTAAGGAGTTGTGCTTTTGGTTCTGGTTCTCTGCCAGCTTCAGGAGGAAGCAAAAGGAGATAGGTTCTCTGCCTTGCCGGGGTGGAAAAAAGGAGATTCTTGTGAGGGTTTCTCCACCTAGCCGTGGGGGCTAAAGGAGAGTCACTTTTTGTTTAGTGCAATACTTGGAGGGTGCCTCCAAGGAGTGGACGTAGGTCGAGTCGACCGAACCACTATAAATCTCTGTGTTTCTTTTCTTGCTTCCGCACGTTTAATTCTGCATTATTTTCGTGGTGTGATTTGGTTTTATGTGACTTTATTTCCTTGTTTAAAAAACGAAGTTTTTAAAATACCAATTCACCCCCCCTCTTGGTTAGTTTGGGACTAAGTTCATAGGGCTTAACATCCCCATCGAACTTTCAGTACTTTTCTTTTTCTTTCAGCTGATGTAATCTTGTAAAAAGATGTAGTCCACTGATTTGTATATGAAATTCTGAACTTAATAAAATAAAATTATTTTAAAAATTTAGTTGTTGACGAGCTCTCTTTTTACTGCTCTTGAGACTTCTGTGGTTGTACTCTGATTTGTGCTCATATTATTTTAAATATTTATTTAGGGATCTCGGCATGCGGCGCGATGTCGACACAAATAAATATTTAAAATGCCCCCAGTCTTTAGGGACACTTGTAGATATTATTCGAGATGCTTCTTTTCGTAGTTTTAAACTGAGTCACAAGATTTATATTCTTCTGTCTTGTGCTTTGTGCTGCGGACATTGATGGAGGATTGCCTGATTTGTATTTACTGACTTGTCAGGTGATTTTTTATACCTTCGGCCCTATGCTTTCTGCTTTGGCGGGTTTGTTGAAGGAGTAGAGGTTGATGACCTAAACCCTTAGGTTTGTATTAGGTCGATAGAGAAAAGTCATCGGTCCAGAGCTTTGTGCTTAGCGGACTTGTTGATGACGGAATCCACTTAGTTCAGCCTAAGACTTTTCACGAACTTTGGGATAATTTTCTTCGGTCCTTTGCTTTGTGCTTTGACGGACTTGTTGAAGAAAGATTTCTTCGATCCTCGCTTTGTGCTTTACGGATTTGTTGAAGGATTTGCAGGTTCTGGATTCAGTTGATAGTATCGAACATAGATAATATCTTGATCCTTAACCACTTGAGAAGACTTTAATCTTAATCACTTGAGTTTATCAGATTGGGAGAGCTAGAATTTGATAGCCTTTGTCCTCTAGTTGCTGAGATAGGGGTTCCTCTACTGCGGTCTTTTTTATGGCTTGTTGAGTAGATGGAGCTGCCAGCGATCCGGCCATATTTGGGCTTGTTGGATCCGACCTCTTACACTCATTCAGGCTTCAGACTTGAGCTATGGGAATTGCGCTCCCCAATGCTGATTTTGCTGAAGTTGACAGATTTGGAGTTATCCTTTGTGGTTGTAAATTTCGGAGCCTATGAACATTTGGTAGTTGCTTGAGACTCATCCTTCCACTGAAACTTTTGATTCTCCAGTCATTTAGGAGAATTTTGTAGACTACGATCACTTGAACTGGTCGAGTCAAATTGGCTTTCGTACTTCCTACAGTCCCTACTGACGGGTTGACGAAGTGGGGGTTCCGCTACTACGGCCTTTCTTATGGCTTGTTGAGTAGACGGAGCTGCCAGCGATCCGGTCATATTTGGGCGTGTTGGATCCGACCTTCTACACCCATTCGAACCTTAAGCTTCAGGCTGTCGAAAGACTTCAAGCTTCTTCGGCTCAATTTTGTAGGAGTGTGTAGCCACAAAAAGTCTCTTTCTTGACTTTTGAGTCTTGATTTGTTGGAGAAGATGTCTTTAACTTTTGAAAGATCACCTGCATAGACTTTGAAAAAGAAGTGTTTGTATTCTTTAGCACAAAAAAACATTTGAATTGATAATTTTAAATATTTATTCGGGAATCTCGGCATGCAGCGCGATGTCGACTCGAATAAATATTTAAAATGCCCCCTGTCTCGCAGGGACATTTTTAGAATAGAATAAATTTGGAATATAAAATTTTAAATATTCATTTGGGGATCTCGGTGTATAGCACGATGTCGACCCAAATGAATATTTAAAATGCCCCCTATCTCGCAGGGATATTTTGGATAGGCTTTGTATCTTTGGGATTTTAAATATTTATTCGGAGATCTCGTCACGCAGCGCGATGTCGACCCAAATAAATATTTAAAATGCCCCCAGTCTGATGGGGGATTTTGAAATGCATTCTTGCTATACAAGAGAATTTCAAAATGTAAGCATACATTGATAAATATGCACATAAAATTTTGGTCATCATAAAATACATTCGACATGGAATTTTTTATGCATGATATTTCTTTAAATGTCGGCCGTTGATAGGTGGCATAGGCCTCTGTCAGTTCAGATCGATCAACTGATATGCTCCTCCCTGGTACACTTTCTCGATGACGAAGGGGCCTTCCCAATTGGATACAAATTTGCCACCAATTTTTCGGTGGGGGATGATTGGTCTTCTCAGTACCAGGACCAATTCCCCTTCTTGAAATGTCCGAGGGCGCACCATCCGATCAAAGGATTTTGTCATTCTTCTTCGGTAGATTTCCAAATTTTGTTGGGCTTGTAACCTACGTTCATCAAGTGCGTCGAGCTCCTCCATTCTGAGGCGGGCATTTTGCTCTTGAGTGAGATCATTCTGAATTGCTACCCGGAGTGACGGTAACTCAATCTCTAATGGTAATACGGCTTCAACACCGAACACCAATGAATAAGGAGTGGCTTTGGTTGGCGTCTTGTAGGTTGTACGATACGCCCATAGAGCTTCTGCCATTTTCGTATGCCACTCTCTTTTATTCTTGGTGAGAATTTTCTTCAGCAATTTCACCAGTGTTTTGTTGAAAGCTTCTGCCAATCCATTTGCCCTTGGATTGTATATGAATGAATATCGCCAATCGATCTTGTGCCGATCAACGAATTTATAAATTTTGTACTCTTGAATGCAGTACCATTGTCTGAGATTATTCGGCATGGCACACCGAATCTGTAGACAATATTGTAGGTGAAAAGTTGATCACATGCTCTGATGTGACCTCTCTGAATGGAGCCGCTTCTGCCCACTTGTAAAGTAGTATGTTGCTGCTAGAGTAAATCGATGTCCCGCTGATGATGGCGGGTCTATTGGTCCGATTATATCAGTGCCCCAGCATTCGAATGGCCAGGATGCTATTGTTGGGTGTAGTGGATTTGGCGGCTGATGTATAACATCACCGTGGATTTGACACTCGTGGCACCTCTTAGCGTGGTCAATGCAATCTCTGACCATAGTTGGCCAATAATAACCCATTCTCTTGATTTTAGCGGTCATTTTGGGACCTGACTGATGTGCTCCGCAAAGCCCTTCGTGGATTTCTGCTACCACTTTATCAGCTTCCCTGGTCCCTAGGCACCTTAGCCACATTTGATCAAAAGCTCGTCTGTACAATGTGTCATTAACAAATGCGTATCTCAATGCCCTTTTTTGAATTTGTGCGGCCATAGACTTTTCTTTTGGGAGTTTGTTTTTCTTGAAGTAGTCAATGAATGGCTGTCTCCAATCATTCTCGACTTCAATATCTAAACAATGCTACCACGATTCTGAAGCTTGATTAGCTTTATGTCTCTTGGCCACATGATATTCTTTTAGATAATTCTCTATAATGATCTGATGGAGAGGTTGAGGGTCACCTGGAGTTTCATCCTGCTGACTTGAATTTGGAATTCCTTCTGCCCTCAGGAATTGTAATAGAGCGGGCTCCAAGACCCTACGAGTATAAATTCCAATGAATATAGGCTTCTCCTCGTTGATGTTCGTCATTTTTTTGGCTAATTTAGCTAGACAATCTGCTTTAGCATTCTGTCCTCGAGGAACTCGAGCCATTTTGACATTTGATATTTGCTTCAGAAGCTCGAGGGCGCGCAGATGGTAATGGGCCAATTCGACTTTGCCAACCTTGTAGATGCCGAGGACCTGATTTATTATAAGTTGAGAATCACCAAACATTTGGAGATGTTGGATTCTGACATCGATCGCAATCTCCAACCCTGCTAATAGAGCTTCGTATTTGGCTTTGTTATTGGTCCGAGGTTCAGTCAAACTGAATGAGAATCTCATTATACCTCCCTCGGGTGCTACGAAAATGAGACCGATGCCGGCTCGGGCTCTTGCAATATTTGGAGGTCGGACATGTCTGATAGATGATGTCCCATCAAAGTACATCTCCCAAAATGGTAGCCTTTCATTCTCCTCGACCTGCATAATTTGCTCATCAAGCAAATCATCATTTAGTGGAGAATCAGCCGGGATTGGGTGTGCAGCAAGAAAATCTGCCAAGGCTTGTCCTTTCACCGCCTTCTGTGGCATGTATATGATTTCAAACTGCAATAACAATATTGTCCACCTAGCTAGACGACCTGTCAACGCTGATCTTGTCATCAAGAACTTCAGCGGATCGATCTTTAATAACATTGTGATTTTATGGGATAGCATATAGTGGCGGAGTTTCTGAACTGCAAAAATCAGTGCCAGACAATGCTTTTCAATTGGGGAATAACGGCTTTCTGCTTCAATCAACCTTCGACTGATGTAGTAGAGCGCATTTTCTTTGTCTTCTTCATTATTCTGGGTCAATAGTGCTCCGAGGGACTCTTCTAGTGCAGCTGTATACAGTATAAGAGGTTTCCCCGGAATTGGCGCTGCGAGAATGGGTGGATTCAACAAATATCTTTTGATGCTGTCAAATGCCTCCTGACATTCTGCATTCCATTTGAAACGGACATCTTTCTTCATTAGCTTTGAAAAGGGCTGATATCTACCCGATAGATTTGATATGAATTTCCGAATGAAAGCCAGTTGTCCTTGCAGCGAGCGAAGCTTTCGAAGGTTCCTTGGCGGTGGCATCTCCGTGATCGCCTTAATTTTGTTGGGGTCGATCTCTATACCTCGATGACGAACAATGTACCCCAAGAATTTGTCGGAGGAGACCCCAAAAGCACATTTGAGAGGATTCATCTTCAGATCAAACTTTCTGATTCTCTCAAATATAATTCTGAGATCTTTTAAATGATCATTTCGGCCAAGACTTTTGACAACAAGGTCATCTACATAACACTCGACCTTCTGATGTATCAAATCATCAAATATATGAGTCATCGCCCGTTGGTAGGTGGCACCAGCATTCTTTAGGCCAAAAGACATGACTGTGTAGCAGAAAATTCCGATGGGCGTCATAAATGATGTATGCTTTTCATCTTCCGGTGCCATTTTGATTTGATTGTATCATGACGATCCATCCATAAAGGAGAACATGTCGTAGTTGGACGTATTGTCCACCAGGAGTTCGGATACAGGGAGTGGAAAATCGTCTTTTGGGCACGCTTTGTTGAGGTCCCTAAAGTCAATGCAGACACGAATCTGTCCATTCTTCTTCTTTACAGGGACGATGTTAGCAATCCAATCGGCATACTTTTCTTCTCGGATGAAGCCTGCATCTATTAGCTTCTTCGTTTTTGCGATCACCTGTTCTTCGATCTCCAATCTCATTCTCCTTGGAGCTTGCTTAACGGGTGCTACATCCGGTTTGATTGCTAATCTATGAACTGCTACGTCAGGGGATAAGACGGGCATCTCAGCATATGTCCAGGCAAAGCAGTCCCTAAATTCACAGAGGAGTTCTTTTATTTCTTCTATTTGGTCTTCGGGTAATAGAGAACTAATGAAGGTTGGGCGAGGGTCTTCCTCAGTTCCCAAGTTGACTTCTTTTAGTTCATCCATAGTGGCTGTCTGTCCACCATCTTCAAGCTCTTCTCGTGCAGGTTCGGCTTCTACGGGCTGTTCATTATAATCATCAGCTTCGTATGTCTCTTCAGCATCACCCTCTTCGGATTCAATTTCCACGCATGTGATTGCCTGATAAGTCTCTTTCCGGATGAATTTTCTTTTAATGAATCCAATACCTTTATATGCGTCTGTATCCTTCTGCTGTAACGGACGCGGACTCCTCCCATACCAGAGGCCCAAACTTGTACAAAGTTGTCGCTTGGTGGTAGGAATATTGACTTATTGTCGTAGCATTCTCTGAATATTTTTGGTATTGAACCTAGGTAGCCTCGTAGGAAATAATTCCTCGGAGTCGAGGAGCATACAATCCCAATCATGATTCTCATCTTCACGAACTCCCGTGGAATATAACACATTCTTTGGCACAGTCCCATTTTTACGGGAAGGCAGGTAAAGGGTGGCGAGTTCTTCAACTTTATGTACCTCGCACGGAAAGATTTCCTTGAAGTGTTGTAATGGAACACGCGTGACTACGAGTATACTATCTGAAATTGATAGGCTATCTATTCTTCTAGAAAACACATTATGCACCGTGTTCATATAAATAGAGTCGTAGTCGTAATCATCATTTGAAAATTCAACCTGCCTACTCCATTCATCCGTTGACTGACACACTTTCCGAGATTTGACAGGAGTAACATCGTCCTCATCTGTGTCACTCCCAAGATGAGGTATAAATTTCTTTTCTTTGAGAATGGTCAGTGCCTTCGGAAGAGTCGGCATTGCCTTCTTTCTCCCCACCTGCTTCTTCTCACCTTCTCGTTCAGGTCGCTTTGCAGTCTTTGAGTTTGATGCTCTAGCTTCGAGAAAGCTCGAAGACTTTTGTTTCTTTGGCATGAAGTACCGTGCATCTTCATAAACTGTTGCTTCATGAACTGTAAAGGGCTGAATGTCGCCAGAGATCCTGAATTCCTCCCCATCTTTGAGATACTTCATACATTGGTGTAGTGTTGACGGGACGATGTCATATTCATGCAACCAGGGACGACCTAGTAGCGCCTTGAATAAAGTATCCGCGTCAATCACATGGAATTTAACTTCTGTATGGAGTTCTCCAAATACAAGAGGCAGCATAAATGACCTAAGGGTTTTCTGCTCTTTTTCGTTGAAATCATGCATCATCAGTTTATCTGGCCCGAGGTGTTCCACATCAAGGCAGAGGGATTTTAGTGCTTTCAAGCTTATCAGATTTATGGAAGATTCAGGATCGATCAGGATTCGACTAATGATCAGCTTATCGCTCTCTGCCGTAACATATAGAGGACGATTATGGTCTGCAGTTCCGTGCATCATGTCTTCTTCGGAGAAAGTATTGAATGGCTCATTTCGAGCTTGCAGAACCTCAGTCAGACTACGTTCAGCAAAATACGCCTCGTATCTTTCGGGATCTTTGAGAGCCTGAACCAGAGTCTCCCGAAGGTCTTTAGACATCACCAAAGCATCGTATATGCTGAGTTGTGCTGGGATTTTTTTTAGATGGGATAAAATATTATAATCTATCCCAGTGGTTGAAGTCTTCCTTTTCTTAGGATCTTTAAAGATAATGTCATCGTTGATAATTATCTCTTTCTCCTTATCTTTATTAGAGACTCCTTTCTTCGGTGGAGGCGGTAGTATCTTACCGCTTCTTAACTGCACTTGAGCAATCTCCTCCGGTTCAGAGTCATTTAATAGAGCATTTTCTTCAGAGTCAGCCATCGTTGCGTCTAGGGACTCATTTGTTGATTCAGAATCACCACCCAGGTTTACATGTCCCATCCGAGACGCTATGCTAGGGTCTGATTCGTCTCCCTCTGAAAAATACAAATCCTCTTCCGAACTGTAATCCATTGGCAAAACCATCATACAGGATTCAGAGGGTACTTCTTCTGTGTATTCCTTTTTTATCGAGGTACTCGACGCCACTGAGATGACCCGACATACTTCTTTGGGAAGAGAATTCTCATCTTCTTTGGCTTCATCTATCTTAAGCTCTGACATGAAGTCAGCAAGCTTGATAGGTCGCCTCACAGTCTGGTAGTATTCATCCAAACTGTCGATAACCCTCTGAGTTGCGGTCATCTTCTCCTTGGGCTTCTTTAACTTAGTCTTCTTCTTGGATGATTTCTTCTTTCCAGTCTTTGAAGAACCAACTTCATTGGAAAATTGTTTTGAAGTAGAAAATCATACCACCGGCAGTGCCTTCAAATCTATCATTAGCTCAATAGGAGACTTCCACTTTACACCTGAAACTCCTTCAAGCTGCTTCAACATTTTCACAGTCTTCTTAGAGATCGCAGTCTCCCACTGTTCTTCTTGACTTGGCTTCTTTTTGTTTCTTCTTTCTTCAACTAGGGGTACGGAAGATGACGTGACTACCCGAGCTGATTCCTTTCTAGAGTGAGACAACACATTGTCAGACAATGTGAGTTCCCCTTTTTGATATTTTCTTTCAAGCCAATTATTGAAGATATAACAATCTTCAATAGGATCGCTGAGTACCCGATGATATGGGCAATAATTTGGGTCACCAGTGTGCTTCGACTCTTCGGGTCTCTTGCATTCAGGCAGTTCTAAACCCGATTTTAACACTTGTCGAAATAATTTGACAACTCTCTCTATTGAATGAATATTTTTTATTCATTTTATCTTTGAGGGATTGGAACGTTCTATCACCAGTTCCCATTATCTGTCTCTGGCGCTCTCCTTCACCTTGATAAGTTTGTGGCTTATCATTTCCCCCTAGTATCAACTTTGGTTGGGGGTTGGGGTTGTAGGCCTGTTTGGGCTTTTCTTGATATTGCATCGGCTGTTTGCCCTTGTCTACATTATAAATCACTTGTTTTTCTCTATCAGCTCTAGAGAAGAATGTAGAGTCGGCTTAACCCCTTCTAGCACCCGGGGCTTTAACCTTCTTGGGTTTATCAGAGTGATTTTCTGATCTGGACAAATTCAGTTTCTCAAATTTGGCGACTCTGTCTAGCAAGTCTTGAAATGTGTTTATCGTAGCCATGCACAGGAAGAGTTGCATCTTGTCATCAATGTTTCCCATTAACAACTGTACGGCATGCTCTTCTTCTAACTGCTGCTCATATTTCATGCTCAAATTTCGCCAGCGAGTGATATATTTAATCACTGATTCTTCTCTTTTTCTCTTATCCAGAGCGAGGTCAGCGATCGTAATCTTCTCAGTTGCACTAGTGAATCTTTTTACAAACATACTTTCCAATTCTGCGAAGGTCTTCACAGAATCATTTGGCAGTTCAGCGTACCATTCGAAAGCAGTTGCTGTCAAACTGCTGATGAATTGTTGGAAAAGTAGGGCGTCATTTCCTCCTGTATTCCCACAGGTGGCTTTAAATTGTGTCAGGTGTTGTCTGTGGTTGTTATTACCGTTGAAAGTATTGAACTTTGGTACAGAATACCCCTTTGGGTATGGTACTTGGTCGTACTCAGCAGGGTACGGACGACCTTTGTTCACCAACTTTTCTGCTTGATCGACAGCTATAATAGCCCTGATCTTTTCTGTGATGATTCCTTCCAATTGTGCAGCAGTTATTGGTTCGGAAGTACTTGCAATATTTTGTGGGGTGGGCTGACGGATGACATTATGAACTTCGTTGCCACCTTCAAGAGTGTCCCGTACTCCTGAGACTTAAGGCATTTGAAAGTTTGGAGGATCCGGAGGAGGATTGGGAATTGCACCAACAGCAATAGTTTTCTGCATCATCTGCATCATTGCCCCCATTTGAGCCATCATCTCAGTCATCTTCTCATTCAATTGAGAGATTTCTCTATTTTTGGCTCTCATTTGTCGCCTTATATGTCTTTACATGTCTACAAGCGTGACATTCTCGTCAGCGAAGGGATTCTCCTCGGCTTCTTCTCTTTCTTCTTCTACTTGGGAATGACCTCCTCTGCTAGTGGTGGACCCAGCTTCACGACGACGTTGATAAACTCGCCTAATTGGCGATTATTGATCGTCATCATCTTCATCGTCATCATAGTAGACTTTCTCATTAGCATTGGTGTGTCTCACCATATAGACTACAACCATGTCCAAGGTGTTATTTGTTTCTTGTATTTCTTTTTCTAGATTTTCCTCTATAAATTCATCAATATTTTCTTCCCCTTCAAGGTATTCTTCTCCCTTTATATCTTCTTCTAGTACCTGAATCTCCGAGCGGCGACGCCACTGGATCTTCGGTTCTTGATTAGGCACGGGGACTTCTTCGATCAACGGGCTGCGGTCGAAGTTGGTCTTTTCCTTTGGAGGACATGGAGGACGACGGGATCCCCTAAAGGATTCTCCAAGGTGTTTACCGTCTAGAGGAATGTCATTATGGGTTCTTTTTGGGACCTACTTTTGACGTTGTTTGTAGATGGGGGCAGATCTCCGGGAAGCCTCACCGGATGTCACGCCCAGATCAGTTCCACTTTCTCTTCTATCTTTTTCATTTCTCCGAGGCTTTGGCCTCCATACTTGTTTTCCTTTCCACCGGGACCTTTCAGCAGTGGATCCCTGAACATATGGTTCAGATGTTACACCCCGATGTTCACCGCGTGGGACATATATTCTTTCTCTTCTTTCCGCCACAGCAGATAGACGTTCTCTTGGTGGAGTTCTTCTGGCCTCTATCACTAAGGGCCGTTGGAACTTTTTCTTTTTCAGACCTTTCTCCTTTACAGTCTTCAGGATCCGATAGACCCGGGCTGAGAGAGTTTCAGGTTCCTTTCTTTTTGGAGGAGCTGAGACCTCATGTCGTTGCTCCCAAAAAGACTTCTTTAGCTCACTAGTGGAGCTATTCCTTTTCACCCATTTTAAATCAGAAAATTTATTCCGGGTAGGAACATTGGCTTCAGGCACTTGGGCCGACAGATTGGAGGGATGGATCGGGAGTTGTTGTTGTTGAGCTCGGAGCTCAGCGTTCATCTTTCTCCTTTGTCTTCTTGTAGGCCTACCTCCAGATGGGGAGGCTTCAGCATTATACTCTCCAGGCGCAGATAACCTTGTTGACAGAGTGGTGGTGTTTACAGTCACCACGGAGATTCTTCCGCCAGCCACAATCCTCTTGGTTGATGGGATTTAAGGCCGTGACAGCCTCTCAAACACAAAAATCCTCTCACGAGGAGTTTCAGCAATAGGTCATTGTACTGGCAGATGTACACGACCAGTAGGAGCTCCGGCAGTTCTTGCAACAACTGCAGGAAAATCAACACTACCAAATTGGATGGTAGCACCAGTGTTTCCAGTCTCTATGACAGCATTAGCCAGTTGGATCCTGGCTCCTTGTCCCAGTTGGATGGTCATCGGGGTGTTCTGTTGATCCATCTGCATAAATGAAAGGCAAGGGTTAGTAATCAGAATCTGATACATCACCCCGCATTTTCAAAATGCAGAGACTTGCACAGAACACAAAAATAAAAATAGACAAAAATGATTAGCATAAGCAAGCAATAAAAATAATTTTAAAACTATACTGAATGCCAAATGAATTTGTCAAATGACCATTTTAGAAAATTCAGAATTTTGAATCATTAAACGATCATTTTGAAAGACTCAAAATCTTAAGTACGAGTTGAAATAATTGCTACTATAACACTGAGACGACTAGTCAAAAATGGAAAGAGAAACCAATCCCCAGCGGAGTCGCCAGAAATATGTGGGCTCCGAAAATTCGTCCCCGGCCTCCACCCGCTTTTCTTTTATTCGGCGAGGGAGTTTTAATGAATAAGTTCCGGGGTAAATTTTGGAAGGCAGATGAGTTTGTAGATTAGACACTACCCAGAGATTTCGCGCTCATTTTTTGAGGACTTTATGATCTGAGTTCTGGTTTCCTATAGGCGCAAGCCCCTATACTTAATTACCCCTCCTGATCACGAGAGAGAACTTTCGATTAAGGCTAGTCGTCAATCAGATACGTAGATGATACGTGTTATCTGGCATATAGTAGCAACAATGGGTTTGGGTATTTGAGAACTGGATTTGGATTTGAGAATCTGGAGAGTTTGATATTTAAAATAGACATTTCACCATCTTGCACTTAAAGCGAATGGTGGGGGAATGGATGATGGACCCGATCAAGATCCCATGGTTCCGTCGTCCCGGGCCATCGTGGTCCCTGGTCTACTTAGTCAGAGGAGGTAGTCGACCCAATCTGACAGAAGGATCCTTGTCGGCAGCCATGGGTTGCTTTGTCTAAGGGGACCTTGTAGGCCGGGGTTGGATGTTTGTCTAAGGGGACAAATTTGAATCAACCTTAGCTAACAGAGGGCTTTGTGCCCTATCGATCATATCCTATTGATTCATTTCTCAAGGATTTAACGCCATTAAGGAACGTATTGGCTCTGGCCATAACCGGTATTTATGGTGCCATTTGGCGGCAAACCCACTCGGTTCAGAGGGCCCCGGGTTATAATCGTTTACCTGCAGTGCCATTTGGCGGCGAAACTGCCGGTTAGAGGACACGTACCACGTCCTTATTGACAAGAGATTGTTTGAGAATGGATCCTAGTGATATTTTCAACTAGGCATTTGGCTCTTTGTGAGCTAGAGTTTATTTGAATTTGTCCACCCCAGCAGACTGTTGCGGAGGGTGGATGGGCTTTGCTTTAAGCGATTGATTGTTTCATTTCATTTTTAAATATTTTTGAATTTTGGGATTTTGAGATGTTTTGGATTTTTTGGGTTTTTAATGGGCATTTTGGGTGGAGCTTTGAAATATTTGAAATGGAATGTAGATATTTGAGAGATATTTGAAAATATTTGAGAACCCCTCCGGTTGAGATCTGTATTCAACACGGCCATCATCGGGGTGTTTGGGGGTCATTTAAAAATATTTGTAGTTTATGGATGAACCTTGTTAACTCTATCGAGCTGTCGACAGAGGATCGGGTTTCTTTTAGGCTTCGTGCCTTTATTAGTGAATTCTCTTGATTATAGGCCTTGAAGGCCTAATCTAAATGGATTAAAATAAATACACCAGTCGACACAACCGTGTATTTATTTGAAAGTTCGAACCTTGTCGACTCTTATTGATCAGCATAAGAGGATCGGGTTCGAATCTGAATTCACTTGTTGACCCGCGCAGCATCCCTAGACGTCACGTGTGTACCAATAACACGCTCGTCGGGGCCCATGCGGGTTTTATAATTATTTTTACCCCTTTTAGTGTACATATGTGTATACAATTTATAGTGCATGTGCAGGGGTACTTTGAAATAATTGTAGACGCCTTCTGTCTGGTTGTATGAATGTTGCAGATCCGCTGGCGTGGCGTAGCAGCTTCTGGATAGAATTGTTCGCTGCTTCGTACAGGTAGACTGTCGTGCACTATTTGTTAATTTTTGTAGGCGGATCATAGTGCACTAACTAATATCCTGCCTTGTTCGTAGATGCTTGCATTCGTTGTAATTTGTTTGGCATTTATTGTTGTATAAACTGATGGCCAATTTCAACTTTATAGTTTGCAAGATTGTATATACTTCATTCTTGTATGTTGAATTGTTGTTGATGATGAAGATTCTATTGCATTCATTTGTACACATTTCATCCAGTTGATATGTTAATCTCTCGATAGTGAATGAAAACTTTGTATCGTTGGCCTCTGGCATGTCATTATATTTCCATCTGACTTTGTAGTCACATCATATTCTTCACAATCTTTCGTCAATTAGAAGTGAGATCATGCTTATAGGAAGGACTATAACATGTATGTTGAATGTTGATACCATTGGTCATTAACATTTCCCTTCCATTTGGGATGATCACTTCTTAACCTTCACAATGATTGTGTTGTTAATTACAAGCATATCATTATATTTTCTTCATGATCCTTGCTTGCATGGTTAACCTTATCATTTTGCTAAACTACAAGTCCCTTTTTAAGTATTGAATTTCATTTATCTCTCAAATGAAATAACAATTTCTTATCACTCATTGAAGACATTGTATTGTTGAATGTAAGCATGTCATTGCCATCACTCCAAATTATCCACATACTTGATTGAGATAGAAGCAAAAATATGCTAAGTTGGAATACATGGATCCCTTATTTATCCATTTGGTATTCATTGGAGTACATGTCATAGGATGACTTAGATTTTACTTACTCAAGTTCCTTGTGTTCCTTTGAGTTCAAACCATATTCAAATCAAAGTCCAAACATAATTTGCTATGCCATATTCAAGTTTAAGTGAATTTCAAGCTCATTTTATTATTCAATGCCAAGTTCTCTTGAGTTCAAGTTTGAGCTCAATGTCATTTGCAAGTTCAAGAATGAATTCAATTCAGCTTGAGTCCAACCCAAGTCTTACACAAGTCCTCCATGTTCGTTCATATGGCAAGTCTAAGTCCTCACTTGGTTCAAACCAAGTTCATGTGAGTTTAAATAAGTTCACTTTGGGTCCATGTCTTGTTCAAGTTCAATGTCTACAAGTTTGAGTTCAAGATCATGTTCATTATGCTTAAGTTATGATTCATTTGGGTTTGAGTTCAATTAAATAGATTGAATCAAGTCCACAAGTCCAATTTGTTCCAAGTCCTTATCTTTATTTCAGACAAAATTTCGGCAGCCTCCCGGCGTTTTCCCCGTTTAGGGGAAAAACCAAGAGGCCGCCTACCCGCCACGTCAATAAAGACGTGCACGGTTGGTGTTGGTGAGACATCGCGGCGGTTGTATTTTTTGTTCTCCCACTACGCGCAATAAAGGCGTGTATGGGGTTTTATAAAAAAGCATTTTTGAAAAAGCAGTTTTGATTTCCCCCCGCCCGGGGGTACTTATAAGTGACCCTGCTTCGCCGTACGTACCGCATCGGGGTCCCATTCCACCACGCGCAATAAAGGCGTACATGGGGCGGTTCTCCGGTTTGCCACGGACATTGAAGCAAGGTTTTAAGTTTAGAAGAGTTCATACCTCCGTGGGGTTGTCGTGGTTGACACGTGGATCGGGGGGTCACTCGCCTACCTCGTCGTAGGTGTCGCACCGGGTTCCCTCCTACCACGGCCAATAAAGGCGTGCTTAGGTGGTTTGCCGGTCCGACACGAACATCGAGGAAAGAGAGTGGGGGGGAAAAGGATTTCATTTTTTGTTATTATTATTATTATTATTATAATTATTTAGAATAAATTAGGTTTAATTAATTTTAATTAGTATATGTTTAATTAATAATTAATTACTATTATAATTAAACATAATTAAAACAATTTAATTATGATTAATTAATAATGATTAATGATTAATTATAATTTAAAGATAACTAATTATAATTATTTTAACTAATTAAATTTAATTCATAATTAATAACCATAATTAAGGTTAATTGAACATAATTAACTTAGTTATTTATATTTAATCAAATCTTAATTATGATTAACATAATTAATCATAATTAAATTTAATTAATCTGATTCAAAATTTAAACTAATTAATTATATTTTTTAAAATAAATAATAATAATAATAATAATAATAATAATAATAATAAAATAAAAAACCCCAAACCCTCCCTTACTGCTCTCGGCTTGGAATTTGCGGGATGCGGCCGAAGAAGCGCAGGAAAGGGAGAAAGTTACCTTCAGCCAGCAAGCTCCCTGTTGGTGCTTTCGATCAAAATGTCTTCCGATCCGACAGCAAGGAAGCGTCGTCGAAGGAGGTAGGCCGGCAAGGTAAGGGATTTCAACTTCTCTCTCTCTCTCTCTCTCTCTCTCTCTCTCTCTCTCTCTCTCTGGACGGAAGAATGGGGAGGTCGAGCGAGGGGTTCGGCAGAAGAAGCCGTGAAAGGGGGAAAGTTATCTCCACAGCAAGCGAGCTCCGGTTCTTTGCTTCCGATCGGAGGGGAAGATCGTCAATGGAGATGGGGTCGTGCGTGGGGATCGACGAGAGCAGAGGTGGAGTTCGTGGCCGCTGGGGTTCCGACAGAGGAGTGGAGGCAGTGAAGGGAGAGGAGGAGAGGTATCGGGAGAGGAAGAGCTGCAGCGATCGTGGAAGGAGCAGACCCGAAAGCTTCATCTACTCTGGCTTTTAAAGACGAGAGAAGTGTCTGGAACGGGATTTAGGGCAGAAAACACGCGAAGAGCGGCGTCGGCGCAGAATAGCGTATCGTAGCGGAATTTCTGGATTCGTCGAGTCCGAGGTTTGCGGGATATCCGGGATTCAACATAGTAGAGGTATGATTTTCTTTTTTCCTTTGGGTATTACTCATTGGTCAACATGACTCCATCCATGTAACATAATCGTGATTTGAACCGTGTTCAAACTTTTACAGGGCAACGACCCTAAGGATTATTTTGATGCTTATAAATAGAATAATTTTGAGATATGTAATGAGAACTTTTGACATAATAAAATGTATGGTTTATTCTATCTGCTATGCGCTTGGTAGGATATTGATTCTTTTAACTGTGGTGTAAGTGGTTACCTATTTATAGGAGAAGTAATCTCCTTCTACTGGCATGATTCCTGAATTTTCTCTGTTTGGGGAACTTTTACTTTGTTATTTTCTTATGTAGTATGTTATTGATTTTTGGAAAAATGATTTTAGTCATATCGATCATAACTAAGTTTTTAATTCGCGCTGTATCTTAATTGAATTATTGTAAGTTTTAAATTTATTCATCTATTCAAAATGTTATTCTAGGATTAGATGTTAAGAAATGCAAATAAAAATATTTTTGAGAATAAGATTTAAGATCTCAATATTTAGCATGTTCATGAGGATGCTAATGTTATGTGGGTAAAAATAGCTAGTGATATTAAGAATATTGCAAAATATGTATTTGGAAAATCAGAAAAAAAAAACTTTTAATAGTAAAAATAGTTAGTGGTGGAATCAAAATATGAAAAAAAAAAAGATAAAAAAAGAAGCTTTGTTATAAAAATTGGTTTAGATATCAAAACTCAGAAAATTGAAAAAGATATAGAGAGACTCATAGATAGTCCAAGTAAATTGCGTTGCAAATAATTTAGCTTTTAGTGATTTATAATATATTAGATATCGAGGGGGGCGAAAGATGTATGTATAAATTAGTTAAACAAAGATATATGAGAACTTTGAAGTATTTAGTTCAAGTGAAGTGCATTAAGGATGAAGATAAAAAATATTTTTATTAATAAAGGATATTCAACATAGTTGGATATTATGTTTTAATAAAATTTTCAATGAAGATTGAAAGAATATGATTGACTTTAGTTATCTTAGCATCTTAAATAAAAATAAAGATATCTTTTTCTATCGTCGTATTAGTAAAATTAAAGTTGGAGAGACTTTAAATAAAATGAAGTGTGGAAAAAATAGTGAGACCTGATGATATTATAATAGAGATGTGAAAATGCTCAGGAGATTGAGGAATTTTTTGGCTTCTAAACTTTTTAATATTATTTGAAGACTAAAAAGAATGAGTGGAGAAAGATGTGTTGGTTCCTTTTTTTTAAGAATAAAGGTGATGCACAAGAGTGTGCGAATTATAGATAAAATAAGTTAATGTGTCATACATTAAAATAATGGGAGAGAGTAATTTAGCATAGGTTATGATGTGATACTAATGTTTCTCAAAATTAATTTGAATTTATATTGGGTTAGGTCTACTATGGAAGCTATACATTTGTTGAGAGATTTGATGTAGTATAAAGGAAGGAAGGAGGATTTCTGTATGATATTCATTGATTACAGATAGAATATGATAACGCTCCAAGAAAAGTGCTCTGGAGAGCTTTAGAAAAGAAAGGAGTTAATAATGTTTATATTTAAGACATTAAGGATATGTATATCAATGTTGTTACTTGTGTTCAAATACTAGGTGGTCTGACCAAGTATTTTCTTATTTCAATTGGATTACATCAAGGATTACCTTTAAGCCCATATCTTTTTTCTTTAGTCATTGATTTTCTCACTAGACATTTGCAAGAGGATCTACCCTAGCGTTTGCTTTTTGCTAATGATATTCTTCTCGTTGCTAAGATTGGAGAGGGAATTGAAAGAAAATTTTATTTATAAAGATTAACCTTAGAGTCTAAAGGTTTTCGTTTGAGTAGGTCTAATACTGAATACATGTAATGTAATTTTAATAATAATAAATATAGTAGTGAGATTATGACATTAGGTGATCAAGTCATTAAAAAGAGTGCATGTTTTAGATATCTCAGGTCTATTATTCAAAGCGATGATGAAATAGATGGAGATATTTTTGGTAGAATTCAAGTTGGATGGTTGAAGTGAAGGAATGCATCAGGCTTATTGTGTGATAGACAAGTACCCCTCAAACTTAAGGAAAAATTATTTAAGATGTGGTGAGACCTGCAATGCTTTATTGCTCAAAATATTGGTCATTAAAAAAGAAGCATAAATTTAAGTGTTGCGGAGATGATGATGCTTAGGTGGATGAGTAGGTTTACACTTGGAGACAAATGTGAAATGAGTAAATATGTGAAAATGGTGGAGTAGCTCCAGTGGCAAATAAGATTTGAGCGTGTCATCTTAGATGGTTTGGTAACATAAAACAACGGTTTTCTGATGATTCGATTAGGAGAGTAGACGTATTAGATCCGACCTATGTTAAAAAAGGTGGAGTTAAATTGTTAAGATTCTTGTCATCCAAGAAGAGAAGACACCTTTAGATTAGGTGAAGACTTCAAGAGAAGAGGAGGAGAAAGAGCGAAATCATATTTTATCATTCCATAGTCTTGCCTTTACAAGATGAGAGGTATTTATACTAATTATGTTGACCAATTTTACAATAAAGAGCAGGTCTACCCAAAATAAATTTAAAATATAACAAAAAGAATATAGAGCTTATTACATATACATAGACCAATGGAGCTAAACCCAGGTTTGGAGATTGTTTTTGGGCCGAGAACAAGGAATTGCTGTTATTAGTGGCTAGAACATGTTGGCAGCAGCTTTCATGATAGCTGGAAGAAGAACAGCAGCTCCCGACCTTCTTGAAAGGGTTTCTTGCACTGTCTAGTGGCTGGAAAGGGGACTGGACGGCTGGAAGAGGGATAAACAGCAGAATTTTTCTGTTTTAGGACTAAGACATCGAGGAGGTGACTGAGAAAGGGAGAAATTTTTCTTGACAGCAGGAAATATTTCACTCGGTCTTCAAGAACTATCTTCGGCTAGCAAGGCAGAGGAAAGGATATGGATTTCTTGGGCTGAGGTGGAGATTCTTGGAATATGTCTATGATACCTATGAGGATGAGATGCATTATCTTATTATTTTTTTTTTCCATGTTTTGATTGCTATATTGGTTGGTTTGGTTTTGGTTAATTGGGTTTTACTCTGTTCTCTTGCTTGGGCGCAAAGTTCTCTGATTCTAGCCTAATAATTGATTTTTCTTTTGTGTTTTCTTAGTGTTTTTTTTTTCCCTGTTGCCTATCCATTTGGGCTCTTGTAGCACTTTTATGTTATCTCCCTATATGTGGCTCCAGTTGAGCCTCGCAATATCTTTTGCAATTTCAGATCCTATAGTCTTTTTATGTTTATCTAGATAACTGAAAGTATCATGATAGGACATGCTTGAATATCTCAAGCAATTCCTATCAATCTTTAGAAAAACAGTGAAAATCCTCCACAAGAATCCACACAAAACTAAGAAAACAGTAGAAAATTTGTATTATTTGATGAAATAGAAATGGAAAATAGTAAGATACAATTGATCCTCAATTCGAGAGGAGGATCGATCTCTCCCAAATCTCTAGACGCCGCTAGAGCCCAAAAGAGAACCTAAATCTAAGAGATCTCCAATTTCAGTCAAATTCAAGATGCCCTAACCCTAGGAAAACAAACTATTTAATGGATACAATCCAAAAGAAAATCTCTGAACAGTTCCAACATTCAAATTTCCCTCCCAAAACCCTCAAAAGTCCTTCCTAAAATGTTCGGTCGGCTCTTGTGGTCCAAACAGGATACCGAAGAGGCGAAAATCTTCCGCCTCTATTGCGCTTGGATGGTCCCGTGTGGACCGGTCCAATGGACCAGTCTAACATATCAACTCCACTATTTGGGTAGAATTTTGACTTAAGCATCTTGTTTTGCAGCTATCCATGTAATTCATTACTGGTTTTTGAGAGCATGCTTGATTTTAGTCATATTCATCACAATTGACTTTTTTTTTTTTTATCAAATCTTAATCAACTTCTTATGATTTTAAGTTTCTTGTTGAATTTCTTTGATTGTGCAACCATTAATTATTATTTGGCTCAGATTTCTCATACTTTTTTGTCACATCAAAGCAAGATGCATTTCTTATTTTTATTGGCGGTCTTTGGAACTATGAATTCCTAATCTAGTTTTTGCTATTTCATACGTTGCGTCATTTAGTTTGATTAGGAGCCATAGACCTGAAAATGACTTGCGTCAATATGGTTCTTGTAATATTTTGTGTGCATTTTCGATTAGTGTTTCACGTGATTTTGCCTGAAATCACATCAGGTGAATCAAAGTACTCAATGAAGGTGCCACTCCAAGCATGTTGATGTTAGGATCTAGAGCTTCTAAATGATCTTGTTAAATTAAAAAAAAAAAAAAATCCCTCATTTACTTATTTTTTTGTACCTTTTTTATTATCGTTAAAGTTCCTTTGGCGCAACTGCACATTCATTTGAGTGGTGCTTCTTTTCACGCTACTTTGTATATTTCTTTTAATAGCGATGATTTTTTAGTAGGCATGCACTTGATTTTGGATCGCTATGCTAATTTTGTTGAAGTTAGAATTGTGTTCCTCTCTTTAATCTTATGATGCCAATAGTTTCTCAATTTTCTTATTCCCACTATTAATATTAATATGGTGAAGTTTGGGATTCTTTTTATCTTGTTTTGATTGTAAGATTGGAGAATAATGAAAATTAGTTTAGTTTGAAACATTCATCTGAAATTTTACCAATTTACTTCAGGGAACTCATGTGGAAGAAAGAGTTTGATACAAGCTATGTTGGGTTTATGAAGGATGGTGCACAATGGCTGGTTGATAACACTGATATTAAACTTGTTGGTGAGCCAAAATACATGTTAACTTCATTGACTTATTTTATCTTTTTGTTTTTATGCCAAGGCTTTTGTAAAGAAGCAATTACCCCTGGTACAACTTTTACTGCATTTCTGTTGGGTCACCAGAATTATTTCTGTAGTCTATATTTTGTAATTTGGTACCTATATTTTTGCCCCAACCTTTCGTCACTCCTGTTTTGCGGGTCGGTTACTAAGTCCTCTACCTTTGATCCCTCTTGCTTTTGACACCATTAAATGGAAAACACTTCACGGAAATACTATCAATGAACATATATTCAATTGTGCATTTTCATTCACTCCTTTTGTATAATTTTTATCATATTTTAGATTCCACTTTTGTACAGTGTATGCCATATTCATGGACTCGTGAAAAGCAATACATTTACCCCTGACTAGTTGATTTGCTGTAATTAATTCACACAAAAAATTTTAGAAGTGCACATCAAAGTGAAATTCCTCTGAGTGTTCATTTGGTTGCTTGTAGTTAATATATTTTTAGAAAGCTAGGTTTTTGTTTTCATTAATTTTAAAACCACTTATCACTGAATATCCACTCCATATTACCATGTTTGATAAATATATCTTGGAATGTTCTCTCATTGTCCTGCTAATTCCTTTTCTTTTCTTACCAAATTGTTTAGGTATTGATTACTTGTCAATTGCTGCATTTGATGATCTGATCCCGTCTCATCTGGTTTTACTTAAAAAGAGGGTATGATATCTATCTGAAGTTTATGCTTTCATATGATTTTATCTTTTGGTTTCGAATCCTTATAAGCAGGTTAAGTGGTAAAATGTGAATAATTTGCATAATTCCATTTAATTCATCCTCATAAATAGAATGAAAAATTCTACAAGTCATTCTTTTATTTTCTCCTCAGTTCCTAGGAGCCCAAATCAAGTTAAAGACAGGTTATGGTCAGCTGCTGAGTTGAACCATCCCCGGCAATTTGATTCATATTGCTCTGCTGAATTGTCCGAAGGATTTTTCGTAGCTTCCAGTAACATTTATTATATTATTTATTATTAGGCACTAATCTAATTCATGGCTAAGTTACTGATTGTTTATTGTCCTACTCAGTTGTGTAGCTCCAATTCACATATAATGTGTATTAATCATAATTATAACTTTTTTTGGATCGAAATTTGTTGTTGGTGAGACCAAAATCTTATTGACATGCATGGTTTGAGCCAATAGAAGGAAGAGAGTGAAAGAGAGATCTTGAGAGAGAAGGGCAAAGAATATTGTTAGATTTTAGTATCAGAAATTACAAGATTCCAATCCGTTATAGGCTCAGTTTGTTCTTTTTATAAGCCACTCCATTGCCGTTCATAGAAATCTTTCAAATTATGCTCTTTCGGCTCCTTAATTCTGTTCCAGTAGATATTTCATTCTCAATGCATTGTTTAATATAGTTACTCTTATATTTTCAGTGAATTTAATCTAATTCTTTTCCTCTTGACTCAGGATATCATCATCGTTGAAGGCTTAAAACTAGAAAATGTTCAGCCTGGACTCTACGACTTACATTGTTTACCTCTGAGGTTGCGTGGTGCAGAGGGCTCACCAATTAGGTGCATTCTTATCAAATAACTTGCTTCAGTATAAGTACTTTCTACTTGATTCTGTGTTTCTTTTGGTGGTCTCTGTATATATGCCCTTGAAAAAATAACACTATGACTAAATAATACTATACATTGCTATCCTTTGTAAGAATCGATAGTATATCTAAAACACTTATTAAGAATTATTGGCTCTTTTTCCTCTCTATGAATGAATCAGGCACAAGCAAAAGAAAGGAGCAAGTATTTCTAATACATTTTTTGTATGAATTTTATAGGATTTGATGAACTTTCATTATCATAATTTAAAACCTTCACAAAGTCTGCAAAATTCTGGATATTTCCTTATGTTTCATCAGCATCGTTAGCTTCATCCTAAATGTAGAAGAATTGTTTTATAAAATTTCTTAAAACTTTAGTCATTTGATATGCTAATCCAGTAACAGAGTTTCAAATATTTTTACATGCATTTATGTAAGTATATAGCAATATATATAGAGCATAGTGAAAGTGACTAAAATTTTTATTTAGGAACATATGCATAATAATATTCAGAATGTTATACATTAAATTAATAGAAAATATTGTTATTGAATCATTTTTTATATGCATCATATCTAAAAATCAAATAATTATTATGTTATTTGATGCAACCCTTGGTTGAACCTTTGAATGTTGAAGCTATCTTTTGTTTGGATATTTCTTACTCGATACTTTTTTAGAAATTTATGTGATAGAAAGTTATTTTTTTATAACCAAAATAGTTATGTTATTTTGCTCATAATTATTTTACAGTCAATTTTATAAAATGATGCAATCATCCCAAATAAACTCTTAGAAAGCTCATTCAATTACTTGCTTTCAATGGCTCTATCGGCTCAATCATGGGTGGTCATTTTAGGTACTTATAAAGAGTTTAGGAATTTATTTTATTATCTACCTCTTTGGGCTTGTTGTTGGAAGCGCTCTTGGGGACTTTTGATGAATTAAAATGTTCATTATTTATCAGAATTCGTGGGACTCGTTCAGTGTGAGCCACTATTAGGAAACTTTAAAGAGGTTGGAAACTCATTTGCTCACTTTCCTTTGTGTGACGCACTCATTGAGGGCAACTCTTCAGAATTTTAAAGAGCCGAAGAGTTTGCAAGTAAAGTTGTTCTCTTGGGGCTCACTGTTCAAGAGCTACTCTTGAGGAGTTTTAGTAAAGCAACTTATGTAGCGGATGATGATATTTGAAGTTGGAAGAGTAGCTGATATTGACATCAATTTGAGAGAGAGAGAGCAATTATGTTACACAAAGAGAAGTAGATAATGAATCTGTGTATTGGAAATTAGAGAAGTAGATAATGAATCTGTGTATTGGAAACTATTTAGAGGCCAATGATAGATTGAATAGATTTGTATTTTTTTCATTAATTTAAAGTTTGTTGTATGATAGAATCATCCCACAATGATTCGTTTTAAAAGGCCATCCTATGATGTTTGTAAGATGTGTATGAATATGGAGGGTTAAACCAATTTATTAGGCTAACACCAATCGGGAATAGTGGAAAGGTTTCTTGACTTTAGTTATACCCATAAATTTATAGTTGAAGGCTTTGTTTGGGATGATTTTCTTATTGCTTTGTAAAACTATTTTTTTGTATAAAAAAATTCTAAAATCAAGAAAAAATAGTGGTTTAAAGTTGTCGCAAATGAAGTTGATGTTACCCTAAAATAGACTTTCTTCTTATAGTAGTGTAGTGATTTTCTTTAATGATGTTGATAATATGATATATCATCCATCACTAGTATGTGAGCTTAAAGATATACCAATTGATTGAAGTTGCTTAAATGATGGGCATTAAGATATCATATATGTATGTTTTTTTAACATTATGATTTTTTATATATGAATAACAAATAATTTCTAGTGTAACATTTTTTTTTTGTTGAACTAATCACCACCACCAAGAAGAAGAAACATAATCTGAGAGAAACTAGTGAGAGAAACTCTGAGAAAAAGTTTCGTATTTTCAACTGAAATTCAAATCTCGTCTCTTCGCGGGATTTGCGGAGAAGGATGGCGGCTAATGTCCGCCGGCCTCTCAACGCCGGCGGAACAACGGAAGATCGACGGTGCAGTATGAAGTCTATAAATGGTTCTTCCCGTCCATTGCTCTCTCCACCTGCATTTGGAGACGTGAAGGTTGATTTTTTTGAGATTTATAAATCAACTGGTAATAAAGGGATTGTGATCAATGAAGGAGGATTTATTCCAAGGAAAGAACTGGAGGTTACTGGTAAAGGAAAGAATATAGTCTTGGAAAATAATGGGATAGAGATTCTCAAGAGAAGGTCTTCTTCGACTCCAACTGAAGGGCTTGAGGTAGCTACGTCTTCGAAATCGATTGAGAAGATAAAAGACAGCAAATGGCAGGAGAGTCCAATTGCGAAAGAAAATCTTGAGGGGAGGAAAAACGCGGAGAATTTGAAGAAAAACTCTGAAGCAGAGAAAATTCTCTTTTCAGATTTGTTCAAAGTCAGAGAAGTGGATTCAACTGAAGAAGGCGCAAATGCTGATCAATTTCTTAATGGAGAAATTGGAGTAGAAAAGAGCAATGTGTGGAGCAAGAAGGAAAACATCAAGGTTTCTGAATTACAATTGGGAAATTTCATAGCAGAGGATGGATTTACTGTTAAATTACATGAGCAAAATGAATTAGAAAATGCTGATAAACTGAGAAACTCCATTGTCATCAAGGTGTTTGGTAGAGATCCTCCTTTGAGAATCATTAGTTCTGAACTTAGAAGGCAATGGATGCAGTTTGGGAAATTCCATTTAACCATGCTAGGCATGGGGTGGGTGCTATGTTCATTCTTTGAACCAGAGCATGTGGAAGCTGTGATGACAAACGGTCCATGGTTTGTCAATGGGAGAATAATCGGTATGGACAAATGGACACAAAATTTTTCAACAAATTCTTTAAAAGGTTTGACCTCTCCGATTTGGATTAGATTGCCAAATCTACCTCTCCATTGTTGGGACAATATCAATCTTTGTAGAATTACATCTATGGTTGGAAAACCTTATTTAATTGATGGCAACATGTATCAATGGGGGAGGAGAGAATTTGGAAGAATATGTGTTCGGATTCAGCTGGATAACAAACTACCGCTGGGAGTTTGGGTGGAAGGGAGAGCTGGAAGATTTTATCAAAGAATTGAGTATGAAAGGATACCAAATTTCTGTTTCAAGTGTGGCTTGATTGGCCATAATTCTGAAGAATGCAAAGAAGGGAAAGAAGTTAACACCAAAATAGATATAGCTGAAGTCTCTGGGAAGGTGAGTTCGGGTATTATTTCAGAAGAATCAGGATACGGGCCATGGTTGATTGTACACAGGGGAAGGAAGAAATTTTTTCACCCTCCTCAAAATCCTGTTAATTTTCATCAACAGCAAAATTCTTTTAATAAGAATTGGAAGAAGAAGGAAGACATTAGTAAAACTGATAAAGTTGAGAAGAAGAACTCAAATAATGTTCCTACTTCTAATGAAGATCATTTGGTAAATGTTGTGGAAGATGAAGTATCAGTTAAAAGGTTGACAAAGGATGATAATGTATTTGTATCCCATGATGAAGATAGCAAAGTTATCACTAATAACAATAACAGATTCAGTTTACTCAGCAATCAATTAGAAGAAGGGGAATTTGTGCCAGAGTTTTCGGCTCCAGATCAGAACCCGGTAGATCCTCCAGACAGAAGTCTAAAAGAATCCAGCTTTGCTAATACCCCTGAAGTTCAATGCAGTGAAGATGTTAATATCACAGTTAAGAAGAAAAAATCAAAGCAATTGAAGGACTTGGGACCTGTTAGCTTAAATTTAAGGAACAGGAGGATGGAAACGGCTACAAAAGGTAATTTGGGGACTCAATCCCCCCAAATTCATTAATGTATTCATTTGCTTTTTGGAACTGTAGAGGAGCAAAAAAGAGGAGTGCTTCTCTATTCCTTAAAGAATTTGTGAGATTGCATAATGTGATTTTAGTTGGTTTATTGGAAACCAAATTAACTTCAATTGATAGGAAAGAAGTTAATAATCTTATTGGAGAAAGATGGGACTATACTATGATATACTCTAATGGATTATCAGGTGGCATAATTGTGTTATGGGATACTGAGGTAGCTGTTTTTAATATGATTGATTCTTCCAATCAATGTATTATTGGAGACCTCTTGATCAACAACAACAAAAAATGGAGAGTGGCTGCAGTTTATGCAAACAAAGAATGTAGTAAAAGGAGAGAACTTTGGGATAAGCTGGTTATTCATTCATCTGTTGAAGACCCGATGGTAGTTGCTGGAGACTTCAACTGTCTCACCTCAAGAGAAGACAAAAAAGGAGGAAGAAGGTTCAAATTTACTCAAGGACCTAAGGAAATGGAAGCATTCTTCACCATCAATGATTTTCATGAGGTGAATTTTATTGGCCCCCGTTTCACTTGGTGCAATAACAAAATTGGTGGAGCTCGTATTTTAGAAAGGCTCGACAGGTGTTTTCTCAACTCAAATGCTTTAAATTTATCTACTGACGTGGTAGTTAAGCACTTAGCTAGAATAACTTCCAATCATTGCCCTATCATTCTAAGCATTCTCTCATTAAAACCTCCTCAAGTTAAAAGTTTTAAATTTGAGGACGTTTGGACCTCTTATCCGGCGGCTCTTAAGGTGGTCAAGAAGGCATGGGCTATCAATTATAAGGGAAGTCTTGCTCATATATTAAATTCCAAATTCAAAAGATCTCTAAGATCTCTCTTTTTCTGGAGCAAAGCCAAAAAAATCAGTCTTAATCTTGCTAAAGACAAACCTATGGAGGAAATTTTGGACCTTCAAAAATTGGAAGCTGAGAGAGGAGAACTTTCTAATGAAGATTGTTGGAGACTCAAAGTTAAAGTGCTGGAGCTTAATTCTACATTAGATAGACTCAACACATGGTGGAGACAAAGAGCTAAAGTCAAATGGATGAATGATGGAGATTGTAATTCAAAATTTTTTCACTCATATGCAAGTGCTAAAAGAAGATTGAATAACATAGTGAAGCTCAAGGATGAGGAGGGGAATGTTATGGAAGATAAAAATCAGATAGAAGATATTCTTATCAAATTTTTCAAGCAAAAATGGAGATATAGGGATAGTTCAAGAGTTGGATGGCCCAATCCAAATTACAGCTTGAATGAAAGCGACAGAACTTGGCTGGATAGAGGATTTACGGTGGAGGAGGTGGAGCTAGTCATCAAAGATTTGGGATCCAACATTGCACCGGGTTGTGATGGTATCACATATTCTTTCATAAAATCTTATTGGGATATTATTAAACTTGACTTTATAAATGCCATCAATTTTTTTCTGACGCAAGGAGAAATGGATAATACTTGGAAAGATACTCTGATAGTCTTAATTCCCAATATTTTAAATCCTTTGTTGCCTATAAACTTCAGACCAATAAGCCTTTGCAACTCTATTTACAAAGTGGCGGCCAAAGTTCTTCATAATAGGCTCATCATGATTATTCCCAAAATCATCTCTGAGGAACAAGCAGCATTTATACAAGGGAGATCGATTTCTGACCATTTATTAATTGCTCAAGAGGTATTTCATAAATTCAGATTCTCCAATTCAAACAAAGGTTTGGTAGCTTACAAAATAGATATGGAACAAGCTTATGATTCTATGAGTTGGGATACTCTTGAAGGAGTTTTAAAATACTTTGACTTCCCTCCTAAATTCTCTAAATTGATTTTGGAATGTGTTTTAAAGCCAAGGTATTCTATCATTATAAATGGAAATCAAACTGATTGGATTTCAGCCATGAGTGGCTTTAGGCAAGGTTGCCCATTGTCACCATTTCTTTATATAATGTGTTCTCAGCTTCTTTCTAATGCACTTGCAATGACATCTATTGGGATGAATATCTCTTCTAAGGGGCCTCGGATTTCACACCTGCTGTATGCAGATGATGTTATGATGTATTCGGAAGCAAGCAAGAAGATGGCATTGGAAGTGAAATGCATTCTATCCAATTTCAGCAATTGGACCGGGCAGAATGTTAATCTGAGGAAATCAGGAATTTTAGTTGGGAAAAAGGTGGATAGAAGAAGGAGGAAGTCTATCACCAAAATGTTGGGAATCAAGGAGGTCAATGAAATAGCATACCTTGGAATCAAGATGGCTCTAAGAAGACTTAAGGCTGAAGACCATAAATTCATTATTGAGAAATCTTTGAGAAAGATCGACACGTGGGGAAGCAAAACTCTTTCTTTGGCTGGGAAAATAGCTCTTGTAAAGACGGTCTCTTTGGCTATTCCTACATTTTATATCACTCATTCTTTGGTTCCTCAAAGTATTCTTAAAGAATACAATAAAATTTGTAGAAATTTTATTTGGAATAAGCCCAATGGTGAAATTGGCATTCATTATGTTAAATGGAAGGAGCTTTGCAATCCAGTAATCAAAGGAGGTAGAGGTCTGTTCTCCCCTACTAACAGGGTAGCTGAATTAAGAGCTAGAATTTCATGGAGGTTCTTTAATGAAAAAACATTTTTATTCAAAATCTTGGCCACAAAATATGGCTACAGAATTGATGAAGGAAAATACAAGAAGAACTTGTCTCCCTCTTGGAAAATAATTAAAGATGGTAGTAATGCGCTTCAACCATTTTTAAAATGGAGTGTGGGAAATGGTTCATCTATTAAAGTATTCCATGACATTTGGCTACTTGATAGAAGACTAAATGAGTGGCCTACTTATGTTGTCCCTCAAGAAGAAGATGAGTTATTATTGGAGGTATTTATAGATGGAATTAATTGGGATATGGCTGAATTGAGAAAAGTTTTCAATGAAGATATGGTGGAACTCATTACTCGAACAACTCCCATAAATTCCCAAGTGCAGATGGATAGACAAGAGCTCATTTTTAAAGGGGCGGGGAAGACTATTTCTGGATTGATAGCTGAATCCAGATTTAAAGAAATGTCTGATTGCAGATTCTCAAAATGGCTAAAAAAAGCAAAACTTAACCCAAGGATAGATGTCTTTTGCTGGAGATTATTCAAAGACGCTATTCCAACAAATCAATTTCTAGCTTATAGAAGACTGCATGAGGAAGAAGATTGTCTTAGATACATGAACGGTATTGAAGACATAGATCACATCATATGGAAATGTTCAAAAATCAAAGAGGTCTTCAATCAAGTAAACAAATGGGGTTTTGGGATCCCTCTCTTTGACAATTTACATGACTATTGCAATTGGATGGATCATATTTCAGCTACTAATGGTATGATTTTGAATTTATTCTTCAATGTCCTGTTTTTCTCTTGGAATGCTAGAAACAAGTTTACCCATGACAAAGAGAATGTTGGAGCAATCACGGTAGCAGCTGAAGCAGTTTGTTTCTCTTCTATTTCTAAATTGATGGCTAATCATTATTCGGAAAAATGGGATGTTAACCAGCCTATTAGGTTGTCAAATTCTTGGCAACCCCCTCCACTCGAATGGTTAAAAATCAATGTAGATGCCTCTCTTGATAGTTCATATAAAGCTGGAATCGGAGGAGTCATTCGTGATAGCAAGGGAAGGTTTTTATTGGCATTTGGTAGGAGATACATTCACAGGGACATCTTCCATTTGGAATTACTTGCAATCAAATCTTTAAAAGAAATTATTAAAGATTGGATGTTCAATTTTAAAGGAGTTATCATTGAAGGAGATAATTCGAACGTCATTAAAAGGCTTCAAAAGGCAAAGAACAATGGGTTCAAGAATGAAGATGAGTTCAACTTTTTCTCTGAATTTAATTTTGTTATTTTTTCTCTTGTTCATAGAAATAGAAATAAGCTAGCCGATTGGTGTGCTAATCATGGATCGATTAACGATTTCATTTGGGAAGACTTTTGCTTGAATAAGATTCCTCCTTCATTTGCTAACTTGTTGAAGGAGGAATCGAGTTTGTAGTCCTTTCTTGTGACTTTTTTATTATATAAATGCATTTATTGCTCTTCAAAAAAAAAAAAAAAGAAGAAGAAAAATTAATACATGCAGAGTATGGATGTAGAGTTACGTCCATACAGATGAGTGTACACAGTGTTTACATAGTGTGTTCAAAAGTATATTATTCTATAGCACGTAAAAATTTCTCTAGGAAATAGCAGGATCGAGAAGAAAATTGTCTTTCATCTTTTCTTTCTCCTAGTTTATTTCATCTTCTTTCTATATAAGCCTAAACATTATAAAAGTACTAACATACTAAAAATATAAGAAAATGATGAAAACTAAAACATAAAGTAGTGGAGATAAAATAATAAAGAACGATAATGATGGGGTTTAAGTATTCATGTAGTCCTTATAACGCATCGCATCATTCTTTCCTGTATTCATAAGAGTTGGAATACTTGGTAATACACTTATCATCAAGTTCATCATGTGGATAATATGTATATATGTAAAAAAAAAAAAAAGATCATTTTATAATTACCTCACAACCATCACTAAATTAAACAAAGCTTACAAGGTGGATTAACACATTAAGGGTAATTAATTAACACTCATTAATCACTCACTCCTAAATTCCCACCTCCATTAAATTGATTAACAAACACATTAATTAACTAATTTATTAATCACTCCCATATCCCCACTTCCATAAATCCATCCTCAGTAGCACATCCCCTAAACATTCCATTTGAATTAAACCCATAAGCCACTTCCCCATCTTTACTCACAGCAATAACCCCAGCTTTTCCTCCATCTAGTCTCTCCTTAATGGCATAATTAATTGCCTCCTGTAAACAACCCTTTATATTCCATAATCGCCGCCACATCACGTGCGATGTCGCACGGATTATCGCCTAGCCCTCACCCGTACAGGAGACTGCACATAGATCACAAGCATATGTTCCCGCACCAATTAGAGGTGAGTCACCTATGCGGCAACATTTTTTGTTCATTAGCCCATCTGTCGACGTGGCAGCCGCGCAGCCACCGCTACTATCAACAACAACACATCCAACGGTCTCTGGCGCGTAAACACTAATGGGGAGGCCATTCATTTGGATTCCTGTGTCAAATGATATGGCTGGCCCCACACTCGCACTGCATGTGTCAGTAGCCACTCTGTAATCAAACTATTTCAAATAAAATTTAGGGAGTTATAAATAGTTAAAATTTTGAATATAAAATTTTTTTAATTAATTTTAAGATTGACATAGTAAATTATAAAAAAAATTGATCAAACATCATGTTTTATGATTAAATAGAATCTAAAAATTCATGAATTTATTTTTCAAATAAATAGAATATTATTTATTCACATATTATATTCATCTTAAAATAAATTTAATAATGTTTAAATTCATCATAATCTATTTTTTATTTGAATATTCTCATAAATTTTTTCATCTAATTTCGATTGATTTTTCATATTTTTTATTATTTTATGATTTAACATTACACAACTTTTCCTATAATAGTGTAATAAATATTTCAAATATTTTAAAAAGTTTGTTCAAAATGGAAATATTTAAGGACCAGCAATGAATATTAAAACTATTAAATTTATTTTGAAATAAATAAAATATATAAGAAATTATTTAAATTTCATATTTTATTAATTTCAAAATAAATTTAATAATATTTATTCTAATTATAATAAAAAAAAAATGCTTGGTAGAATATTTTCAGGCAAAAATTTAATGTATAAAATTTGAAATAATATAACTAACCAATATTGCATTTGCCTCTTTGGCGAGTTTGAGCATGGTCAAGTTTTCGTCCGTTATGAAGTAATCGTTTTCCACTAATTCCACGCCCTGCAAGCCATACAAAATTGGTAATTATAAGTACAAATTAGAAAAGCGAGTGAAAATAACTAACAAATAATTGATGTTTAATTAATATATAATTTTTTTTTTACCAAACAAACTGATGCCCTAGCCGCCTTGCCCTCTCTGCTGCTTTTGTTGTTCGCCGCCTCCGCCTCCTGACTAGCCTCCGGCTTCGCCGGAAGGTCCCCTCGCTCCTCCTTTCATGGACGCCTTGTCCCCCCAATCTTTTCCCCCTCTCATTCACACCTCTCCCACTTCCTCTGTTCCAGCTGCGCCTTCTGCTTTAGATCGCTTGTGGTCCTCGATAGCTGCTGTAGCCGAACCTATAGCGGAGACCCTTCCCGTCTCTTTAATTGAGACTCCTGAAGTTATTGTTCCCTTCAACAAGGATTACACTGCTGCGGCCGCCTCGGAATGGAAACTTTCGCTGGTAGGGTACTCTGTGGGTAAGCGTCCCTATTATGAAGCTTTACTCTCCACTGCTAAGAGGATTTGGAAACTAAAAGATACTTTCCAGCTTATTGCCCTAAGTGATGGATTCTTCCTTTTTAAATTTTCCAATGCTCAAGACTATGATATGGTTTGGAGTAAGGGTGCTTGGTTTTTTCATGGTAAGCCTTTTGTCTTTCAAAAGTGGTCAAAAACCTTTCAGCCAACCCGTGAAAATTTTTCCACTGTTCCGATTTGGGTCAGGATTCAAGACCTGCCCCTGGTATGTTGGAATTCTGAAGGTATTTCCAAAATAGCATCAAAAATTGGTACTCCTCTAGCTGTAGATGCGCTAACAGCTGCGAAAACCCGTTTGACGTATGCTAGGGTTTGTATACAAGTATCCACCACCTCTGTTTTTCCAGAATTGATTCCTATCTCCATTGAAGATGTCGTTTTTAATCTCAAAGTTCACTATGAATGGAAGCCTAACCCATGCACCTCTTGCAAATCCATGGCTCATACCACCCCACATTGCCCTACTAACCCCAAACCCCCGCAACAAGAAATGCAACCTCCTCGGGGACGCAGCTCATCTCGTCAGCCCCGTAGGAAAAACAATTCCCAAGGGCCCTCCAACCAGGCTCGTTCAATTGAAACTTCTGTTATCACTACTCAACCTTCTACCTCAACATCTCTTACTTTAATCCCTTCCCAAGTGGCTATTACTAGCTCCCAGCCTACAAACCTTGACATAAGCCAGCAGGTTGCTGTCCGTGCTCAGGAGTTTGTCTCTACTCCAGGCATCATTGCTCCCAATCCCATCCCTCCTATCCTGGTTCCTGACACCCCTCTAAATACCACTATACCAAACCTTAACTCTCCTACTGAAGAATGTATTGGTCAATTGGAAACAGTGGCTTACACTTCTTCAAATACTACTCACATCCCCACTAGAAATCAATTTGAGACTCTTCAAATCTGTGAAGAACAGGGTACTTCACACTCTAAAATATGTGGCTAACACTCGTATAGAATCTCCTAACATCACTACTCAAACCAAATCTAATACGAGTCCTAAAATGCCAGCAATTCCTCCTCCAAAAACCACCAGGGGGAAGGGTTCAAAAAAACCACCCACGCCGACCTCTAAATCCAAATGATCAATCCTACTATTGCTGCTTGGAATATTAGAGGGTTCTCTACCTCTAATAAAGTTTTCAGCTGCAAAAACTTGGTGAAATCCCTTCGTTTGGATATGATTGGCATTCTTGAAAATAGAATTCATCATACTTCTATTGCTGATCCTTTCTTTCTTAATAGTCATCGGGTGTTTGATTATGAAGATAGTTGCAATAACTTTCATTGCTCCAATCCGGGGAGAATCTGGTTAAAATGGTCTACTGATAGACTTGATTTTAAGCCTACCTTTATCTCCAGTCAAATGATTGCTGGGATGGTGATTTATGGTAACAACGACCCTTTTTTACTATCGGTTATTTATGCCTCTAATAATCAAGAGGAAAGAAAAACTCTATGGAATGAGATTAGGAATAATTCTCCTGCTGTGGGGATCCCTTGAATTCTAATGGGAGATTTCAACTGTTGCCGGTACCCATCTGATAAGTTGGGAGGGAATGTGCTTCATCAGAACCAATTGTATGATTTTAATTCTCTCATTTTTGATGCCAATCTTTATGACTTGGCTTCTGTGGGGCTTACTTACACTTGGTACAATCAGAGATCTGTGATTCCCATCCATATTAAGCTCGACCGTATGCTTGTTAATGAAGCGTGGATGTCTGTATTTCCCAGATCTCACTATGTCATTAAACCTCCGTCTAGTTCGGATCATAGTCCAGTTGTTCTCTTGCCGGGTGACAAGTTTGACTCTCAGCACCGTTTTCTGTTCAAAAACTTTTGGTTAAAGTCTGATAATTTTTGGTATTTACTACTTTCTACTCTTCCTGTGAAGCCTAGGGGTCAACCTTTTGCTGCCCTCTGTTCCCTTCTAAAACAACTCAAATTGGATATCAAAAGCAAGCCATGGGCCTGCTCTAATTCTGTGGTTTCTCACATGGAATCTCTTCATAGAAAACAAGAAGCTTGCCTTAGCTTGTTAAATCAAGATTGCCTTAATGAGAGCATTTCTTTGAATCTTAAAAATATCAATGTACAATTAGCTGAGGCATCTAATCAGTGGTATTCATGGGTATCTCAAAGGGCTAAAATCAAATGGTTAGCTAAAGGAGAAGATGATCTTAAATTTCTATATTCTAGAATACATCTCAGGAGAAATTATCGGAGAACGGCCATCACCCTTGCTATGGCCAATTCAAATTGCTCTTTCTCTGAAGCTGTCAGAGACACTATTTCTCATTTTCAAAGGATCTACAATCCTCCTAGGAGGCAGACCTTCGACATTCTTCATTTTCCTGTTGGTAATGTCATTCCTCATGAGTATATTTTATCTCTTACCACTCCCTTTACAGATGCTGAAATTAAAAAAGCGGTTTTTTCTGGAGCTTCAAATTCCACCCCTGGGCCAGATGGATTTAATTTTGAATTCTTCAAATCTACTTGGATTGTCACTGGGGCTATGGTATGCAAAGCAGTGAAGTCCTTTTATCATAATGCCTACATTCCTAATGCTGCTAAGGCTACTGCCATCACTCTCATACCTAAAACTAATCATGCTGAAGCTATCACCGACTTCAGACCTATTTCTTTGTGCAACACAACTTATAAGATTATTGCAAAACTGCTGGCAGCTAGGATGAAGAATGTTATGCCTCTTATTATCAAAGGAAATTAATCTGGTTTCATTCATAAACGGATATCCACTGACAATGTTATTCTGGCTAATGAAATTCTATTTCATTATAGGAGTATTTCCAAATTCAAGTTGTTATGTGCAAAATTGGATATAAAAAAAGCTTTTGATAGTGTGTCTAGGGAATTCCTTATCGCTAGAATGATACAAAAAGGTTTTCCACAAATCTTCATCAATTGGATCAAGGCTTGTATCAATGATGTTTGGTTTTCGGTTTGCATTGATGGTGCTCTTCATGGATTCTTCTCTTCTTCTGTGGGGCTTAGGCAGGGATGCCTCTTAAGCCCTTATCTCTTCTGTATCGTCATGGATGCTTTTTCTTGTCTTTTGGATAAGGATGCTATGTTCGAAGCCCCGGAGGTGGATGGGAATAGGTTGTCACATTTAATGTATGCTGATGACCTCATTATTTTTGGAAGGGTTGATCTCCAAAACTGTGAAATTCTAGGCCGATTGATTGACAGTTTTTCTATGGCTAGCGGTCTTGAGATTAACTATGAAAAGAGTTCCCTTCTCCTATCCAAAAACTGTCATAATTCCAATGAAATAAGTTCTTTACTTAAGATTCCCTGCACTACCACTTCTATTGCTTATCTTGGGGTACCCCTCTCCCCTTACAATCCCAAACTTTCTGATTTCTCAAAGTTAATGGAAACTATCACTCACAAACTTTTTGGTTGGAAAGCAAAAGCTCTATCCTTTGCTGGCAGGTTGCAATTTCTTAGATTCACTATTTGGAATATCATAGCATACTGGATAAGGGGATCCATAATACCAAAAACCATCATTAAGCAAATTGAGAAACTGTGTGCAAAATTTCTTTACTTTGGTGATATTACAGCTTGTAAAATGCATCTGATATCTTGGAAGAACACTTGTAAGCCTAAAGCTTATGGGGGTCTTGGACTGCCTTCTCTTCACTCTGTGCAATTCAGTTTTCATTGCTCCCTTATTAAGAGGATATATAACTGCTGCAGCCCTCTCTCTGATTGGGTTTTTAAGAACTATGTTTCCCCATGGAAACCTCCTCCTGTGAAGTCCACCATTTTTTGGAAGAAAGTTTGTAATGTAGCACAAGTTGCAAAGGGTAAATTCATCTTTATGCCTAATTGCTTAGCTCCTATCTCTCTATACTGGGACCCTTGGTGTAAGGGGGTAAATCTTCAAGATTTTGTTGGTGTGCATGAAATTCTTAATTATTTCCCTGAGAATTCTCGGATTTCTGTGATATTAAAGGCTATTGGGTGGGTGCTACCCAATTTTTCCTCTTCTGACTTGCTGAGTAAATTTAATGAGATTGTTGTTACTGATAATAGCTCTGGCGTCTTATGTTGGGAAGGGGAGATTGGAAATAAGCTTAGCAATTTTTATACTTTCCTGTACAAGGATTATACTTTGTGTAACTGGCAACAATTTATATGGCACGATCACCATTACTTGCGGTTTTCCACCTACAGTTGGATGGCCTTGTGTGGCGGGCTTAAAACAGCAAATATTCTAAATTCTAGAGGTATTATCGTTAACAACTGCTGCTCTCTTTGTCATAACGATAATGAGACCATCTCACACCTCTTTTTTGAATGTGATTATTCCTTTTTGGTTATCTCTAATCTCATTCCCAGTATGGCTAATTATCTTTTTAGACCAAATATTACACAGACTTTCGAATGCTTTAGTAGTATGCAAGGAAATTTAAAGGCTTTTTACTACCTAATTATTTGTGGTGCTATATATCATCTTTGGAGGGAAAGGAAAGACAGAAAATTTGGAAATGCCTTTGCTTCCTCTACTACCCTTAGCCACAAAATTAAATCTGCTGTTATTTCTAAATTGCTGAAATGGAAAAAGGGTTATGCTTTGTTGGATTTGATTTGAATATTCTGAGAACGTGGGAATGCTTTTGGGAGTACTTGATTCGGGTTTTCTCTGACTCTATGGACTGCCTCTTCCGTATTTACTTGAAGGATATTGGTAGGTGCTGGAATATATCTGATACACACCTAGATGGTCTCTATGGCAACCAGGTTAGCTGCTGCTGTCCCCGGGAGCTCTTTTTACAGGACGATGATGATCGCTGCTGGACCTGTCTCCCCTTGAAGGGTCTTTTTGGCAACCAGGGGATTCCTAGAGCAACTCTCCTACGCGCTTACAATCAATATTTGTGCTCGGTCAGCAGCCTGAGTCCTTATTGCCTAAATGCCTACATGCTTTAGCTGTCTTCGTTGCATTTACTACCACATTTTGGATATACAAAGGTTTTTTTGTTATATTGGGTGGTATAGTTGTGGTTTAATTTTAAATTGGCCCAAGTAAGCTTTTGTTTTGTCTTATGTTTGGGCTTTTTTTTTACATTCAGTAGTTACTTGTAATAGCTTTTTCATTCAGTAATATATGGGCTTAGGCCCCAAAAATTTCCCAAAAAAAAAATATATAATTTTTTTCGAATTAAATGATTAAAGTTATTTTAAGAGGACTAGGACTGTCATAATTTTAAAGGTGGAAAGCCACACGTCTATATATATATATATATATATATATATATATATATATATATATATATATATATATATATATATATATATATATATATATATATATATAATAAGTATTATTTATTTAAATATTTAAAGTGATAATTAAAATTTATTAGAAATTAATATTCTCTATTCCCATTAATTTAGTCTGACTGAATAAATCTTTGCAATATAAAATTTATCATCAAATAATATATATATTTTTTTTCAATTTTAGACATCAAGAAAATTGTATCATTATAAATTTAAATTATTAAATTTACTTGGAGATCATTTTAATATATTTTTTATGAAGAAATTCTATTTTTTTTCCGCTTAACAATTCCGGAATCCCACTTGTCCAATTTTCGCAAAGCCGTCACCCACCGTCCACATCGGCAACCCGCCATTAAATAAACAGTCAAAAATGAAAGGCGAGGTACGAGTGCGGGGAGAATTCCGTGACTCGGCGAGCGAGCGAAACGGGATTTTTAACGATGGTGATGCCCGACACGGCACCGCTTCGTCGATCTGGTCCGTTCATTATTATACTGGCCTCCATTTCCACCGTCCCGCGGGCCGTTAGAGTCGACCCACGGCCCGAATTGAAGAACATTTCTCACCAACATCTCAACCACGTCGATAGCCATAGCGCCCGATCTCAGCGCGTCGGCACCAATCTCAAGGCAACAGGCCAAAAGTCGTTTCGCCGCCGCCTGTCGTTCTTCAGGAAATCTTGGGTCAACGTCGGCCCCGCCGTGGACTGCGATGGCCCAGCCGCCCATCCTCTCGTATTGATCGAGGAGAAGAAGTGGAGGGCTGAGATTTGTTGTTGTTGTGAGGAGCAAGTGGTTGAGAGTTCTTGGAATTTATAGAGAAGATTTCCCGGACGTGAGGAGGGTTTTCGAATCGGCGTTTTGGGCGAAGCGTTTGGAGTCCGGAAGAGCGGGAACTTTTATTTAGTCCAGTGAACGTACGCTCTTCTACGTTCGGCCACCAATGTAATCACGCCATGTAGCATGAAGAAAAGTCGCCGACCCGACCCGCTGTATTTTGGGTTATCGCACGTGTGCATTTTTAAATGAAAAAAATCCCAAACAGTTCGAACAGCAACCCTTCACCTTTTTACGGCGATTCGAATCCCTGTAACTATTTACTTCCGTTGTAGTTCTCCAGCATTTCCTTCCGAGTTCTCCAGCATTTCCTTCGTAGTTGTTCGTATTCTCCGGTCAAAAACAGTTGCAGATATAATGCCTGAGGTTTGAAACGATGTACCGAGAAATTTTCATTCTTATGATATTGTTTATCTCGTTAACAATCTAAAAATACGTATATTTAGGGTTATGATTAACATTTTTGGTTGTTTTTAAAACTCGGTATTGGAATGTATTACTCGGTACTACTCGGTATTCGGTATTAGGTTCTGTTCGATTTTCTAGGTATAGGTCGGTACACGTCGTCACGGGATAATAAAACTCGGTACACATTTCCCAGACAAGTTAGGTTTTCCTTAGTAACGTTCTACCATGTTGATTATTGCATCTCGGTACATGTAGGTACAAACCGGGTATACTTTGGTATTTTCTTGGTTTTTCTTGGTATAAATAGGTATAACTCGGTACTCGGTACTCGGTATTCGGTATATGTAGGTATACTCGGTATTTTCTTGGTAGTTTTTACACTTATAATTGTTATTTTCTTAGTATTTGTTACACTTTTTTATGCAGGGATATTTCCACAAGATTCATTTTAGATGTCGGACTTCAGGATTTAGAGAAGTTTGTGATGAAATGGTTGAGAAATTTGGGGATCAATTTGTTAGAAGCCTAACTGAGTTACAAATTAACCAGTTCCTACTACTACCTCGGTTCCCACAGAATGTTCCTCTTGTTTATATGTTATTGTCAACGTGGGACAACAAATGTGAAAGTTTTGTTATTAACAGCAGGACTTTAGCTTTCACATCTGATGAATTAGCGTTGATTCTTGGCTTACCTAACAGAGGTATTAAATTTGAACCAGGGACTGGTACAAATGCTGGAAAAACAGCAAATGACATAAGGCATGATATTCTGGAATTGGATTCGTCAACGCCCATCGAGATTGTTAGAGAACAATTTATTGTATATTTATTGTCCAATATTTTCTTTCCAATGGCCAACTTCCGAGTGCAATCAACAATATTGGACGTTGCCAAAAATGTTCAGAACTTCAGAGCATACAATTGGCCCCAATTCATTCGGGATTTCCTTGTGAATGAATTTAATACAATAGCCAAAAAACAATCAAAAGGTCAATCATTAGGATATGTTAATGGCTTTGTTATGATTATAATTGTGAGTAAATCTTACACATATTACATTGTTTTATTTATTTCTCTATTCTATTAGGTTCTTCCTTTCATACACTTATTTATATTATTTAATTTTTTATTTTAGATTTGGTTTTTTGAGCATACAAAGTTCCACCCAGTAATGGATAAATTGGCTCGACCCCGTCTCCTTCGTTGGGATGCAAAATTTAATTATAGAGTTAAAGATGTTAATAATTTATTAAAAAACCTTCAAGAATCTGAGGTACAATTCATATCTTCACTCATTTATCTTTATTCTGTATTTATATATTTTGGATATTTATAAAAAAATTGTTCCAGATCATGACAAATTTATAAGATATAACAGATTATGAGAAGACTTTAATTCAGAGTACTTCAACAAATAATACAGGAGAGCATTTGCAGATTGTCGTTACACCTCTGACAACCACACATATGTCTAGTAGTAAGCCAACTGCATCTCTACCAGCAACTCCATCTCCAGCCAGTCCAAGCCCAACTGCTTCTCCTACTCCTACTCCAACTAAAACTGAATATCCAATTGAACAGCCAATGAACAGTGATCCTACAATTAAAGTGGTTAGTCCCACTGATTGTCCAAGTCCCACCGATTCTCCTTTCCAAACGCCAATCAATACTGATTTGCCATGTGAACAAGCAGCAATTAAGAATGATGCTCCTATCCTACCACCAATCCAAAAGAGAAGTACTGATATGCCCAGTCCATCAACAGAATTTATACCAGAAACTGATGCACCCCGTACTGAAACTGAAGAAACAAATTTGAGGATTACATATGCTTCCTTCTCAGATTTGTAAACCCCCTGTTAAAAAAAATGTACAATATTCATTAAAACCACGGAATAATTCCCAAATAATAACATTAAATTGAAGAACTATACCGAGTATTTTATCAATACCGAGTTATATAAAACTCGGTACAAATATATTGTATTTAAAGTCTAGAGATATATAAGCCATAAGTGACATAAAGATAACAAAAACATTTGAATACCGAGTTATAAGTATGAATACCGAGCTATACCGAGTTCTCAAAAAATCTCGGTACAAGTACTTCATAAGTATAATATCGGTAAAAAAATCAATTTCAAGTAATAGAAATTAAAATCTAGTTATATAGAAGACAAAAGTGACGTAAAGATACTAAAAAAATATCAATACCGAGTTATACGTATGAATATAGAGAAATACCGAGTTGTCAAAAATCTCGGTACAACTTCTTCTTAAGTTTAAAAATCAAATTCAAGTAATATAAATAAATATCGAGCAGTCCCTACTTATAAAAAATCTAGTTACATTAAAATACTGAGCAGTACCGAGTAATCAGAAGGTTAGGTTCAAACAAAAATGAGAGGATCAGACGAAGATGGATGACAAATTACTTGTAAAAAATAGGAAAAATCATCATCCAAAGTATAAGTGTCAAATGTTTCGTTGTAATCGTCAAACTCTTCCAAAGTAATAGAAGGTTCCTTCTCATCCATCGTCTTGAACGCTTCGCGGAAGTTTGCGTAAACCCTAAATACTGTATAACGTTCTGTGCACAGTAAATAATCGACTAAAATTTTACTCATATAAGGTATAAACCCGCGTGTTTTAAAGTTTTCCCGCCCGTTTAAACTTTTATTTAGCGAAAAGCGACATCAAATATCAAATTTATAACGAGTTTGGGTCGGGCCTTCGGGCTGCTACGTGTCGTTAAATTAATGGTGGCCGAACCTATAGAAACATTCGGTCAGAGGACCTAATAATTGTTCGAAGAGCGGACGATAGCGGGGGGATTTGGCAATAAAGGATGGCGGAGTTCACGTGGTTAAAAATCATATGAAGCCGAGGTGCTAAGTGAAAATTGTGTTTAACATTTAAAACGTTAGATCGTTGTTGAGATGCGTGCTATATGATTGTTAAATAATCACGATTCTAAATAACCAGTCGACGGATGCGAATTACTTTTATAAAAGTTGTTCGGATCTCTTGAATAGGCTGCAAGTTGGCACGGAATCTGGACTAGAATCTACCTGTCGATTCCGTGAGCCGATTTTAATATGGCCATTTTTATATCAAATATGAGTAAACATTTGATTTAAATACTCGATAGTTAAATAAATAATAGATATTTTTATATCAAATATGATTAAACATTTGATTTAAATACTCGATAGTTAAATAAACAACATATATTTTTATAAGGGAGATTTACATACATAATACTTTATACTACTCTATTTACATATCTAACACATACAACTTTAATATTACATACCTGCCACCCATAGTTCATTTTTATATAAAATATGAGTGATAGGAAGGAAATATAAGTGACATATTTCATATTAAAATATGTATGCATGTAATATTAAAGTTTTAGGTGTTAGATATGCAAATAAGATGTTATAAATTTGTATGTATGTAAATTTCCCTTATTATAATCTTTTATAACAAGAGAAATTCTTATTATAATCTTTTATAAATAAGTGGTTGGATATTCATACTTAAGACCCATTAAAGAGATGGGTTAGTAATTTCTTTTTTGTGCAAAATAATTGGAATTTCCAAAAAAATGGAGAAAACTAAAGGATTTACCCTTTCCCCAACATGTTAGATTAGATGAGTTCATGATGATATAAAATCTCCTTGATATTGACACCCTCCACTACGAGGTATGGTATTTGAACATATATATATATATATATATATATATATATATATATATATATATATATATATATATATATATATATATATATATATATATATATATATAGAAGAATATTTATTCAATGTGAGACAATCTACTCAGGCAAGAAGATCACATGCTCGTATATTAAAGAGGTTGACCAAAGTCCTAGAGGTAGTTATTCAATCTTCAAAGGCTCCTCCTAAATGATCACAGAATGATGGTGATTTGCAGGCATCTCAAAAGAAAAGGGTGGAGGAGATTTTGACAATCACTAGTAAAGATCACGATAACTCTCCATCCAAGTCATACATTTTGGAAGATGTATTAAAGCAAAAATGTGTTGGCCGTCGATGGGTTGAGGAACTGGTGAGTTTTTAGTTTTATTTTAGGTTTTTTTCATTTTGTACTCTTATAAGAATATGCCCCTTACAAGACTTTTTTTTTTATTGTTTCAGTTGGTGCAACCTATGGATCTTGAAATTAAAATGACCAAGGCCTTAAATGACTGAAATAGTGAGTTTGTGAGGGTCAAGTATCTTTAGGGATAGTACAAGAAGCATGATAATAAGATTAAGGAGATGAATGTTGTGGAGGAGCAGCTAGGAGAGTACAGGGCAGAATTGGCTACATGACAACTTCAACCTCTAGAATTAACAAATATATCTTCTACATATTGAGTTGGTGGATGCATAGGAAATAATCAACTGGCATGTTAAGGATCAGCATGCCATTGAGGAGAAGATTGTAGACATTAAAAAATGAGAATAAGAGGCTACATAGTTTGTTGTCTAAGAAGAAAACCATGTCCAAGTTAGAACAGTCACCTTCCAGAGTCATAGAATAATTCAAGAAGTCTGTTTCCTTCAAGATGATCATCCAGGATAAGATTCAAGAAGCTCGTGATCACATATATGATGTGGAGGTGAAGGCCTTGGAGTTAGAGTTCATGGAGGAATGCTTTATCAGGTGTTTTCTGAAGGGCGTACATCTAATGCAGCACAAAATTAGAGTGGAGATCAAGGGGTTGAAACCTAGCCAGGCTTCTAATGACTCTTCCTTAAAGTTTGATGGTGAAGAGATAGAGACTGAGTTGTAGAAGGCATTTTCCCTTGAGGAGGATATTAATATTGAGATTCTATAGTGTTGTTTTGTTGTTGAATGTACTACTTTATATATTAGTGATGATATATATATATATATATATATATATATTAGTGATGATTAAATGCATTTGGTGTTAATGTTTTTATCACTACAGGAAAAATGTCGATTACCGGCGGTTATGACCGGCGGTTATATGATCGCCGATAATACCGGCGGTGTGGCCGCTGGTGGATTACCAGCGGCCTAACCGGGGGTTTTGTAATGTTAAGATGCCTGCAATAGTGACGGTCCTATAACCGCCGGCTAAACCGCCGGATGTCAATTTTACCGGCGGTGTACTGGTGGCGGATACCGCCGTTGATAAGTGATGCCAATACCGGCGGTCATGACCGCTGGAAGACCACCGGTAAATGTTGCAAATCTATTTTTCATGACTTATGTTTTGATGATTGACAAACACTGTTTCTCTTGGACTGCTTGTTGCTTCTAACTTTTTAGGAATCAAAGATCGGACAATCAAGAAGTAGCAAGTTCAGGATTGCGTAGGTTTAGGGTTGAGTCAGTCTGTACGTTTGATTTTCACCTTTTGAGTCTACTTGTAATAGTCAAAGAGATTGATGCTATGTAACCCTTCACACACACACTTGAGAGACTTAGAATTCCTATTTTTACTCATATCGGCCAGGATGATTTTTGGATCGGCCTGGACGATCAGCTTAAAACAGAAATTCTAATTAAGGATTCTTAATTAAGGCAGCCGACATTAACAGATCGTCCTGGATGATACATGTATCGACCAGGACGATATGCTCAAAATAGAAAGAAGTAGTCGCCATAGTCAATTATGGTATACTGTATTTTTAAATTATCGGCCAGGACGATCCTATGATCGGCCTGGACGATATTCACAAATTATGACATAATTGTTCAGGAAATCAAGGGAGTAATTAAGGATGATTGATACGATCATATCGTCCTGGACGATCGCAGGATCGGCCAAGACGATACAGTCAAAAACCTTAAGTTACTTCAGGACGATCAATATCGGCCAGCCCGTATCCAGGGCTATTGTCAGGACGATTTTCCTCTGATTTGAACTGATCGGCCAGGGCGATCGTGAGATCGGCCTGGACAATCAAGCCAATTTTCAATCGTCCAGCTTTCCATCCAGGGCTATGCTCTGGCCGATCTTCATTGATTTGTACTGATCAGCTAGGCTGATGTCCATATCGGCCTGGACGATATTGTCGGCAACTTACAATTAATGAGCTCCTTTGAAGCTCTTCTATTTAAGAGCTCTTATCCAACATTTTTAAAAACCTTTAGCTGCTGCCTTGACCTGAGAAGACCTTGAGGAGAGAAAGAGAGAGAGGAGAGAGAGAGGATCTTATGAGGGGGAGCTTGTGAGGGGATTCACAAGGGATGCTTCAAAGATCGCTTTGCTTCGTCCTCGTCTAGAGTTTCTCATCCGTGGAAGGGTCGGTAGAGGTAAGGAGTTTGCTTTTGGTTTTGGTTCTCTGCCAGCTTCAGGAGGAAGCAAAAGGAGGAAGGTTCTCTGCCTTGCCGGGGTGGCAAAAAGGAGGTTCTTGTGAGGGCTTTTCCGCCTAGTCGAGGGGGCTAAAGGAGAGTCACGTTTTGTAGTGCAATACTTGGAGGGTGCCTCCAAGGAGTGGACGTAGGTCGAGTCGACCGAACCACTATAAATTTCTATGTTCCTTTTCTTGCTTCCGCGCTTTTAAATTCCATATTTACTTTTTGTGGTGATTTTGGTTTGTGATTTTCCTTCTTTGTGAAAAGAATTTTTTAAATACCAATTCACCCCCCCTCTTGGTTAGCTTGGGACTAAGTTCATAGGGCTTAACATCCCCATCGAACTTTCAAGTGGTATCAGAGCGGGATTCGAAAATTAAAATTTGAAAACTTTTTGAATTTGATCCATATCTAAATTTGGGAATCGTAACACTACGGAAGGGTATTCCATTACCCGACCTCCCCTGTTCGATAGCCTACCTTTTAATTTTTGGAAAACTTGCATGTCAACTTTTTTACAATCTACTGATTATCGCATGTCGATGCTTATTCAAGAAGGATATTCTCCACCTTCTCGTGAAATTAATGGTTTTAAGACTGAAGTTGCTTTTACTGAATGAATTTTTGATGAAAGAGATTTAGCTCAATTAAATGCGAAATGTTTGAACTGTTTTTTCTGTGTTTTGAAATCTGAGGATTACATGCGTGTTTCAACTTGTAAAACTGGTAAAGAAATTTGGGATAAATTGTGCATCACTTATGAAGGCACTAATGAAGTTAAACCATCCCGTTTAAACATTCTCTTGCATGACTACGAACTTTTTCGTATGAAACCTCATGAATCGATTTCTGACATGTACACTAGGTTTACTCAGATTGCTACTTCATTGCATGCACTAGGAAAAGAACTTTCGAACTATGAAAAAGTTAACAAGATTTTGAGATGCTTGCCTTCGTCTTATGATGCAAAAATTACTGCCATCATTGAATCTAAAGATTTGAACACCTATTCTATTCATAACTTGCTTGGGTCACTCATTGCTTACGAGCAAGGAGTGAATCAAAGAAATCTTGATGCAGGTGAGAAGAAAAAGGAGAAAACAATTGCATTGAAGGCGCACAAATTGGATTCTGAATCTTCCGGGTCTGAAAGCGATGAAGTTGCCTTCATCACAAGGCAATTCAAAAGCTTTCTAAGGAAGAAATAAAAGCATCATCAAAGTTGGAGAAAAGGTAAGGATCATAAACATATTAAAGGATCTTCTGATGTTGTTTGTTTTGAATGCTGGAAACCTGGACATGTGAGAGCCGATTGTCCTACACTTTAAGATCATTCAAGCAAAGAAAAGGAAAAAGGTGAGTAGAAAGCTAAGTCTAGGAAGGAGAAGAAGAAAATCCAAAGAGGTTTCTGGGCAGAATCTGGTACTGATTCCTCTGAGACTGAACCAGAGGAAGAGACTACAAACTTGTGTTTCATGGGAGAAAATCAAAATGATGAGGAAGAGGTATGTAAACCAACCTATGATGAATTATTTGAAATTTGTGAAAAAATTCATACATCATACAAAAAACTTAAGAAAACTCATGCTATCCTAAAATTAGAACATTCAAATCTATAAAAAGAGCATGAAGTTTTTCTCAAAGATCATGCAACGATTGATTCAAATCACATGACTCTTCTTGATGAATTTGATGAATTAAACAAGAAGCATTTGAAATTAGTTAATAAAAGTAATGCATTAAAAGCTTCACACACCTCACTTAAGGATGATCTTAAGAAATCTAAAGAGATTGAGAAAAATTTGAGGATTGAGAATGATGCATTAAAAAGAACTAACTTCAGGATTCAAAATGATTTGGAAACATGTAAGAAAGCTAGGATGACACCAACTACTAATCTAAAGTCAGAACCTATGAAGAGGCATTTTTATCCAAACCATTTAAGAAAACCTTTTCCTGGAATTCAATGTTTTTTCTTGTGGCATGCTAGGACACATCTCACACACTTGCACAGTTCACCGTAGTACACATTGGGTGTGGAGACCTACGATGCATGATTCAAAGCATACCACATCTGCATTGCACTCTACATTTCCTAAGAAGGAGCCCAAACCTGTTTGGGTTCCTAAATCTGACTGTTGTTTAGTTTTGCAGGTGTGCTCTCACCAAAGATCTCGTGGGAGCATAAGATAATTGGACATAAGGAGGCTCGCAGCTCAAAATTGCTTAAATTCGCTGCTTTATCACTTGCTTGAAATCTTTAGCTTTTGTGTGTCTTTTATTTTATTTGTTTGTGCTAGTTTTTGTGCTCACTTTGTGTTATTTTTAGTTTGCATTATCATTTTTTATGTGTGTTTTTTTTCACTTTGTTCTTTATTTTTTGGTCTTCTATATGATGAAACTTTTCAAGCTTTTAAATATTGGAGTTTTGGAGATAGGGTTTAGCTTTTCTAAATTGGTTAAAGGGAGTAAACTGTTGATATTTTCCCTCCTTATGACTTTGTTTAGTGACATGATTTTCTTCTCTAAAACAAAAGTCTAAACTCAGTTTAACCAATGGCTTTTCATCTAAGATCTTTTTCTTATCTTGCTACATTAAATTATCTTATGCATAATAGTCAAAATCCTTAGATATCATTCAAGCTTTTGAAATCTTGTCATTGCATTTATCACGTGATTTTGATTTTGTGTTGTGGATTATTCTTCCCTATGTTAGAGAGAGAGCTCCTATTCTCTAATATTTGGAGGATATACTCACAACTAAGTCTTTTTCTTTAAGGGTATATTAAAGAGTTTTTAGCTTGCAAGAGTTAAAAAGTAAGAGGCCAATGAAGTCAAATTGAAAAGAAAGCTATATACACAAATGTGTATCAAAAATCAAAAGATGCTCAAAGAGCCAATCAAAGTGACAAGAGGTATAAAATGAGCCCACTAAATGCAAGCTATCCTCTCTTTGATAAAACTTTTAAAACTTAGAAAACTCATTGATTATGTGATACTTTCAAAGACTTGATTTCAATTTCCATGATTGAGAAAAATTACTTTGGTTTATTATTTATGAGATATTTTGGTTGTAAACAAGTCTTGAATGGATCTTCTTATCCTATTTTGTTATTCCGAGTTAGGCCTCTGTTTTCCAAAAGAATTTTTTACCCTGAAGGATGTCCGATCTAGGGTAAACGGAATCAGATTTTCTACCTTCTTCTGATTGGGATTTGTTAAACTTCTTGATCTCTTGGAACTTTAAAAGTTTAATTTTTGAAAAAAATTCTCATATGATGCCTCCATAAAATAAAAAATAGAAAAATTAAAATCCAAAAATATTCGGTGTTTGGTTTTCATTGTGTTGTTTTTATTTTTCTGTGTCTTTGACTGTTTTTTCTTTAGTTTTATTTTTAAGGGTCTTGATCATCACCATTATTTTCTTGATTTCAATTTCAAGTCACATAGGCTTGGCCGATACTTTTATCGTTTTGGCCGATATGACAAATTTTGTTCAAAATCCATCTGCTGACCTTTCTCTGTGCTTGCTGCAATTCATCGTCCTGGACGATACTATATCATCCTGGACGATACTATATCGTCCTGGACGATTTGATTGAACTCATGGTGATAGTCCTGGCCGATAGTATATTTATCTGGCCGATGCATTCTATGTGCATTCTCCTGGCCGATACACTGGATCGTCCCGGACGATCCACGTGTCAGCACATTTTGATCTTTAAATTCGGCCTCGGACGATCCCTTATTGGATAATCGGCCGGGCCGATCCACTGTTCGTCCTGGACGATACACGTGGCAAGCATTTAAAACGTTTTAACTTCGGTCGGTACGATCAATTATTGTGTATCGTCCTGGATGATACACCTAATCGGCCTGGACGATCTGCTTTTTCAACGGTCGTTCGGATTGACTCCTCGGGCCGATAGCCTGTGTCTAATCGGCCTGGCCGATATCTGATCGGCCCAGACGATTAGACCGCCTTTTTGACCAATCGGCATGTACGTAATTATTGAGCCATATCGGCCTGGACGATTCTGCGATCGGCCAGGACGATATGGCCGTTTCTTTAAATTTAGGCCGTTCCAGCCATGGTTTTTCACTTCCAACCCTTTATCCTCTTGTGTTCTTTGCTTAGTGCTCTCAATGGCTGGTGGGAAACGCGTCCGACAGACTTCTGGGAGTTCCTCGAGGGCAAGGATTGACCCTCGTTTCCGGGAAGCAGAAGATGAAGCCGCCTATCATCGTTATAAATAGTGTAGAATTACTGTCTCCAGAATTATCAATCCTGTCCACATCTCTTACCCAGTAATAGATCTTTTTTCTCACACCTCCCTCTGCTTCATTCTGTCTCTTGTCTTCCCTTTCAATTCAGAGTTTCTTCTAGAATTTTTCGCAAACCTTCGCATCAACCCTACCTTCACAGCCCTGACCTCCTATGTGAATCGACGGCCTGTCGAAATCACATATCAGGATTGTGTTGATCTTTTACAGCTATCCACTACCGGAGATAAGCTGCACATAATCGCCTCTGACCCTGATCATGACTGGTCCACGGCGAATCACTTTCTTCGCCAGACCAATGTACCTTACCATGTTGGAGAGACTAGTTCTTTAGTTAAAGATGCTAGGATAATCCAACATGTCCTTCGCACCTCCGTCATTCCAAAAGCCGGCGATCGAGTCCACATCACCCCTCTACTTTCCCTCACTACCTTCTATATCATGGCTCATAGGGAATTCAACACTGCGGACCTAATTTTTTCGATACATTGATCACCTAACCAAAATTTGCGATCCAGGCCACAAAAGGAAACCAAATCTAGCCTTAGGACACATCATAGCCTATGTTCTTGAAACTAAATACCAACTTCAATATCTCATTCCACCAAACCTCCCAACTCCCTTCTACTCAAACAACTCCTTCAGCACCCTTCACAGTACTCGTCGCCACCCTGAGGAACCTCGGGGGGGCTAGAGAGGAGGAGGCTCCCGCTCCAGCTCCCTTTCCTGACCCTGCTCCTCTCCACCAGCACTCACCAGTTGATCAGTTGATTGAGAGATTTGATTGTTGGGAGACCCGGTTTGATGCCTATGTTGCTGCATAGGAGCAGCAACACTCTGAGGACATTGCCCGTTACGAGCATCACCGCGTTGAGGATTTAGCCCGATTTGATAGTTTCCTTACTCACCAGTAGCAGCAGCATGACCAGGACATTGTCTGGTTCAATGCTCAGTTTACCACACTTGTCGGATACTTTCAGCAGCCACCTCCACAACCTCCATCTGATGATCAGGATCCCTCGTTCTTTTAGTTTGTGCTTTGTGTTGTTTGTCTTTTTGTAGTTTGCTTGTTAAGTCTTTTGTGATGTTTTTCTATTGTATCTGGACCCTCTTTTTGTGATGATAAAAGGGGGAGTAGAATAAGGTGTGGTAGGAAAAAAATTGTTATAACTTTGATTTTCTAATAAACATGATTTTTGTTTAACTTTTTCTACTGTGTTTGTCATCATCAAAAAGGGGAAGATTGTTACAAATCTATTTTTCATGACTTAAGTTTTGATGATTGACAAACACTGTTTCTCTTGGACTGCTTGTTGCTTCTAACTTTTCAGGAATCGAAGATCGGACAATCAAGAAGAAGCAAGTTCAGGATTGCGTAGGTTTAGGGTTGAGTCAGTCTGTACATTTGATTTTCACCTTTTGAGTCTACTTGTAATAGTCAAAAAGACTGATGCTATGTAACCCTTCACACACACACACTTGAGAGACTTAGAATTTCTGTTTTTACTCATATCGGCCAGGACAATTTTTGGATCGGCCTGGACGATCAGCTTAAAACAGAAAGTCTAATTAAGGATTCTTAATTAAGGCAGCCGAGATTAACAGATCGTCCTGGACGATACATGTATCGACCAGGACGATAAGCTCAAAATAGAATGAAGTAGCCGCCATAGTCAATTATGGTATACTGTATTTTTAAATTACAAATTATGCCATAATTGTTCAGGAAATCAAGGGAGTAATTAAGGATGATTGATACGATCATATCGTCTTGGACGATCGTAGGATCGGCCAGGACGATCCAGTCAAAAACCTTAAGTTACTTCAGGACGATCCGTATCCAGGGTTATTGTCAGAACAATTTTCCTCTGATTTGAACTGATCGGCCAGGACGATCGTGAGATTGGCCTGGACGATCAAGCATATTTTCAATCGTCCAGCTTTCCATCCAGGGCTATGCTCTGTCCGATCTTCATTGATTTGTACTGATCGGCCAGGCCGATGTCCATATCGGCCTGGACGATATTGTCGGCAACTTGCAATTAATGAGCTCCTTTGAAGCTCTTCTATTTAAGAGCTCTTGTCCAACATTTTTAAAAACCTTTGGCTGCTATCTTAACCTGAGAAGACCTTAAGGAAAGAAAGAGAGAGAGGAGAGAGAGAGGATTTTGTGAGGGGGAGCTTGTGAGGGGATTCACAAGGGTTGCTTCAAGGATCGCTTTGCTTCGTCCTCGTCTAGAGTTTCTCATCCGTGGAAGGGTCGGTAGAGGTAAGGAGTTTGCTTTTGGTTTTGGTTCTCTGCCAGCTTCAGGAGGAAGCAAAAGGAGGAAGGTTCTCTGCCTTGCCGGTGGCTAAAGGAGGTTCTTGTGAGGGCTTCTCCGCCTAGTCGTGGGGGCTAAAGGAGAGTCACGTTTTGTAGTGCAATACTTGGAGGGTGCCTCCAAGGAGTGGACGTAGGTCGAGTCGACCGAACCACTATAAATTTCTGTGTTCCTTTTCTTGCTTCCGCGCTTTTAAATTCCGTATTTACTTTTTGTGGTGATTTTGATTTGTGATTTTCCTTTGTTAAAAGAATTTTTTAAATACCAATTCACCCCCCCTCTTGGTTAGCTTGGGACTAAGTTCATAGGGCTTAACATCCCCATCGAACTTTTAGTAAATGCCCTAAAATTAACAGGCCCGAGCCTCACATTTCATTCCTATTCTTTCCTTCTCTCTCTTTGGATGAGCTCTGTCGTCGCCTCCGCCTGCCTCCCGCTCGATCAAGCGAACTGTCTTGCCGCCGACGATCCTCTCCGACCATCGACCCCACACCGGCTGCCTATCGCGCGATCAAGCTCTGCTATCTTGCCGCCGTCGATCTCACACCGGTTGCCTTAGTTTTCGTGTGAGTTTAAGAAAAATCGGGATTTGAAGGTAATCTTTAATATTTTCTGTGATTATTTGTTCTTACTAGGCATTTACAAGAAATTGTAATTTATTGTATGTTTTTATAGTAATCTAGACATATGCAAGAGGTAATCTTGTAATCGTTTGAGTAGATCTAAATTTTCATTTATTAAGTGTAAATTTAGTAATGATAGATCTAATGGGTTGATTGTGACTTTGGGTTAGAGCAAGATAGCAAGAGAGGGAGAGGGACAGAGAAAAAAGAGGGAGAGAGAAGAGAGAGAGAGGGAGAGAGAGAACAAGAGAGATAGATAGTGAGAGAGCAAGAGCGAGAGCTAGAAAGAGCTAGAGAGATATAGAGAGAGAAAGAGAGAAAGCAAGTTTTAGAGAGAGCAAGAGAGAGGGATAGTGAGAGAGAGGGAGAAAGGTGAGAGAGAGCGAAAAGGGAGAGATAGGAAAAAGAGAGAGGGAGAGGAAAAAAAGAGAGATAAATAGAGAGAGCAAGAGAGAGTTAGAAAGAGGGATAGAGATATAGAGAGAGAAAGAGAGCAAGCGTTGTAGAGATGAGGATGCTCAGGTGGATGAGTGAGTTCACTCATAGGAATAGAATATGAAACAAGAATATATGTGAAAAGTTTGGAGTAGCTCCTGTGGTACATAAGATTAGAGAGAGTTGTCTTAGATGATTTGGTCGCATAAGACATCAAACTTTATGATGTCCCAGTTAGAATAGCATATATGTTACATTTGATTATAAAGTTTGTGTTGATGATTATAGGCATCAATAAAAAGACTTGATTATAAAGTATTAAAAAAGAACTTTTTTTTATGTAAACGAGAATCTTACTCTTAACAATACACAATGAAGAAAAAGAATTCATGTAACCAACCCCATGTAGAGGGATAAAGAATTGATGTTGTTGTTGTTGATAGTTGATGTAGATGGTTAGTTTGTATTGATGATTATCCTGTAGCCAATATTTGGGTTTGATTATCCTGCTAGGTTGTAAATAATTCATTGATATCTAATTTGAATGTGAAAAAAATAAGAATGCTAAGATAGATGCGTGAATAAAGCTTAAGAATCATGAATCAAGAAAAGCTTAAGAATATCATACATCTAGAACACACATTAGAAGTCTCTCAGCAGAGGTCGGGGTGTAAATTTTTTAAGACCACAACTTTCAAGCTTATACAACATCTTTAATTTTCATCCTCGTATGAAGTTGTAGTCACAAGCTATTATATAGCCAATTTTTTGGGTTAATGCCCTTTGCTCTGGAGATCAATTTTATTGAAAATTATACTATGAGTAAATCCACTCATCCACCTAAAATATAACACGTTTGCACATGTATTCTAATAAATATTTTCATAACTATGTAGGGTGACGTTTGCTTCAACGTCCAAATGACTATCCAAGAAGAGACATATTAGATGTATAACAGATTGTTGCCGGGTCGAAAAGGATTGACAGCTGAATTTATACATGGAGTTGAAACTTTCATTCAAGTTGCATCTCAACTGCCTTCCTTTCAGTTTGATAAAATGTTTAGATGTCCATGTTCGAAGCATAAAAATCTACCATTCCTCAAGCCCGATGATGTGAAGCTTGATTTATATCATAGGGGATTTGTTCCGAACTATTGGATTTGGACATCACATGGCGAGTACGATCCACACAGAGATGCTCATGCCGATTCATCTACAGCTTATGAAACATTTGATGAAGATCAAATGAGTAGACCCTATGAAGACCTTATTTTTGATATAGCAGGTAATAATTTAAGATCTATTGTGGAAGAGCCATCAAATATAAAAACACAAAAATTCTTTTAGTTATTACATTCAGCTCAAAAGCTAATTTGGGATAGTTGCAGTACACATTCAGAATTATCCATTGCAGTGAGAATGCTAAGTATTAAAACTAAGTATAATATTCCCCGTAATTGTTTTAATGACTTTATTGGTCTTATGAAAGAAACTAATCCAGCGGGCAATTTAATTCCCTCGGACTTGTATCGAACAAAGAAATTAGTATCCAAGCTGGGTCTCACTACTACAAAAATTGATTATTGTATCAATGAATGTATGTTATACTACAAGAATGATGTAGCAGATGTTATTTGTCGCACCTGCAATGCTCGTCGGTTTAAGTCAAACTCGGGAAAACAACGTCGTCCAAAGAAATATATGCCATATTCCTGTTTATTTTATTTACCAATCATTTCAAGACTTCAGCGACTCTATACATCAATGAGTTCAGCAGGTCATATGAGATAGCATAAGGAGAAAATAGCAAAAAGTGGTGTTCTTTCTCATCCATCAGATGCTGAAGCGTGGAAACATTATTGATCAAGTGCATGCTTCATTTGCTGCTGAGCCCAGCAATAATAAGATTGGGATTATGTGCTTATGGTTTTACACCCTATAGTCAAACAGCGACACCGTACTCTTGTTGGCCAGTTATATTAACACCATACAACCTTCCACCAGAGATGTGTATGACTACTCCGTACATGTTCTTAACTCTTATAATACCTGGACCACATAATCCAAAAGCAAAAATTGATATTTTTTTGCAACCATTAATTGATGACCTCAAGTTATTATGGGAAGGAGTGCTCACATATGATATATCAATAAAACAAAATTTTCTCATTCGAGCTGCATTGTTATGGACCATTGGTGATTTTCCAACCTATGGTATGTTGTCTGGTTAGAGCATAGCAGGAAAATTAGCATGTTCTTACTACATGGAGAATAGCAAAGCTTTCACACTAAAATATGGAGGAAAAAATACTTGGTTTGATTGTCATCGTATGTTTCTACATGCTAATCATCAGTTTTGGAGAAATAAGAAAGCATTTGTTAAAAACAGAATTGAGCGGTTGCCTCCTCCACCCAGATTACATGGTGATGATGTCTTATAGAGACTTTCTGACATTCTAAAAATTATTGATTTTCCATCAGTGTCTAAATTTTTGGGCTATAGTGTTGAACATAATTAGATTAAGAAAAGTATTTTTTGGACATTACCATATTGGAGAACTAATTTGATAAGGCATAATTTAGATGTTATGCACATTGAGAAGAACTTTTTGTATAATATTTTTAATACAATTATGGATGTTAAATGTAAGAGTAAAGATAATGTCAAAGCAAGGATGGACATTAAAGAGTATTGCTGGCAAAAAAATTTGGAGTTAGTAATAACAATCGACGATAAAATAATGAAGCCCAAAGCTCCGTACTCTTTCATGTTAAAGCAAAAAAGATCGACATGTCAGTAGTTTAAAGGTTTAAAAATGCCTGATGGTTATGGATCAAATATAAGCCGATGTGTTGACATGAAATCTGCAAGGTTCTTTGGACTCAAAAGTCATGATTGTCACATAATTTGGAGGTTCTTCTTCCAAGCATAGTATGTATGTTACCCGAGTACATATCAAATCCATTGATTGAGCTTAGCATTTTCTTCAACGACCTATGTTCATTTAAACTAAGCGAAGATACTTTACGGAGGTATAAGGATAACATATCGATCATCCTCTACAAGTTAGAAAAGATATTTCCCCCTGGTTTTTTTGATTCTATGGAACATCTTCCAGTCCATCTACCTTATAAAGCTAGAGGTGATGGACCTGTACAATATCGTTGGATGTATCCTTTCGAAAGATAAATGGGTTCAGATTTTTATTAAGTCTCAAATATTTTTGAATAAGTTGAGATAACATAATTTTATTAACTTGATGATTGTAATTGATTAATAGATATTTGAATAAGTTGAAAAAATATGTTAAGAATAAAGCACAACCAGAAAGATCAATATGTGAAGCCTACTTGTCTCAAGAAACAACTCACTTTTGCTCTTACTACTTCGAGCCCCATGTAAGTAGTACAAGAACAAAGATTGGTCGTAACATGGACTTCGTTGTAGAAGAACAATCACATGCTGCACTATCAGTATTTAGAAGGCCAGGAAAGCCCAGTGGCTAATGTGTTGAAAGATTTCTTAACGATTTGGAAATAAATACAGCGAATTTGTATGTGCTACTGAACTGTGAAGAAGTTGAGCCAATCTTAGAGTAAGTTCTTGCATAGACCCTACACTGAATTTGTTTCTTTTTCAAATTTAAATTTAACTTCCTTTTGTCAATTAAGGGAGTTTGAACCAAATTCATAGAAAGATACAATGAAAGATGAGGTGGACCAAAGCAAGTATCCTCACATGCCTTGGTATGATTTCCAGTGTGCTCTTTGGGGACCACCTTGTAGGGATGTTGCAAGACACTTTGTCCAATGCTAGAATTATGCAAAGTTTGATTCACCTTCAAGGTTCTTCGATTAGTTATGTATGCTATTTTGGCACTGCTTATAATAGTTTTCTTATTTGTAAAGAGACAAAGCTGCATAAGGAGACGATTCCTTTATTAATCCCTAATCATCATATGGTTATTCCTCATTATATGGGACAAAGCAGAGAAGTTGGATTCCACACTGCAGTAGTGCAAGATATTGATTGGCGTTAATATGACTAAATATTGATGTTTGTGCATTTGCCTTTGATAGAACTGATATACGAGAAAAAGTAATAATTTTATAATTTTATATTTATTTACATAAAATTTTAAAAAAGATTTTGATGTTAACTATATGTTATCATTTTGTAAACATTAAGATTTTATGTTTAATGATTTTTGAGAACATATTTTATATGTTAATTGATGGATATATTTGTAAAAGCATATGAATGAATATAATTTTCATTTTCTCCTAGCAAATCCTTGATAATGATATTGATAAATGAAAATATTTTTTGGAAATTATGCTTTTTATTATTGTTACCATAAGCTAATTAAATTTGTGTTATTTCTCTCTTATAAAATTTATCTAGCTAATTGCAATATAAAGGAGTGATGGATTGATCTTAATTATTATAACCAAGGCATAATAATTGGATAATATTTTTTTTACTAAATATCACCAAATTTTATATCCATAAATATATATATCAACACATCATGAAATTAAAGCGGCATGTGATTTATTTGGTTGATCATTTAGCGGCCAACTTTTAATTTGATCGCTATAGAAAAAATGTAATAAAAAATTAATAATAAAAAATATTAAATAACATCCAAATAAATGTACATTAGCGTAAAAAAATGGTCGGTAATATGCACAATTTAGTGACCAAAAAAATTATTGGTTAATAATTTAACAACCAAAAAAATTTTTTGGCTGCTAAAAGTCTGAGTGACGATGCTACTGTGACAAATTAGCGATCAAAATATTTTTGGTCACTATTTGCTTTTATGGCCAAATTATCATTTTTAGCAACTAATTTTTTTGGTCGCTATTGACCCATTTTTTTGTAGTAAGTAAGTGAGCAGGACAAAATAGATATGCAATGAACTCAATTATCAAGAGATAGCATATTAAGAAATTAAATAATATTTATTATTGTCAAAATCACAAGATTTTAGTCCAGATTTGCAACACATTCAACACATACTTATTGCTCAGCCTGATTATAACTCGATCATAATCATTTGATTAAGTAACAAACAAATTTGAACATTTTTTTAAATACTCAAAGGTTAAAAAAACAATCACAAACAATTATATTTTTGACTTATATATGTTCACAAACAATATCATTTAAATCCAATGAACAAGCTGAAATATAAAGCTCAATAAAAATCTCGCTGAGAAAGCTTGATTTGTGTTTGACATATAGATCGTGAATAAGCTCGTTAAGAAACTTGGTTAATGCTTGATATGAGGTTTACTAAGTCTCATTTTGAAAAATAATGAACATCATATATAAATATTTTATATTTATTATAATATAATAATATAATAATCATTAATTAATAAAATTTTAAAGTAATTAAAAATTAGCTTATGTATTAAGTAAAATCAATCATAAATATCTATTAAATTAATATTATGTATAAATTAATTACAACTATTTGTATTCATAATAATCTATTTATTTGGTATATTTTCGCATCATTTTTATTTTTCTTATAATAAATAACTTTTATTTTATAATTTTTTTGTTTTTTTATGTTATCAATTTTCATTAAAATGAATTTGTTCATAAACAAAGAGATATTTGTTCATATTATTAGATTATTTATTTAAAGAATCCTTGAACAAGCTTGTTTATAAGAACTAAATTTTGAGTTCATTTGTTCGTAAACAAGCACGTTTGATTGCTGGAAAATACTAGCTAAATATGTTCAAGAACAAGCACATTTGGAAGCATGAAAATACTGGCTAGATATTGTTTGATTAAAAAAAATATATTTTGAAAAAAAGATTAATTTTCTTTGGAAAATATTAAATTTTAAATTTTAAAATTGAATAAGTCATTATGAACAATATATCGTCTCGGGAGATGATCATATCGTTCTCTAATGGGTTCAAATTTCAGAATTTTAAATTCATCCAAATTATTGTAGTCAAACTCAAGGGGAAACATCACACGATCTCGAAAGATCAAAATGACGTTCAATCAATTTTTTAACTATAATAATTCGGATAAGAGATCGTTAATTTCATAATCAAAATAATGATAATAAAATAATATATCTTCCTGAAGAAAGATGATATTACTTATTACCGATTATTTAAATATGATGATAACGATCACCATTTTTGTTTGAATTCCCAAAGATAATTAATTGAAAGTTTTTGAAAAATTAATTTTGAAAATTAGGTCTAGGTTTCTAAATCTCCTACGAGCGCAAGCACTCGTAGTTAATTACATCGTAGGAAAATTAGAATTTTCCTACGAATACTCTCGATTAAAATAGCGGTAGAAATTTTATCTAGATTTTCAAAGATCGATATTGAAGGAGGTTAAGGGTTGGAATTTTCAATTGAGATTGGTTCAAAATTGAAGACTTATTTTTGAAATCAAAGGAAAAAGGGTAGGAGGTGTTCTAGGATTCTGAATTACTTCAGAAACACCTCAGCCTATCCTAAGTGTTGGGCTTAAGTTTGATTGAAAGAGATTTTTAAGTTAAATGGTCAATTTTATTAAAAAATTGGGATTCAATTCCCGGAGGTTGAGGACTTATGACCCGAGCCAGCCTCGGAACCTAAGTCTAAATTGGGTACTGAAAAGTGACCCGAACCTAGCTAATGCAGTGCAAATCTGGTCTTATCCCGGCCTGGATTGGGGAACCAGCTAAACCACTTGGCTCTTTAAAAACATGTATCAAGTCATTTAATGTTAGAATGGATGGGGATGTTATTTAAGAAAAGTTTTTTAGAACGGGGCCGACATCTAGAGCGGATCCTAATTGGCCCCTTTTGTTACAAATCTATTTTCATGGCTTATGTTTTGATGATTGACAAATACTATTTCTCTTGAACTTCTTGTTGCTTCTAACTTTTCATGAATCGAAGATCGGACGAACAGACGAAGCCAATTCAGGATTGTGAAGGTTTAGGGTTGAGTCAGTCTGTACTTTTATTTTTCACTTCTTGAGTCTACTTGTAATGGTCAAAGAGACTGATGCTAAGTAACCCTACACACACACACTTGAGAGACTTAGAATTTCTATTTTTACTCATATCGGTCATGACGATATTTACATCGTCTTGGACGATTAGACTTAAAACAGAAAGTCTAAATAAGGATTCTTAATTAAGGCAGCTATCATTAACATATCGACCTGGACGGTACGTGTATCGGCCAGGACGATAAGCTCAAAACAGAAAGAAGTTGTCGCCATAGACAATTAAGGTATATTGTATTTTTAAATTATCAGCCAGGATGATCATTATCGGCCTGGACAAAATTCTCAAATTATGCCTTAATTGATCAGAAAATCAAGGGAGTAATTAAGGATGATTGATACGATCATATCGTCCTGGACGATCGAAGGATCGGCCAGGATGATCCATTAAAAAACCTTAAGTTACTTAAGGATGATAAATATCAGCCAGCTCGTATTCAGGGCGATGCTCTAAACGATTTACCTCTAATTTGAACTAATCGGCCGGGACGATCATAAGATCGGCCTAGACGATCAAGCCAATTTTAAATCATCCAGTTTGCATTCAGGGCGATGCTCTGGCCGATCTTCTGAGATTTGTACTGATCAGCCAGGCCGATGTCCATATCGGCCTGGACGATATTGTCGGCAACTTGTAATTAATGAGCTCCTTTGAAGCTCTTTTATTTAAGAACTCTTGTTCAATGTTTTGGAAGACCTTTGGCTGCTTCCTTGACCTGAGAAGGTCTTGAGGAGAGAAAGAGAGAGAGGGAGAGAGAGAGGATCTTGTGAGGGGGAGCTTGTGAGGGGATTCATAATGGTTGCTTCAAGGATCGCTCTGCTTGTTCTTAGTCTAGAGTTTCTCATCCGTGGAAGGGTCAGTAGAGGTAAGGAATTAGTATTTGGTTGTGGTTCTCTACCAGCTTCAGGAGGAAGCAAAATGAGGTAGGTTCTCTGCCTTGCCGGGGTGGCAAAAAGGAGGTGCTTTGTGAAGGCTTCTCCTCCTAGCTGTGGGGGCTAAAGGAGAGTCACGTTTGTAGTGCAATACTCGGAGGGCGCCTCCGGGGAGTGGACGTAGGTCGAGTTGACCGAACCATTATAAATTTCTATGTTCTTATTTTCTTTCTTTCGCTCTTTTATTTCTGCATTTATGTTTGTGGTGTGATTTTTGTTTATGTGATTTTTATTCTTTGTGAAAAGAAATTTTTAAAATACCAATTCACCCCCCTCTTAGTTAGCTTGGGTCAGTTCTATAGGGTTCTATAGGGCTTAACATCTTTAACGAACTTTCAAGTGGTATCAGAGCACTTTCTAGTGTCATCTGAGCACTTTCAAGTGGTATCAGAGTGGGATTCAAAAATTTAAGTTTAAAAACTTTTTGAATTTGATCCATGGCTAACCTTGGGAATCGTAACACTACGGAAGGGTATTCTATTACCCGACCTCCCCTGTTCGATAACCTACCTTTTGATTTTTGGAAAACCCGCATGTCAACGTTTTTACAATCTATTGATTATCGTATGTGTATGCTTATCAAAGAAGGTTATTCTCCACATTCTCGTGAAATTAATGGTGTTAAAACTGAAGTTGTTTTTACTGAATGGACTTTCGATGAACGAGATTTAGCTCAATTGAATACAAAATGTTTGAACTTCTTTTTCTGTGCTTTAAAATCTGAGGATTACATGAGTGTCTCCACTTGCAAAACTGGTAAAGAGATTTGGGATAAATTGTGCATCACCTATGAAGGTACTAATGAGGTTAAACAATCCCGTTTGAACATTCTCTTGCATGACTATGAACTTTTTTATATGAAACCTCATGAATTGATTTCTGACATGTACACAATGTTTACTCAGATAGTTATTTCACTGCATGCACTAGGAAAAGAACTTTCAAACTATGAAAAAGTTAACAAAATTTTGAGATGTTTGCCTTTGTCGTATGATGCTAAAATTACTGCAATCACTGAATCTAAAGATTTGAACACTTATTCTATTGATAACTTACTTGGCTCACTCATTACTTACGAGCAAGGGGTGAATCAAAGAAATCTTGATGCATGTGAGAAGAAGAATGAGAAAATAATTACATTAAAGGCGCACAAATCAGATTCTGAATTTTTTGGGTCTGAAAGCGATGAAGTTGCCTTCATCACAAGGCAATTCAAAAGATTTCTAAAGAAGAAACAAAAACATCATCAAAATTGGAGAAAAAGGTAAAGATAATAAACATGTTAAAGAATTTTCTGATATTATTTGCTATAATTGCAAGAAATCAGGACATGTGAGAACTGATTGCTTGATACTTCAAGATAACACAAGCAAGGAAAAGATTGAGGAGAAACCTAAGTTCAAGAAGGACAAGAAGAGAATCCAAAAGGCTTTCTGGGCGGAATCTGGTACTGACTCCTCTGAGACTGAACCAGAGGAAGAGACTACAAACTTGTGTTTAATAGGAGAAGATCAAAATGATGAGAAAGAGGTATGTAAACCAACCTATGATGAACTATTTGAGATTTGTGAGAAAATACATACATCATACAAAAAACTCAAGAAAACTCATGCTAGCCTAAAATTAGAACTTTTAAATTTACAAAAAGAGTATGAAGTTTTTCTCAAAGATCATGCAACTATTGATTCAAATCACATGGCTCTTCTTGATGAATTTGATGATTTAAACAAAAAGTATTTGGAATTAATTGATGAAAATAATGCATTAAAAGTTTCACACACCTCACTTAAATCTGATCTTAAGAAATCTAAAGAGATTGAGAAAAAGTTGAGGATTGATAATGATACATTAAAAAGAACTAACTTGAGGATTCAAAATGATTTTGATACATGTAAGAAAAATCAGATGACATCTACTTTTGATACTAAGCTAGAACCTATGAAGAGGCATTATAACTCAAATCATTTAAGAAACCCTTTTCCTGGAGTTAGATATTTTTCATGTGGCATGCTAGGACACATCTCACACACTTGCATCATTCACCGTAGTACATATTAGGTGTGGAGACCTAAGATGCATGATTCACAACTTACCATACCTGCATTGCATTCTACTTTTCCTAAGAAGGGGCCCAAACCTTTTTGGGTTCCTAAATCTGACTGTTGCTAAGTTTTGCAAGAGTGCTCTCACCAAAGACCATGTGAGAGCATGGGATAACTGGACATATGAAGGCTCGCAGCTCATACATGCTCAAACATGCTGCTTCAATAATTCCTTGAAATGTATTTTGTTTCGGTGTGTTTTATTTCTGCTTTGTTTATGTTTTTTAATGTGTTTTGTTTTCACTTTGCTTTTAAAATTAGCTTTTTCATATGTTAAATCTTTTTAAGAATTTAGTTTTTGGAGTTTTTAGGATTATGTTTAGCTTTTCTAAAATTGGTTAAAGGAAGAAACACCATTGATGGTTTCTCTCCTTCCGACCTTGTTTAGTGATATGACTTTCTTCTCTAAACAAAAGCCTAACTCATTTTAGCCAATGGTTTTTGAAACTAAGATACTTTTTTTCTTGCTACAAAAAATCTATCTTATGCATAATATCCAAAGTTCTTATATATCTCTCAAGTTATTTGAGATCTTGCCCTTGTACTGATCATATGATTCTTTAGTTTGGTTTTGTGGGTTATTCTTCCCTATGTTAGAGAGAGAGCTCCTATTCTATAATATTTGGAGGATATACTCACAACTAAGCTTCTTTTAAGAGTTTGCAAAAGAGCTTTTAGCTTCCAAGAATTAAAAAGGAAAAATGCCAATGACGCTAAATTGAAAAAGAAAAATATATACACAAATTTGTATCAAAAATCAAGATGCTCAAAGAGCCAAATCAAAGATACAAGATGCATAAAATAAGCCCACTAAAAAACAAGCTATCCTCTCTTTTTAAAACTTTTAAAACTTAGAAGAATTTATGGGTTATATGAGATTTTCAAAGACTTGATTTCAAGTTTCATGATTGAGAAAAATTACTTTGTTTTATTATTTATGAGATTTTTTTTGTAAACAAGTTTTGATTAAATCTTCTTGTTTGCCCGATTAGGTTTATTCTGAGTTAAGCTCTTTTGTTTTCAAAAGAAACTTTGTACCATAAAGAACGTCTGATATAGGGATAATAGAATCGGATATTTTACCTTTGTCAGATTGGGATTGGCTAAACTCTTTGATCTTGTGGAACTCTAAAGTTTAATTTTTTTTTCTGAACTTCTCATATGATACCTCCATAAAAAAATTAGAAAAATTAAAATTCAAAAATATTCATTTTTTTCGTTATGTTTTTGCTTTCTTTTACTATATTTTTGTCTGTTTTTCTTTTATTTTATTTTTTGAGGGCCTTGATCATCACCATCTTTTCCTTGGTTTCATTTTCTAGTCACATCGTCCTGGCCGATACTTTTATCGTCCTGGATGATAGGACAAAATCTCTTCAAATTCTATCTGCTGGTCTTTTCTGTGCTTGCTGTAAGTCATCGTCCTAGACGATACCATATCGTCCTGGACAATCTTATCGAACTCTGTTGCAATCATGATGATAGTCTTTGCCGATAGAATATTTCATCTGGCCTATGCATTTTATGTGCATCGTCCTGGCCGATACACTAGATCGTACTGGACGATCCACATGTCCGCACGTTTGAATCTTTAAAATCGGCCCCAGACAATCCATTATTGGAAAAATCATCCTGGCCGATCCATAGTTCGTCCTGGACGATACACATGGCACAGATTTAAAATATTTTAACTTTGGCCAGTACGATTAATTATTGTGCATCGTCCTGGATGATACACCTAATCGGCCCGGACGATCGGCTTTATTCAACGGTCGTCTGGCCTGACTCCTCGAGACGATCGCCTGTGTCTAATCGTCCTGGCCGATATTTGATCAGCCTGGACGATCAGACCACCTTTTTGACCAATCGGCCTATACGTAATTATTGAGCCATATCGGCCTGGACGATTCTACGATCGGTCTGGCCGATATGGCCATTTCTTTAAATTCTAGCCGATCCAGTCATGGTTTTCCACTTTATCCTTTCTCCTCTTGTGTTTTCTTGCTAACTCCTCTCTATGGCTGGTGGGAAATGTGTTCGATAGGCTTTTGGGAGTTCTTCAAGGGCTAGAATTGACCCTCATTTCAGGGAGGCAGAAGATGAAGCTGCCTATCATGGCTATAAAGAGTGTGGAATAACTGTCTCTATAATCATCAATCCTGCCCATATCTCATACCCGGTAATGGATCTTTTCGCTCACACCTCCCTTTATTTCATCCTGTCTCTTGCTTTCCCCTTCAATATCGAGTTTCTTCGAGAATTTTTTGCAAACCTTCGCATTAACCCTGCCTTCACAGCCCTGACCTCCTATATGAATCGGCGCCCTGTCAAAAACATATATCATGATTGTGTTTATTTTTTACAGCTATCCACCACCGGGGATAAGCTGCACTTAATCGCTTCAGATCCTGACCTTGACTGGTCCACGGTGAATCACTTCCTTCGCCAGACCAATGTACCGTTCCATGTTGGAGAGACAAGCTCTTTAGTCAAAGATGCTAGGACAATCCAACATGTCCTTCGCACCTCCATAATTCCAAAAGCCGGGGACCGAATCTGCATCACCCCTCTTCTTTCCCTCACTACTTTCTATATCATGATTCATAGAGAATTCAATACTGCGAACTTAATCTTTCGATATATTGATCACTTAACCACAATCTGCGATCTAGGTCATAAGAGGAAACCCAATCTAGTCTTAGGACACATCATAGCCTATGTCCTTGAAATCAAATACCAACTTCAGTATCCTATTACACCTAACCTCCCAACTCCCTTCTACTCAAACAGTTCCTTCAGTACCCTTCACAGTACTCATCTCCACCCTGGGGATGAGGAACCTTGGGGGCCTGGAGAGGAGGAGGCTCCTGTTCCCGCTTGTTAAGATAATTGCTATTTGCATGCTTTATATTTTTGCAACTTGTATAGTTTTGATGATTCCAAATATTATTGTTCAAATGTGTAGTTATCTCTTAATAATTTTAGAAGATTTGTATTTGCTCTTGTGTGTACTAATATTTCAGGAAAATCTAACTCCAGACTACGAAGATTTCAAATCAAAATTCAGCATTAGATACTTTGTGAATTTGAAGCTTGTATTTTTCTTTGAAATAAACTTGAAAGTGAGTGATTGTAATTGAGTGAATAAAAATATGCACACACACATAAGGAGATCATATAAAATTTATACTGATCGTACGAGACGATATCAGTTCGTACGGGACGATCAGACAGTTATCTTCTATTAAGATCACATGGAACGAATAGGAACTGGGCAGAAAATTTTTCTAAGTCCTATTCGTCCAGGGCGAAATTAAATATCGTCCAGGACAATCTGCTCTCTGTAAAATTTTTGTCAAGACGAAATTAAATATCGTCCAGGACGATCTGCTCTCTGTAAAAATTTCATCCAGACGAAATTAAATATCGTCCAGGATGATCTGATATCTGTAAAATTTTTGTCCGAATGAATCAATTTTCATCCAGATGATACAACTGACTTTGAACGATTTTTCTACAGTTTTTGGAACCGACCTTATAATAATCGTTCGTACCGGACGAACTTTGTTCGTACGTGACGATCAGCTTGTACGAAAACATTTCGTACTTATATACAAACAGGTTCGTTTCAAGGCTTTTAAGTAATATCGTCCAGGACAATCCACGATCGTATGAGACGATCAACTGCGTACAAAATTGAAAACTTGCAGTTTTTGGGCGGTTTTTCTTGTCTTATGTATATATAGTCTAAATTAGACTGCTACCCAATCTTTTTGTCATTTGATCTTCGTGCCTCTTGAGAGAATAATCAAGGAGAGAGTGTAAGAGTGCATTCAAAGGAGGATCTACCACTGGAGCATGAAGGCTTCACTTGGAGTTTAAAGGTAAGAATCTCTACTTGTGAATTGAGATTACTTCACTATTTTCTTTCTTCCTTCTAGATTTCTTGTGAGAAGATCTGTCAAGGAGATCTGGTTCGCTGCCGACACTTGGAGAGTGTGAATAGCCGAAGGATTCGCTGCCGACACTTGGAGAGTGTGAACAGCCGAAGGGTTCTCTGCCTACACTTGGAGAGTGTGAATAGCCGAAGGGTTCGCTGCCGATACTTGGAGAGTGTGAACAGCCGAAGGGTTTTCTGCCTATACTTGGAGAGTGTGAATAGCCGAAGGGTTCGCTGCCGACACTTGGAAAGTGTGAACAGCCGAAGGGTTCTCTGCCCACAATAAGAGAGTGTGAAAGGACTGACGGTTCTTTGCCAACACTAGGAATTGTGTAAAAGGACGATGGTTCTCTGCTAACATTAGGATTGTGTAAAAGGATGACGGTTCTCTACCGCACCGGGTAGTGGTGAAAAGAGTGTTTTGTAAAGGCTTCTCCGCCTTGTTGTGGGTGCAAAAGGAGAGTCACTATTAGTATTAGTGCAATACTCAGAGGGTGCCTCTGAAGAGTGGATATAGGTCTGATTTAGACCGAACCACTATAAATCTGGTATCATTTACTTTACTATTTTTACTTTTCCGCATTTTATTTTTGGTTTGAAAAAAAAAACTCTATGGTTGAAAAATATTTTCTATAAAAACTTAATAAAAATTTTTATTTCGGTTCAACATACCAATTCACCCCCCTTGAGACATTAACTTAGGTCTAACAACCTATTTACTAGACTCAACAAGTGGTATCAGAGCTTTATTTCAAAATCATAAGTTTAAACTACTTTTTGATTAACGTAGATGGCTAAATTCGGAAACCGAAACACACCTGAAGGTTACTCTATAACTAGACCTCCACTATTTGACAATATACCTTTTGATTTTTGGAAAACACGCATGTATACTTTCTTACAGTCACTTGATTATCGTATGTGGATCCTAGTCCAGGAAGGTTATATAAAACCAACTAGATTAGTTGATGGAGTTAGGGTAGAAACACCTTTTGCAGATTGGACTATAGAAGAACGTGACTTAGCATAACTAAATGCCAAATATTTAAATAGCTTCTTTTGTGTTTTAAAATCTGAAGACTACATGCGGGTTTTCACTTGCAAAAGTGGAAAGGACATATGGGATAGACTTTGTATAACTTATGAAGGGACTAATGAGATTAAGCAATCAAGACTCAATATCTTGTTACATGACTATGAATTATTTCGCATGAAACCAAATGAATCTATTTCTGACATGTACACAAGATTCACACAAATTGTCACTTCTTTGCATGCACTTGGTAGGGAATTAACTAATGCTAAAATGGTCAATAAGATTCTTCATTGTTTACCTACTACTTATAATGCTAAAATTACTGCAATTACAGAGTCTAAAGATCTAAACATTTATTTTATTGACAATCTTCTTGGTTCACTCATTACTTATGAGCAAGGAGTAAGTCAAAGAAAGATTGATGCAGGTGAACCACGAAAGGAGAAGAATATTGCACTGAAAGTGGAAGAGTCAGAGAGTGAACACTCACAACCTGAGGATGAAGACGATATTGCATTGATGATTAGACAATTCAGAAGCTTTTTAAAGAGGAAGCAGAAGAGACGCCAGCAATGGAATAGAGGTAAGTATAACAGAAATGACAAGGTTTCTAATGAAGTGATTTATTATGAATGCAGAAAATCAGGTCATATCAAGAATGAATGCCCAAAACTCAAAGCCATTCCTAGCTAGGAGAAGATTGAGGAGAAACCAATTATAAAGAAGGGCAAAAAGAAGTTTCAAAGAGATTTCTGGGCGGACTCAGCTTCAGACTCATCTGAGACTAAAAAAGAAGAAGTCACCAACTTTTGCTTGATGGCAGATAATGTTGATCAATCAAATCAAGAAGAGGTATGTGACTTAACCTATAATGAATTATTTGATGTTTCTGAACACATGTATGATGCATATAGGAAAATGTAAAAGATGCATGCTAGTGTAAGTTTTGAATTGGAAGAGTTTAAGAAGGAACATGAAATCCTTAGGAAAGATTATGCATTAATAGATAACAACCACATGAAACTTCTTGACGAATATGATGATTTGAATAAGAATTTTGGGAATTTAAAATCATCCTATGCTGATCTTGAAAAAGAATTTAAAAATTGTAAGGATAAATCTGAGAGCAAAACATATCGAATCAATTATACAAATCGAATCTTGGAAGATATGAATTCATTTTATAAACTGACAATAAGAGCTCTTGAGGATAATAAGAAACCCCCAAAACTTGAAGATTTTACAAATCTTAAATATTATCATAAATACATGAAATCCCTTAGAAGACAATCAAATGGAAGAAAACTTAGGAATACTTTTCCTAATATTAAATGCAATAATTGTGGATTTTTGGGACATATATCTCACACCTGCACTTTGAAGATGAAAACTAATTTGGTGTGGAGAACTAAGATGCATAAAACTAGACATATCATACATGCATCTGATTATAAATTTCTAAAAGGTGAACCCAAACTTGTTTGGGTTCCCAAGTCTAACATTTGATATTTTTGCAGGGTTGCTCTCACACAAGACCTCGTGAGAGCATATGGTACCTGGACAGCGGATGTTCAAAGCATATGACTGGAGATACTGCTCAATTCATAACGCTGGAAGCTAGGAGTGGAGGCAAGGTTACACTTGGAGATAATACCACAAAGAAAGTGATTGGATCATGTATGATTGGAAATTTGAAAATTTTTTTCATAGACAATGTGTTATTAGTTGAAGGCTTAAAATATAATTTATTAAGCATAAGTCAGCTATGTGATAAGGGCTATAATGTAAAATTTTTACCTACTAGCTGTATAATAAGCCTAAATGGGAAAAATATTTTAAATGGAAAAAGGGTAAACAATGTTTACATGCTAGATTTAAATTGTATTCAATCTCCTACTGCTTTTTATTTAAAAACTATTTCTGATGAATCATGGCTTTGGCATAGGAGATTTTGTCATTCTAGTATGAAAAACCTTAAGAGAATTACCCAAAAGAACTTAGTGAGAGGTATACCAAAAATAAACTTTACTAAAAATCACCTTTGTGATGCATGTCAATTAGGAAAACATGTGAAGTCCTCATTTAAGTCTAATAAGGATCTTAGAACTAGTAAACCATTAGAAATTCTTCACATAGATCTTTTTGGACCTGTAGGAACTGTAAGTCTAGGAGGGAAGGTATACGGATTTGTTATAGTTGATGATTTCTCAAGATTCACTTGGGTTAGATTTCTTTTTCATAAGAGTGAATCGTTTGAGGAATTTAGAAATTATTTCGACTTGGATTCAAAGGAAACTAGGGAGTGAAATAATTTCTATACAAAGTGATCATTGAGGAGAATTTGAAAATGAAAGATTTGAAAATTTCTGTAAAGAAAAAGGGATTAATCACAATTTTTCTGCACTTAGAACCCCTCAACAAAATGGGGTAGTTGAGAGGAAAAATATAACATTAATAGAAGCCGCCCGAGCAATGTTGGCAGAATACTCACTTCCTAGATATTTTTGGGCTGAGACGGTTAGCACTGCATGCTATATTCTGAATAGGGTGAATGTGAGATCAAATTTAAATAAAACATCCTATGAGTTGCTAAAAGGTAGAACACCTAATTTGTTTTATTTGCATGTTTTTTGTTGTAAGGTGTTCATTCATAATAATAAAAAATTTGCCTTAGGAAAATTTGATCCAAAATCAGATGAAGGAATTTTTGTTGGATATTCAAGTGTTGGAAAATCTTATAGGGTATTCAACAAAAGAACTTTGGTCATTGAAGAAATCACACATTGTATTTGATGAATCTGGATATTTGGAAGAGCCTAATGTTGTTGAAGATGAGATTTAGGAAAACTCCCAAATTTAGAAGAAAATGTGGAAGAGAATTTGGAAAGAGAAAAACCCTATGCCTAGAGATTTGAGATTTTCTAAAAACCACCCAAGGAAATTGATTATAGGTGAACCGAGTGAGGGTGTTAGAACTAGGCGTGGATTAAATAAGGAAGTCAATCATTCAGCTTTTATTTCAACTATTGAACCCACTAACATTGATCAAGCACTTTCTGATGAATTTTGGATATTGGCCATGCAAGAAGAGTTGAATCAATTTGTAAGAAATGAAGTTTGGGAATTAACTTCAAGACCAAAAGATCAAAGTGTTGTTGGAACCAAGTGTGTGTTCAAAAATAAAATGAATGACTCAGGAGTAGTCATTAGAAATAAGTTTAGATTAGTTGCTAAGGGGTATAATCAAATTGAAGGAATTGATTTTGAGGAAACTTTTGCCCCTGTAGCTAGACTTGAAGCAATTAGGGTTTTACTTGCCTTTGCCTGTTTTAAAGGTTTTAAATTGTTTCAAATGGATGTCAAAAGTGCCTTTTTAAATGGGGTAATTGAGGAATATATTTTTGTAAAACAATCTCCAGGTTTTGAAAATTTTAAATACCCAAATCATATTTTCAAGTTAAAAAAGGCATTATATGGATTGAAACAGGCACCTAGGGCTTGGTATGAGAGGTTGAGCACCTTCCTACTTGAAAGATCTTTTAAAAAAGGAAGTGTGGATACAACTCTTTTTTTAAAGAAATTTGGAAAGGATATTCTCATTGTTCAAATTTATGTGAATGATATCATTTTTTTATCTTCAAATAAAAATCTTGGTGATGATTTTTCTAAAACAATGAGTAGTGAATTTGAAATGAGTCTAATGAGAGATTTAAATTACTTTCTAGGCTTTAACATTAAGCAACTTGAGGAAGGAACTTTTCTTAATCAAACTAAATATGTTAATGACATCCTCAAAAATTATGAAATGGACAATGCTAAACATGTTAGTACACCAATGAGTTCTTCAGTTCAGTTGGATAAGGACCTTAAGGGAAAATCTGTTGATCAAAAGAAATTTAGAGGGATAATTGGATCTTTACTTTACTTGACTGCTAGCCGACCAGATATTATGTTCGGTGTTTGCTTATGTGCTAGATTTCAATTAGATCCAAAAGAATCGTATTTGACAACAGTGAAAAGGATTTTAAGATACTTACTATGAACTCAGAACTTAGAAATTTGGTATCCTAAGTTTAGCTCTTCATTTGAAATTCTTGGTTACTCAGATTCTGACTTTGTAGGCTGTAGAGTGGATAGGAAAAGCACTTCTAGAATATGTTAATTCATTAAAAATTCATTAGTTTCATGGTCTAATAGAAAACAAAATTCAGTAGCCCTATCTACTGCAGAAGCAGAATACATTGCATTAGGAAGTTGTGTGGCACAAGTACTTTGGTTAAAACAACAGTTGATTGATTTAGGATTAACTATAGGCACTATTCTAATTTATTGTGACAATACTAGTGCTATTTGCATTTTCAAAAATCCTATTCAACATTTTAGAACCAAACATATTGATATAAGGCATCATTTCATAAGGGATCATGTATCCAAGGGAAAAATTGAACTTACTCATGTTTCAACTGAAAATCAATTTGCAGACATTTTTACAAAACCTTTAGCCTTTGATACTTTCAGTACATTAAGAACAAGGCTTGGTGTGATTGATTTAAATACTTAAATAAAAATATTTTTGCAACATTGATATGTTTTAGTAGTTTATGTTTTTATGATTTTTATTTTTGTGATTTTATTTTTGTGTGTTTTGAGTGATTTTATTTTTAGAGTCTGTGCTTTTGTCATAGTGTAGTGTGATTTGTGTTTTGTTTTATTTTCTTTAATAAAAATTCAAAAATCAAAAAATATGAAAATCATCTGGGACAAAATTTTTCGTACGAAACGATGTGTGTAAAATTCAATTTGCGTGATATGAAATGTCTTGAGAACAGTTTTTAATGTAGTTCGTCTGTACGATCTGATGATCGTCCAGGACGAAATTTTTTTTTCACAAACGTCGGGACGATTGAATGCTGCAGTTGAGTGGATAAGGCAGTTTTAATTGTGAACTTTGTCCGTTCGAACTTTTGGTTCGTCCAGACGAACAAACGTCGATTCATAGGCAGGGACGATTTCCAACTGACATAAAAACGAATTACTTTTGATCATCTGTACGAAATTTTTTCATCTGTACGATCGGTCAAGTCAAAACGTTTATACGAAAGGACGCATCGTAAATTGAGTTGATTATGAAAAGCCGTTACATTTTGGACGAATTTGATCGTCTGTACGAAATTTTTTCGTCCAGACGAACGATAATTTTCGTCCAGGACAAACTATTTTTGTCCAGGACGAACGTATCGTTTTCTTTAAATAAGATGGCTTTCTAACTCAACAATCACATCTCTAAACTTCACTTTCAATTCCTTTCAACTTCAAATCGACAATGGCCTCCTCAAGCAAGAGACAAAAGGTGTTAGCGAAGAAACCCCACAGGAATTCCTCTGAAAACTTCCTTTCAAAAGCAAATGAGGAATCATTTCCTCGTTTTGCCTCTGCTAAAATCACACATTCTCTCATTCTGATTTAAAGTGAGATTAACTTCAAGGTAATACACCGTTTTGCTTCTACTCAGTTTGGATTCATTCTTTCTCTCGTCCACCTCTACAATAAACAAACATTTCTCTATTTCCTAGCTAATATGAGTTTCAACTCAGATCACTCTTCTATCTGTTCTTATGTGTTTAAACAAAAAGTTGAAATCACTAAGCATGACTTAGGTGCTTTTCTTAACTTAAGAACTGAAGGTCTTAGAGCCCACACCCTTATGAACGATAACACCTTCAAGTGGTATGAAGTCAATAGGGTGATTAGAGGAAATGACTTAACTTATCATATTGCTAGAGTTTCTTGAATGACCAAAAATGCTCGAATCATCCAGCACATTCTTAGATCTTATTCCAAAAGCTGGTGATAGGATCAACATTATTCCACTCCTTTCTGTTGTGATTTTTTTGATTATGAAAGGTAGTCATATTGATGAAGCCCAACTTATCTTAGACCATCTTTATGGGCTTTCTGAAATTGGACATGCTGATCAGAAAAGAAAAAGGAATATATCATTGGGTCACTTGATTACATATATTTTGGAAAAGAAATACAATCTAGTACATCCTGATGAAGAATATGAATAGTCGGTCTACTACAATGATGCTTCTTTTATAGCAATATTCAAGCAGCAAAAAGAGAAAACACCTGCCAGTGCTTCTGAAGAAGAAGAAGAAGAAGAAGGAGAGCAAACATCTACACCTCAATCAAATTATCAGAATTTGATTGAGAAATTTGATAGACTTGAGACTCATTTTGATCAAAGATTTGATCAAATTGATGCTCAACTTCTGTAGCAACAACATGACATTGGTAGTATCAGAAATAAAGTTCATGAAATCAATACCAATGTTATGTTGATGACTTCCTACTTCAGCCTATTTGGTAGCATTCCTCCTCCAGAAGAAGAATAGAGATATGAGTGATGATTTTCTTTATGTTTGTTGTATTTGTGTTTGTATTAGTGTTTGTTCTAGTGTTTATTTTAGTTGTGTTTGTTTGTGTTAAATTATTAAAAGTTCCGTGTATTTTTTCTTTTAGTATTTTTTTATTAATATTATGAAATGATCTTGTAATCTTTTTCATCAATATCAATATTTGTTGTAGTTGATTTAAATTTGATTTGTTTTTGAAATGTGTTTAGTTTTATGAATTTCATTAGTCTTTTTAATCTTAATTGTGCTTAAATTAAATTGTAATTTAAGATTAATTTTATTAGAAAATCTAGTCTTTCTAAATTTAAAAATTTATTTATAACTTGTTATAATTAGAATTTTTAATTTTATGTCTATTCATTTAGACTACATAAAAATTAATATTATTATTGCAATTTAGATGTGTTCTTATTTTGTATTTCTTTGCTCAAGTGATATTTATGCATTTAGAAAAATTTGAAATTTTAGATTATTGATCTTGAAAAGAATTGATTTCAATTACTCTTGAAAAATTATACAAAGAGTACAAAAATCAAAAGGAATGTGCAAAGGTTCGCAAATGTGAAAAAGTGGCACAAAATAAGCCCATTGTAAAAAGATGCACAAAAATGTGTCAAAATTTTGAAAAAGATGCGCAAAGCACCACATGTGGTAATTCTCTTCTTTCTAGATTCTTTCAATTTCTTAATTCAAATTGATCTTATGTTCATTTATATTTCTATTGAACTTTAAAATATAGAATTTTTATTCATCTCTCTTGTAATGATTTTCTTTACCAAAAATGTCTAAATTGAATCATATCTTTGATAAATTCTTCTTACTTACAATGTTATATAACTTCTTAAATTCTATGAATTTCTATGATTTCACTAATGTTATTAGTTTTAGATTGCATACCTTATGTCAATCACTCTTTAGATTAAATTTTCAAATGGATTTCATATAATTACTTACATTTCTTGTCTATTTCTTCTTCACTTTTTATTGTTGTAAAAAAGGGGGAGAAATTATTGTATTTGTATGCTTGTATAATGCTTATATTTTGATTTTATGTCTTTTGACTTGTGGTCTTATCTTGGTCTTTTTTAATTTTTTTTGTTTTTGTTAAAATTTTTGAAAAATAAAAAATTATGTTCTTTGATCAAAATACCTCGTTATTTTCATGTATTCATCAATTCAGGGGGAGTTTAGGAGATTTGCTTAAATTGAAATCATACAAACAATAATTGTTAAGAATCCAACCATTATTGTTCAAATGTGTAGTTTTCTCCTAATAATTTTAGAAGATTTGTATTTGCTCTTGTGTGTACTAACATTTCAGAAAAATCTAACTCCATACTACGAAGACTTCAAATCAAAATTCAGCATGAGATACTTTGTGAATTTGAAGCTTGTATTTTTCTTTGAAATAAACTTGAAAGGGAGTGATTGTAATTAAGTGAATAAAAACATGCACACACACATAAGGAGATCATATAAAATTTATACTGATCGTATGGGACGATATCAGTTCGTACGGAACGATCAGACAGTTATCTCCTATTAAGATCACATAGAACGAATAGGAACTGGGCAGAAAATATTTCTAAGTCCTATTCGTCCAGGACGAAATTAAATATCGTCCAGGACGATCTGCTCTTTGTAAAATTTTCGTCCATATGAAATTAAATATCGTCCAGGATGATATGCTCTCTGTAAAAATTTCGTCCAGACAAAATTAAATATCATCCAGGACGATCTGGCCTCTGTAAAAATTTTGTCCGGACGAATCAATTTTCGTCCAGACGATACAACTGACTTAGAACGGTTTTTCTGCAGTTTTTGGAACCGACCTTGTAACAACCGTTCGTACCAGACAAACTTTGTTCGTACGGGATGATCAGCTTGTACGAAAACATTTCGTGCACATATACAAACAGGTTCATTTCAAGGCTTTTAAGTAATATCGTCTAGGACGATCCACGATCGTACGGGACGATCAACTGCATACAGAATTGAAAACTTGCAATTTTTGGGCAGTTTTTCTTGTCTTTTGTATATATAGTCCAAATTAGACTGCCACCAAATCTTTTTGTCATTTGATCTTTGTGCCTCTTGAGAGAATAGTCAAGGAGAGAGTATAAGAGCGCATTCAAAGGAGGATTCCTACCACTGGAGCGTGAAGGCTTTACTTGGAGTTTAAAGGTAAGAATCTATACTTGTGAATTGGGATTAATTCACTTTTTTCTTTCTTCCTTCTAGATTTCTTATGAGAAGATTTATCAAGGAGATCCGGTTCGCTGCCGACACTTGGAGAGTGTGAACAGCCGAAGGGTTCGCTGCCGACACTTGGAGAGTGTGAACAGCCGAAGGGTTCTCTGCCTACACTTGGAGAGTGTGAATAGCCGAAGGGTTCGCTGCCGACACTTGGAGAGTGTGAACAGCCGAAGGGTTCTCTGCCTACACTTCGAGAGTGTGAATAGCCGAAGGGTTCGCTGCCGACAGTTGGAAAGTGTGAACAGCCGAAGGGTTCTCTGCCCACACTAGGAGAGTGTGAAAGGACGGACGATTCTCTGCCAACACTAGGGATTGTGTAAAAGGACGACGGTTCTCTACCAACACTAGGGATTGTGTAAAAAGATGACGGTTCTCTGCTGCACCGGGTAGTGGTGAAAAGAGTATTTTGTAAAGGCTTCTCCGCCTTGCTGTGGGTGCAAAAGGAGAGTCACTATTGATATTAGTGCAATACTCAGAGGATGCCTTTAGTGAGTGGATGTAGGTCTGGTTTAGACCGAACCACTATAAATCTGGTGTCATTTACTTTGTTGTTTTTACTTTTCCGCATTTTATTTTTGGTTTAAAAAAAAACTCTGTGGTTGAAAAACATTTTCTATAAAAACTTAATAAAAATTTTTATTTCGGTTCAACACATTTTCAAAGAGGGTTTAAATTTTTAAAATACCAATTCACCCCCTCCCCTCTTGGTAGCCTTGGGATATTAACTTAGGTCTAACAACTTATTTACTAGACTCAACATTACTCCCGTTCCTGATCCTGTTCCTCTACACCAGCACTCACCGGTTGATCAGTTGATAGAGAGATTTGATCGTTGGGAGACCCGCTTTGACGCCTACGTTGCTGCATAGGAGCATCAACACATTGAGGATATTGCCCGCTATGAGCCGCACCGCACTGAGGATTTAGCCCGATTTGATAACTTCATTACTCACCAGCAGCTGTAGCTTGACCAGGACATCACCTGGTTCAATGCTCAGTTCACCACACTTGCCAGCTACTTTCAGCAGCCACCTCCACCTCCTCCATCAGATGATCAGGGTCCCTCATTTCTTTAGTCTATGTTTTATGTTGTTTGTTTCCTGTTTTATGTAGTTTGATTTTAGTCTGTTTTTTTTCTCTGTTGTGGTGTTGTCTTTTGTGTATCTGGACCCTCTTTTTGTGATGACAAACGGGGGAGTAGGGTGTGGTAGGAAAAGTTGTTGGGTTTGTAACTTTGAAATTCTAATGAACTTTTTTTAAAATTTTCCTACTTGTGTTTGCCATAATCAAAAAGGGGGAGATTGTTACAAATCTATTTTCATGGCTTATATTTTGATGATTGACAAACACTATTTCTCTTGGACTGCTTGTTACGTCTAACTTTTTCAGGAATCGAAGATCGGACAAACAGACGAAGCCAGTTCAGGATTGCGTAGGTTTAGGGTTGAGTCAGTATGTACTTTTATTTTTCACTTCTTGAGTATACTTGTAATGGTCAAAGAGACTGATGCTAAGTAACACACACACACACTTGAGAGACTTAGAATTTCTATTTTTACTCATATCGGCCAGGACGATATTTACATCGTCCTAGACGATCAGGCTTAAAAATAAAAGGTCTAAATAAGGATTCTTAATTAAGGCAGCCGTCATTAACATATCGGCCTGGACGATACGTGTATCGGCCAGGACGATAAGCTCAAAATAGAAAGAAGTTGCCACCATAGACAATTAAGGTATACTGTATTTTTAAATTATCGGCCAGGACGATCATTGATCAGCGTAGACGAAATTCTCAAATTATGTCTTAATTGATCAGGAAATCAAGGGAGTAATTAAGGATGATTGATACGATCATATCATCCTGGACGATCGAAGGATCGACCAGGATGATCCATTCAAAAACCTTAAGTTACTTCAGGACGATAAATATCGGCCAGCTCGTATTCAGGGCGATGCTCTAGTCGATTTACCTCTAATTTGAACTAATCATCCAAGACGATCATAAGATCGGCCTGGACGATCAAGCAAATTTTAAATCGTTCAGTTTGCATTTAGAGCGATGCTCTGGCCGATCTTCTAAGATTTGTACTAATCGGCCAGGCCGATGTCCATATCGGCCTGGACGATATTGTCGGCAACTTGCAATTAATGAGCTCCTTTGAAGCTCTTCTATTTAAGAACTCTTATTTAACATTTTGGAAGACCTTTGGCTGCTGCCTTGACCTAAGAAGGCCTTGAGGAGAGAAAGAGAGAGAGGGAGAGAGAGAGGATCTTGTGAGGGCGAGCTTGTGAGGGGATTCACAATGGTTACTTCAAGGATCGCTCTTCTTGTTCTTAGTCTAGAGTTTCTCATCCGTGGAAGGGTTGGTAGAGGTAAGGAGTTAGCTTTTGGCTGTGGTTCTCTGCCAGCTTCAGGAGGAAGCAAAAGGAGGTAGATTCTCTGCCTTGTCGTGGTGGCAAAAAGGAGGTACTTTGTAAAGGCTTCTCCGCCTAGCTGTGGGGGCTAAAGGAGAGTCATGTTTGTAGTGCAATACTCGGAGGGCACCTCCGGGGAGTGGACGTAGGTCGAGTTGACCGAACCACTATAAATTTCTGTGTTCTTGTTTTCTTGCTTCCGCATTTATTTTTATTGTGTGATTTTTGTTTATGTGATTTTTATTCTTTGTGAAAAGAAATTTTTAAAATACCAATTCACCCCCCTCTTGGTTAGCTTGGGCCAATTCTATAGGGCTTAACATCCCTAACGAACTTTCAAGTGGTATCAGAGCACTTTCTAGTGTCATCTGAGCACTTTCACCTTTGACTTATGTTGGGTTTGATGCTTAAGCTAAAATAATTAAAGATTTAAAGATTTTTTAAATTAGTTGCTAATATGATGCATGCTAATCGACTCAATTAAAAGTTTGAATTTGAATGAATGCTATGAAATGAAAACTTCCGACGGTCCCGGGCTTACTTCTTAAATTCGTTAAAGTTTCTATGTGAGCTTAAAATTTTTAATTTGATTTAAGTAGAAAAATTTTATTAAGTCCTTAGGAGCCTAAAATCGGATTCCAGGTCAAATCAAAATCAGCATGCAAGTAAAAAGACTAGAAAAACAAGTAGCTCTAATGCGCAATCAATTTAAATCAATCAAATTAAATATATCAAATTGAATGTCATAGGCAAGTGCCCTTATTATTACATCTCAAAATTGTAAGAAAGTAAAGTGGTCGGACACCACTGACAACAACCCGGATTTCTAATCCTAAATCAAATGACTTTGAGATTTGGGATTCTTCTCGTTGTCCATCTCTTCATCTTCTCACGAACATCTTGATTTGTCGATTCCGAATATCCAATGGAAAGAAACTCCCCTTTGAACGGGGTGTTATCTTTCCTCTTTGGATATTTGAAAGGTATCCTAATTTGATTTTGAAATGGAAGAAGACTCTCCCCTTTAGGGATGTCTTCACCTCTTTGGAATTCAAATTGGATATTCATATCCCAATCTCAAGTCGTTTTAAAGAATTTACAACATTATCAAATTAAATTTATATTAAACAAAATGAAAATCTAGACTCGATCCTGCAAGGTTATCCTAATAATCAACAATTATATATAATCCCCAAGCAGTTAATATTTGATCTCAAGCAGTTGATATATTTGAAATTTAAATGCTCAATTAATCACAACACAGAGTGCAATAAGTAAATAAACAATCAATCAATTCTAAGCTAACAACCACCATACAGTTGAAACTCGAAAACCTGGCACACAACGAAAAAGTAAACACCGGCCTAGCCTAAAACTAGAGTTGGTTATCCTAGCAAATCATCTACAGTGTGTGAGTAAGGCTGTGTGGTTTGGGTGTGTCCTAAATAGGATATTTGATTGAAGTTGCTTAAGGTTCTGGTTGGTTGAAAGGCTTAAGGGAATTTTGATGTTTGAGTTTAAATATTAATGACTTAAGGTTAATTTTAAAATTTATTTGATTATTTGTTGGATACCACCTTTATTTCACACCGAGGCCGTGAAGTTTATTTCACCTTCCTTGGGGCTAAGTTAATAGCCTCGTAGGCCTGGGTTACCTAGTGGTACCCGGTATAATTAAATGACTTGATTTGGTTAAAATTTGAAGGTTAATGAATTTTAATTAAAAAAATTTTTGATTGCTTATTTTAAAGTTATTAAGGATTTCTGGAGTTTTAGAGTGATTTTGAGTTTTTATGAATTTTTAGAATATTTTAATCATTTAATTAAGGGGTCAAAATTTAACTTTTTAATTATGCTTAAACTCTGAAATGTTTGCATTTTATTAAAATATTAGACCTCACTACGATCAGTTAGATAGTAATTACACTGAAATCGGATTTTTCTATATTTTATTACAAGGGTTTGAAGTTTTAAATAGTTTTGACCTATAGTTGACCAATCTGTTGACTTTTTGAATTTTTATATATTTCTGAAATTTAATATTTTTAATAAATATTAGAAATTATTATGAGTTGAATGCAAGTGAGTTTGTTCAATTTGGATTTTTCTTGAATTAGTTATGAATTTTCAAAGTTTTGAGTATTTAATGAATTTTTAAAATTACTTAATAAGTGACCCTTTTTATGATTTTGCTCCAAATGAGTTCCAACTCCTTGAAATCAACTCCAAAGGTCAAGGATGACCTAAGGAGAGATTCCCAAGTGTTTGGGAAATTTTTGGAATTTTAAAATATTTTTAATTAATTAAATTAATTAAAGATTGAATTTCATGTAAAATTGAATTAAGTTTTAATTTGATGCCAAATCAAAGGGATTTTAATTTTCATTGATTAACGACTTGATTCTGGTCAGTTAGAGGTCTTAAGCATATTTTTTGGATTTAAATTTGATTTATTACATTTTCCGGAAGGTTTAAGGGTTTAATTAAGGCTTGATCTTAAGAAAATTGATTAGGGGTCTTAATGATATCCAAAACAAGTGAAATTTCTCCTAGTGGTTGTACATGTCACTAAGTTCAACTGTTTGAAGTTTCAACTCAAGGGGAAGTGAATCCTAATTATTAGAATTTCTCTAAGTTCTCTACACATATGTCCTTAATTATTGTCCTTATTGACACAATGTTTAATAGGTCCAAATCAAGGTTTTAACTAACCCTCAAACTTTAACATATAAATAAACACATATAATCAAACAAGTCCTTAGATCTAGGAGAACCTAGACTAAGTGGTGTGTGCTCAACTTAAACATGTAAGAGACGAAATAAACTTGAATAATCAACCATTTAATTAGTGAATAATTAAGGTAATTATCCACTAATCATCCCCATCAAAGCTATTCATTCAAGCTTAATCTAGATTTAAAATTCCAAGGGATCTCTCAAAATGTAAATATTTAAATAAATATAATTTTAAAATAGTTTTGAATTATATATACTTATATATAGAAGACTATACATAAAGATATAATTTTTAAAATAGAATAATTTAAGAATATATTATTGAAATAATTTTAAAAGATTGAGAGATCCTCTGAATTTTCAATGTCATTTGAAAATAAAATTTAATTTTTTTAATAATTAATATAATATTTAATTAAATATTAATTAAATATTAAGATATTCAAATAATTCAAATTAATTAAAATAAACTAAATTTAAAATTTTGAAAATAGTTTCAAATTAAAATATTTAATTTTCTGAAAATTTTGATAAATTATTTATATCTTTCAAAAAAAAAATTTGAATTTAATTTAAAAATCTAAGGTTTGGAGTTAAATACATAGTTTGATTTAATTTTAATTAATTAGTATTCAAAATATTTCTTAAATTAAATAAAATTGAACCTTAAACATTTCTAGAATTTAAATTATTAAAATAGTATTTGAATTTAAGTAATTAAATAATAATTAAATACTTAAATGTTTAAAACTATTTAAAATATACATTATATTTTAAATTAGATTAAAATTTAAGTTAAATTATATATATATATATATATATATATATATATATATATATATATATATATATATATATATATATATATATATATTAAATATTAAAATATATTTTAAATTAAACTTTTTTAATTTTTTTTTAGAATTTTCAAATAATTTAATTAAATTTATTTAGAAGAAATTTGAATTAAAAAAATGATTTTAAAACCATTTTTATCAAAATCCTTGCGGGTGCCACGTGGCGTCATCGGATTGGTCCGATCAAAACACGGAGGCAGCGTTAATAATTGGTGGCGGCATTCAGCCATGTGTCAACCGCCCGTTATCTCACGCGGTTTCACTAATCTGCATCAGCGAATGATTTCCACAGTTCGATCCTCTGCAGGATCCATCCGACAGCGGAGATCATGTCCCGTCGTTTGATATCGGGTAAGAAAGATCAAACAGCAGAGAGTTTATCCCACGGTTCTGATCTAGCGCCCGTGATCAAGCCGAACGACGGTTTGATCAACCGAATGGGATGCGTAACTCAACAGTTCACGGACCGGCTCGATCTGGACCGTTGATCGAGCGATCAACGGTCCAGGAACCATACGCCTGAGCCAAACCACGATAACGCCCTAGAAAATGTTTTATGGCTCGTTCGAGAGATTGACTCGATCGTTTAACTTGAAACTTTAAATATAGCATCCCTAAATGAAGAGCATCAATAGGGATTCACTGTTTCCATTTTAAAAGTGCTTATACGAATGCTAATTTGAGCTAGGTGTTCTAAACTAGGGTTTAGGTTTTACCTTGATTTAATGGACAGTTTGGATCGTTTATTGATTTGTTGCATTTGTAGACTGTCCACGCTCCATTTTGTAGAAGAAAACTCAGCTCCAAAACGCCTGGATCGATCCCTATGAGCCTTTGAACGAAAATCACCTCGGTTCGTCGGGAAGCCTGCCGCCGACGAACTTCTAACGGTGGCATTCGACTATAGCCGTGTGGAGAAGGCCATAGGGATTTGAAATGGACTGGAGATTGGGGTTGAAAAGCTCTAGTTGGAGAGAGAGAGCTATGGTGAGAATGACGGCTCATTCTTCTCGTTTTCCCTATTCAAACGTCCATAGGATCAAGGGACGGATGGGATTGAATTTGGGAGCTCCTAGATGGCTGCCACCTATCCTAGGGGTTGTTGAAAAGTTGTATGCAAGGAATGGCCAAGGACGTCCACGTGTAAAGCTCTCTTGGTCCTCACTTGGGCATGGGAGTAATGAGGGCCCTTTGATCAAGATTGAAAGGCTGTGATAAGTCCTGAGAAGCTTCTAGAGTCCCCTCAAACTGCTGGATGGGCTTGGGATGAATGGAGTGCCATGTCATCCATGGTTTGGGCCCTTTAAAAGCTACCTTGACCATTTGTTGACTGGTTTGACCAGTCAACAGGTACAATCAGCTGACATGGCATGCCAAGAGACTTAATTAGCTTATTGAAGGTCTTGGAGGGGATTAAGATGGAGTAGATTGATTTACTAAGGTTAGTTTGACCACTTTAGCCTCCCCTAACCATTTAGTTGACCATTTGACTGGTCAAACAGTCAACTATGGCTGATGTGGAACCCAAGTGGTAGCTAAACATTAGTTAGATAGACTTCAAGAGCTTAAGGTTAAAATCCTAGAGTTTGAGTGCAAATTCAAAAGATTTGACCCATGAACTGAAGTTTGACTAAGTCAAATTTGATAAGATTTAACTTCAAATAAGTTTGAATGGATTTGAGTTAGGTTTTGAGATGAGTTTGAGAGATTGAATGGGTTAGATAGGTCAAATAAGTTGAAATGACCAATTCAAAGCATTAAAGGGTACTTAGGTCAACCAAGGTTGACTTGGTGAACTAGGTTGACCCAAGGGATGGGTCAAGTCTCGACAGATTTGATTTGATATTTTGAATCTGTTGGAGGTGGTTCCAAGGTTTGGACAGGTTGATATGGTCAAAATGCCTATCTTGATCCTAAAGGGCATATTTGGTCAACCTAGGTTGACTTGGTCAACTAGGTTGACCCAGGGTCCGGGTTTGGGTCCAACAGGTTGGGTTTGATATTTGAAAATTGTTAGAAGAGGTTCCAAGCAATTTGGAAGTCGTTTGGTTTGAAATCGACATTTAGACCCCTAAGGGGTATTTTGGTCATTTTGACCCCTGATCAACTGGGAGTCAAAATAGGTCCAGAAAGATACAGTTTAATGTTCAATATGTCTAGATTAATGGTCCGGAAGTGACTAGAGGCTTTGGTGAAGGCTCTAAGGTCATGATCTACTAGGTAACAGGTCCAATGACATAGGCTGTAAATATTTGAAGGTTTTACAGCCTTTGAATTTTGATTTAGTTTCTAGGGTTAGAGACCTCATAATGGGCTCAAATTTGAAGGGTAGCCTCCAGAGACATGTCTTATCACTTTACAAGTGATGGACTCTGAATCAGAGGTCATTTGATCGGGTTTTGAAGTGTTTGAAAAATCTTTGGAAAAGGACTTTAGGACAGGGCCTTAAGACTTAGGATTTGATTCTGGATTCTGGATTTGGTCTGGATTTTAAGTTTGAATGATTAATATTGAAGTATCCAAATCATTTATAATCATTTGGGTGATCATTAATGATTGGATAGGGTCAGAGCTAACTCACAGGTAGGATCACTATCTGAACTAGACTAGAGTCTGGATTTTGATTGAGGCTTGAATTGAATTGAGATCTAAATTGACTTGAGGTCAGGTTTGATTTGATGTCTAGATTTATTTAAGATCTAAATTGATCATAAGTCTGGATTGATCTATGGTCTAGGTAGCTCCTAAGGCCTAAGAAGATCATAGGGTATGGATCTAGGAGAGTCTTAGGGTCTAGAATAGATCCTAAGGTCTGGAGTCTGGAAGAATCTTAGGACCTAGATGGATCCTAAGGTTTAGATTGGTCTGGAAGAATCTTAGGGTCTAGAGTAAATCCTAGGGTCTGGAGTATAGAAGGATCCTAGGATCTAGAATAGATCATAAGGTCTAGATTCTAGGAGGATCCTAAACTCTAGATTGGTCTGGAGATTAAATTGATCTGGGGTCATGATTGATCTGGAGTCTGGATGGGTCCCTAGTGACCTCATACAAAAATGAGGTCAACAGATATGTTTACGAACATGCTCAATGATAACTATTTATTAGTAAGCATGATAAACTCATGTGTTAAGTTAATGAACATCTAGAAAGTAAAATTTTTTTAATAGATTGATAAGACTCATTTATTTAAGGGTGATAGATACCAAGCGAACTTAACATGAATTGAACACAAAACAAAATATGAACATCTACTATTTTAAACGAACTAAGCTTGAATCGAACTTGAACCAAGTTTGAACAAGTTGATAATAAATGAGATCAAACATGAATAAACACTTGCTCGGCTCAGCTCAAAACGTTTGCAATCCTATATCTTATTTAGCATAGTAGGCTACATTTTAGGCCACATGTTTTATATATTAATTGTATATATTTTTTTTATATTTGAGCAACCCTTTTTATAGGGCTCAAAATCCTATAAATAAAGGATTTTAGGGGTCTTTGGTTCTTTCTCTCTCCATCCCCATTTTTTAGATTATTAGCCCTAAAACTTATACACTAGGCATGTATTTATAGTTCTCAGTACAGTAGATATTAGCAATCAATTCTCCGAGCCTCTCTCTTAGCTCTTTGTACATTGTGCTCTTGCCCGTCCTCTCCTCTTTTCTTTTTTCCTTTTAAGCTGCTTTAGAAGAATGATTCTCATACCACACAATTGATAAATGGTTCAACATGACTCACTTAAGATAAGGATGAGAATCTATTAATAGAATTTTTTAAGTTAAAAAAAAAGATTAATTCTTAGATTAGCTATTATTAAAAAAAATGAACAAATCTAAATTTAACAAAATTCACTAAAAAGATTAGGATGTGAATCTATTTATAGTAATTTGAAAATAAACAGGGTTAATTTTTAGAGTAACCATGATTTAAAAAAAAAAAGGTTAAATCTTATACAATTTAGAAACCTATAGAGGATAAATTATATAAGTAACTTTATCTTGATAGGGGATAATTTTTTATATAAAATATAAAATTTATATATTATATAACTAAATTTCCCCTTAAGTTTTTATTTTTTATTTTTATTTATATATTTTTCCTACTAATAATTTGTTTTCATCGCACACTGATCAACAGCACGCTTCTCTGTCGCCTCTGTCGTGATCGCGTTCGATTGACGGTATTGTCAGCGACTGAACTGACGCGGCAATCTTTCTTCCGACCACCGCCGCCGCTGCAATGGCAAGGATCACTATGAAGTGGTACCCTTCTTTCCTTATCCTGCACGCGCTCTCTCTGGCGATTCTCTGTGCCTCCTCTGCCCACCCAGCCTATGACGACGCCCCGTCGTTTGGAGTTGCCGTTTCCACCGCCGGCCGAGAGGCCGAGCTAGTGGCTTTGAGGAGGGAGGAGTATGACGGCGGGAGGATCATCGACATCTCCCACTACTACAGGGATGACATGCCGGCGTGGGAGTCGGCGGAAGGGGTGGGGCAGTTTCTGAGGCTTCTTAAATCCATGGACAACGGTTCGCTCGCCAATAACTCCGAAATGATGCTTCCCACCCACACCGGCACCCACGTTGACGCCCCCGGCCATGTCTTCCAGCACTATTTCGAGGCTGGGTTCGACGTAGATACCTTGGATCTCGAAGTCCTCAATGGTTGGACATCTTTTTCTCTTGGTCTTGTTTTCTATCTCAACTTCCCTTCGTCTATACTTATGGTCCTTAGCCTTGATTCGTTTCTTTCGTGTGTGATTGTTCAGTAAGGGGAGAGCTTTCTGTATGTCAACTTTATTTTATGCTTCTAGTGATCAATAGTTGTATGCTTTCCATTGACTATCATGCTCTCATTTGGGTGAGGTTGATCAAATAGTCTTATGAATATTGACCCGGTTTATCAAAGTTGCTAGCTATTAGCCCGTAGTACTTGTCCGACCACCCAAAAGTTATTGCTAATAGAACTTGATCATAAAACTTGCTAAGGTATTTTGTCCCCTCCAAACTTATTAAGGGAATTTATCTCGTGGAACTCGTCAATGGAATTTATCTTTAGGAGAACTCGTCATGTGTTGAAGAAGCAAACTTTTACGGATAAAGTTGTTCAATTTGTTATCAATGGAATGATATCATTTACAATAGAAAACTTGATTTAGGATGTATCTAGTCTGGATGATTTATAGTGTCTTGATCATTTTTATAAGGTATTATTTGCTTTGGCTCAGCCTATTCAGTATTAGTGTAAACATCATGGTTTTAGCCCATTTCATGTGACTTCTAAGGAGGTCAACTATTCCAAAAGTGGTTAATTATGAGCATGTTTAACTGTAATTGTGAGAGTTTTGAAAATTAGAATGAGAGATTATATGATTGAATTTTATTTTCTTATTTTATGGAAATAATAAGATGAGAAGTTGTACATAATTAGATATAGAAATAACTATCTTGAAAATAAATAAATTAAAATCACTTTTGAATTCTAAAGTTAGAATTAGCCACGCAACATAAATGGAAGGTTTTATAAAGGGAAGTTATTGCCTATGTATTGTTAGATTGCTGTAGATAGAAAGCTGATGTTCATGAATTACCGGGTGCTAAAGATTAAAAGGTGTTAGCCATAGATGTGTCTCAAGTGTAGAAGAAGCAAACTATGATCGATAAAATTGCTTAGTTTTCCATCAATGAATGCTATAATTTAAAATAGTAAACTTGATTTAGAATGGGTCTAGTGGAATTATTCATATTGCCCTAGACTATATACTATGTAAGATATGTCTGTTTTGGCTCAATGCATCACAGATTATTATAAACCTCACAGTTTTAACCAATTTCATATAACGCCTTAGGAGGTTAACCATCCCAAGTGCGATCAATTATAATCATGCTTAAATGTAGTTTTAAAGGCCTTGAAACATAGAAAGAGAGATTATATGATTGAATTCTATTTTCTTGCTTTATGTAAAAATAAGATGAGAAGTTATACATAAATAAATAAAGAAATCACTATTGTGGAAAAAAATAAATTTAAAAGTTACTCTTTAATTTTGAATTTTATAGTTAACCATGTGACAAATGGAATGTTGTTGTCCATAGATTGCCATAGATGGAAAGTTATTATCCATAGATTGCTAGATTATTGTAGATGGAAAGTGATGTCCATGAATTGCTGGGTTGTTATAGATGAAAAATTGTGTTCAATAGATTTGGGATTATTTACATCCCCTTCACCCTCTCAAGTTAGGTTTTATATGCTATTATGCCCAGCTTATTACTTAGTTTATTAAAACTCATTATTGATAAAGCCTTGGTCAGGAAATCTGCAGTTTGAGAGTTTGTTGAAACATGATTGGCTTAGGTTACTTTATTTTTTTTTTTATATGAAATGTAGGTTTATCTCAATATTTCTACATAATTCTAATTACCAATTGATGCAGGACTACATGCATAATTTGGAAACTTGCACAAAATATTTTAAGATCAATTTCAGATTTCGTTATGAGTGATTAAAACAACAAAATAAAACTAATGAAGGGTCACTTTCGTTTAGGCCAAACTACACAAAAATGCTAAGCGACATCAAAACACGTAGGAAATTTAAATTAGTGCATGCGGGGTAGTTTTCAACATAATCCTTGATTAACAACGAGATCTAAAAGCAATGAAGTAATAAATCCTACGAATACTAGCGGATGGCACTAAGTAGACACAATTTCTTGTTTTGAACAAACTCTCACGAAGAACTTGGAATTCGAAAGTAGAAGAATCAAGGAAGAGAAAGATCACCTTCACGGAGAGACGTCGTAGAAATCCCACGTACCTTCCAAGGATTGTTCCGTCCAAGGCTTGGTGAAATCTTATTGAAGAAACGTCGTGAGATGCAAAGTTAAACTTCAAGTTCCGGATTGGTCTTCCATCTCCAATCGAAGTATGAGCTATGCCTTGCGAGGAGGGTGAAGAGAGAAGGAGAGAGGGGCGGTGGGGAAGAGTGGCCGGCGGGTTGTGAGAGAGAGGGAGGCGGCTAGGGCTAGGGGCGGCTAGGTTAGGTGGAAAAAGGATTTGTGTATTTCCCAAATCTGAAATTATTTTCAGATTTAAGTGAGAATGGAGGAAAAATTCATGAATTTGAATTTCAAATAGCATGCATTAATAATCCCTTAATGGAGCATTAAAGGAGGGGGGCCATGAAGGGGGGCCGGCGACATGTATAGGTGGATGGGGTGAGGGAAAAGAGAGTTATGCGTTTCCTAATTTGCTTTGCCAAATTAATTATGAAAATCTCAAATCCGCTCAAATTCAAAATTTGAAATTTGAAATCTCATTGAAAACTTTCATAATTTGGCGTCGACCAAATTTGGAAACTTACACCTTGAATTTCAAAATCTGAAATTCATGGAGGTGGTATGGGAAATGGCCGGTGATGGTGGAAGGGAGGGGCGGTGGACAGCGGAGAGGCCGGCGGCCAGAGTGGTGGCCGGCGGGATGAATGGGGGAGGCGGGTTTTCTTTGAGGAGGGGGGGATTTTCGGGTGGTGAGTGTAAGAGGGGTTGATTTGTGGTGGTGGAGGAATAGTCGGTGGTGGAAACAGAAGGTAAACGAAGAATGAAGATGGGAAAAACCAAGAGCCACCGGTGGTGACTGTTGGGTACGACGGGTGGCCTCTCCTAGGCTCCACCTAGCTCTCAACCTTTCTCTCAAGCTTTTGCAAAGAAAGCTCCAAGAAGACTAATGCAAGAAAATTGTAATATCATTCATTAACCATGAAAATACAAGAAGGAGGCTATAAATAGCCCATTACAATGTCATAAAAATAAAAGACTAAAATACCCTCGAGGGGCTACAAGACTCAATCCCTCAAGCAAGGGTAAAAAAAGGAAACGTGCAGAAATAAAAATTACATCAACTAAAACGATCATGCTGAAATCAAAAATACATCGGGTACATCGTGGCCGTAGATCTACGGCCACGTCGACGGTATACTTTCCAACTGATGTCCCCATCATTCTCCCGGGGTGGGAGAAAACTCGACTCCGTCGAGTAAGCGTCTCTCTCGTAAAGCTCCAAAGCATCCGGGTCTATCCGCTGCAGCTCCTCGTGGTCTATCCACGTGTCCTCCGATTCAGGTTTTCCTCTCCACCTGATCAAATACCTTCTCCTTCCTCCTTATTTTGTAGAGATAATGTCATCACTCAAAACTGTGTCTACTTTATCAGCCATGTGTAGTTTGGGAATGGTAGGAAGGGGGGGCAAGTTTGGGTTTTCCAATGGTGGGGTTATATCAGGCTGTTGCAAAAATGGGTTGGGTGGATTGAAATCAGGTTCTTCATAAGCTACTAGATCCTCAATGTTAAAGGTCGGGTTGATGTTGAAATCCTCGGGGAGGTCTATCACATATGCATTGTCATTAATCTTCCTTAATATTTTGAAGGGCCCAGCACTCTTGGCGTGTAGTTTCTTAACGGTTCCTTGTGGGAACCGTTCCGGACGGATCCGCACCATCACGAAGTCACCTACTTTAAAAGTTTTAAGTCGTCGTTTTAAATCAGCATATAACTTATAATCTTTGTTGATCTTTTCAATATTTTGTGCAATTTCCTTATGCAGTTCATGCAGATGCAGACTCAGAAATTCTATACCTAGAACTCATAGGAATCAAATCTAAAGGTTGTCTAGGCTTAAACCCGTATACAATCTCAGAAGGACTTAGACCCGTGGTTCGGTTGACAGAATTATTGTACGTGAACTCAGCAGTGGGTAGGATAGTGTCCCAGTCTCTAATATGATCCCCAACCAACGAACGCAGTAGGTTTCCCAAACTTTTGTTAACTACTTCTGTCTGACCATCCGTCTGTGGGTGAAAGGCAGTGGAAAATTGCAGCTTAGTACCCATCTTCATCCACAGGGTTTTCCAGAAGTAACTTGTGAACTTAACATCTCGATCCGATACAATGATTTTGGGTAAACCATGCAAGCGAACAACCTCATTAAAATAGAGCTTGGCAATGTGAGAGGCATCAGATGTTTTGGAACAGGGGAGGAAATGAGCCATTTTGGAAAATCGATCTACGACTACGCATATGGCATCATTCCTTCGCAGTGTCTTTGGCAGGCCTAAAATAAAATCCATACTGTCGTCCTGCCAAGGACAACTAGGCACAGGTAACAGAGTGTAAAGCCCAGTGTTCTGCTTACGTTGCTTAGCTAATTGACACGTGTGACACCTAGCAACCATTCTACCAACATCTCTCTTAAGGCTTGGCCAAAAAATACGGTACTCAACGGTCTCAATCGTCTTATCTCTCCCAAAATGTCCAGCGAGGCCCCCAGCGTGAAGTTCCCACACAAGAAATTCCCTAAGGGAAGTGCGAGGTATACAAAGCTTTTGGGCTTTGAAAAGGTAACCATTGTCCAAGAGGAAATCGTCCACGAGGCGGGTGCTGCCCGTGGACAGGGAAGAATAAATTTCTTTGAAGTCTGGGCACTCAAGATAATCCATCTTCATCTGATCAAAACCCACGACTTCCGCTCTCAATTCAAGAGTAGTCATCATCCGTCGGCTGAGAGCGTCAGCAGCCTTATTCTCGACCCCTGCCTTGTGCCTAAGAGTGTAAGTGTACTCTTGAAGAAATTCTACCCATCGGCCATATCGGGCATTAAGTTTCTTTTGAGAATTAATGTATCTCAAAGCCTCGTGATCCGAAAAGATGACGAACTCTTGCGGGAGCAAGTAGTGCCGCCAGTAGCGAAGGGATTGGATCACGGCGTAGAATTCCTTATCGTAAGTGGAGTAACGCTGCCTAATTTCATTCAGCTTCTCGCTGAAATATGCTACCGGGTGACCCTCCTGGGAGAGGACTCCTCCAATTTCGACCCCCGAAGCATCGCAGGTCACTTCGAAGACTTTAGAGAAGTCAGGAAGTCTCATCACTGGGGCTTCCACCATTCGTTTCTTAATCTCATCGAATGCTCTGGTGGCAGCCGGGGTCCAATAAAAATCACCCTTCTTAAGACAATCAGTGATAGGAGATACTATGGTGCTGAAATTTCGGATGAATCTCCTACAGAAGGTAGCTAACCCGTGGAAGCTGCGGACTTCCCGGATATTCTGAGGGACGGGCCAGTCAACTATGGCTCTAACCTTCTCGGGGTCGGCAGAAACACCTTGTGCAAATACAATAAAGCCCAGAAAGATGACTTGGTCTACGAGGAAAGTACATTTCTTAGGATTGGCATAAAGCTGTTCTTTCCTCAAGACATCACAAACTTGCCTAAGGTGGTCAAGGTGCTGATCAACGGAATGGCTATAGTTAAGAATGTCATCAAAATAGACGACAACAAACTTACCCATAAAGGGGCGCAACACCTGAGTCATCACCCTCATAAAAGTGCTAGGGGCATTACTCAGTCCAAAGGGCATGACTAACCACTCATAAAGACCATCTTTCATTTTGAACGCGGTTTTCCACTCATCACCGGGTCGGATCCGGATCTGGTGGTATCCACTCTTAAGATCACTTTTTGAGAATAAAGTCGCACCCGTCATCATATCGAGCATGTCATCGAGCCTCGGAATAGGGAATCGATATTTGACAGTGATCTTGTTGATAGCGCGGCTATCAACACACATTCTCCAAGTCCCGTCCTTCTTAGGTGTGAGAAGGGTCGGTACCGCACAGGGACTAAGACTCTCCTTAATGAAACCTCGCTGCAGTAACTCGTCAACCTGCTTCTTAAGCTCGGCATGTTCCGAGGGGTTCATGCGGTAGTGGGGCAGGTTTGGTAGGGAGGCTCCAGGGACGAAGTCTATAGCATGCTGAATGTCTCTAAGCGGTGGTAATTGATCTGGGAGATCATCGGGAAAGACATCAGCATACTGTCCTAAAATTGGCTGTACCTCCTCAGGAAGGGGATCGTCAGATTCAGCGGAAATCTCACGGCCAACTAAGGAAAACAGAGGGGCGCCTTGGGAAACTTCAGTAATCAGAACCTTGGCGGTGACAAGGTTCACGCCCATTTTGGATTTGGCTGGGTTGGATTTCATGGTATCCGTAACCCGGGGTTGTGATGGTAAGAGCTTAATCTTTTTGCCCACATGTTCAAACATGCAGGTGTTTGAACGACCATAAATGTGGACATCGTTATCGTAGATCTAGGGGCGACCTAGCAAAATTTGTCGAACATTCATTGTCAGCACATCACACCAGACATTCTCCTTATAAGTGGCAAAGGAGATGGGTACGTGGCTTCGCTCCTTCACCTCCAAGGCGTTGGAGTTGACCCACGATACCTTATACGGGTTGGGGTGAGGAACGGCAGACAGACCTAATTGGGATACCATGCTGGAGGAAACAGCATTAATGCAACTACCACTATCCACGATGACTTTACAGTTTTTGTCTTTGATTTTGGTGTAGGTATGGAAAATTATGGTCCTACGCCAGTCATCAGTAAGTGTCAGGTGTGATAGTGCACATCTCACCACGCAGATGGGAGAGGTATCCGACTGTCGAAGGCAACTGAGGACCGTAGTGTCGTCCTCCTCCTCGAAGTATTCGCCTTCTTCTTCAAATTGGTGGACCTGATCAACCTCGGGCTCGAGATCGTCCTCAGTTACTTCCTCAACAATCGAAACCTTGTAAAGACTGGAGCACTGAGAAGCGATATGCCCATACCCCTGGCATCGAAAGCACTTGGTTTCGGGACTGGACCGAGGGGCATCCGTGGTGGGAGGCTTACTTCTAGAATCAGATCTAAGTGCAGGTGGACCCGTGGGTGGTCGGGTCGTGCTCCCCGGAGTAGGTCGTGAAGCAGGAGGGTGCGAGGTGGAACTACCGGCTGGTCTAAATGAAGGTCTAGAGTCATGAGATCGACTCGGATGCTGAGGACGGAATTCCTCCAAATCAAGCACTAGGCTGTAGGCGTTTTCCAGAGTAGTGATGTTCCGGGCAAAAAGTTCGTTGCGCAAATCTTCCCGCAGACCAGTACGAAACATCGACAAAATTTGCGCAGGGGTGGTTGAGGTCTCCCCTTTGCAACAAATCAGGTAATCATCGAAGGAAGCAATGTAATCCTTAACGGGTTTGCTTCCTTGGGTAAGTCGGTTCCACCTGTCAAGGAGTCTACGGAAGTACGAAGGAGGTAGGTACTTCTGTTTAAGTTCACGTTTCATGGACGCCCAATCAGTAATGGGGTACTCGTTGCGGGACTCCCTAAGACTTTCTAAGTTCAACCAGAATTGGCTAGCCCTACCAATAAGCTTCATCTCCGCGAACCTAACCTTTCTGGCTTCAGAAATATTATACCACTTGAAGAAGCTATCCATGCCTTTGATCCAATCAAGGAAGAGTTGTGGATCTAAGGTGCCATCGAAAGTGGGTGCTTCTACCTTGATATTCTTCATCAAGTGAATGTCGGGGTCATGGTTGGTGTCGTGTATGTAATGAGGATTTCGATAAGGGGCACGTGGGGGCCCATCATCTTGAAAAGTATCATCCCCATACATGGAAGGTGGCCTAGAAGGCGTGTAAAGGGGTGCGTGGTTCCTACCTCGTTCTAGGTTATCGAATCTATCAGTTGTCTGTCGCCGAAGTTCCGCTAGGTCAGACTGGTTTTCCTTAAGTTGCTGACTAATCGCGCCCATTTGTCCTACCAACAGGTCTAAAGTCCTGCTAAGTTGTTTCGGGTCCATTTCTAAACACTATGGGGTACTTAGAAGGTTTTCTAGGAAGTGGACAGCAAACCTACAGCAGGGAAAACACTATATCGGGACTCTAAATGGTGCTGGAAACTCACGGACAGCAAACTACAACGAAGGTTAAGGTTCTATATGCAAATGCTGAAGTGGGGAAGTGATTGACAACCCTTAGGGACCTAAACGGTGAACCTACATCACGCTATATGTTGCAGGAAATTCTGGACAGCAAGCATAAAATAGGTTTTAACATGAATCTAACAATGTTATGCATGCAGAAACTTGAACAAAAGTTAGGTAACACCCTAGGAAGTATTCTAGAAAGAAAATCCTAGCCTAACCATGCTCTGATACCAGATGATGCAGGACTACATGCATAATTTGGAAACTTGCACAAAATATTTTAAGATCAATTTCAGATTTCGTTATGAGTGATTAAAACAACAAAATAAAACTAATGAAGGGTCACTTTCGTTTAGGCCAAACTACACAAAAATGCTAAGCGACATCAAAACACGTAGGAAATTTAAAGTAGTGCATGCGGGGTAGTTTTTAACATAATCCTTGATTAACAACGAGATCTAAAAGCAATGAAGTAACAAATCCTACGAATACTAGCGGATGGCACTAAGTAGACACAATTTCTTGTTTTGAACAAACTCTCACGAAGAACTTGGAATTCGAAAGTAGAAGAATCAAGGAAGAGAAAGATCACCTTCACGGAGAGACGTCGTAGAAATCCCACGTACCTTCCAAGGATTGTTACGTCCAAGGCTTGGTGAAATCTTATCGAAGAAACGTCGTGAGATGCAAAGTTAAACTTCAAGTTCCGGATTGGTCTTCCATCTCCAATCGAAGTATGAGCTATGCCTTGCGAGGAGGGTGAAGAGAGAAGGAGAGAGGGGCGGTGGGGAAGAGTGGCCGGCGGGTTGTGAGAGAGAGGGAGGCGGCTAGGGCTAGGGGCGGCTAGGTTAGGTGGAAAAAGGATTTGTGTATTTCCCAAATCTGAAATTATTTTCAGATTTAAGTGAGAATGGAGGGAAAATTCATGAATTTGAATTTCAAATAGCATGCATTAATAATCCCTTAATGGAGCATTAAAGGAGGGGGGCCATGAAGGGGGGCCGGCGGCATGTATAGGTGGATGGGGTGAGGGAAAAGAGAGTTATGCGTTTCCTAATTTGCTTTGCCAAATTAATTATGAAAATCTCAAATCCGCTCAAATTCAAAATTTGAAATCTCATTGAAAACTTTCCTAATTTGGCGTCGACCAAATTTGGAAACTTACACCTTGAATTTCAAAATCTGAAATTCATGGAGGTGGTATGGGAAATGGCCGGTGATGGTGGAAGGGAGGGGCGGTGGACAGCGGAGAGGCCGGCGGCCAGAGTGGTGGCCGGCGGGATGAATGGGGGAGGCGGGTTTCTCTGAGGAGGGGGGGATTTTCGGGTGGTGAGTGTAAGAGGGGTTGATTTGTGGTGGTGGAGGAATAGTCGGTGGTGGAAACGGAAGGTAAACGAAGAATGAAGATGGGAAAAACCAAGAGCCACCGGTGGTGACTGTTGGGTACGACGGGTGGCCTCTCCTAGGCTCCACCTAGTTCTCAACCTTTCTTTCAAGCTTTTGCAAAGAAAGCTCCAAGAAGACTAATGCAAGAAAATTGTAATATCATTCATTAACCATGAAAATACAAGAAGGAGACTATAAATAACCCATTACAATGTCATAAAAATAAAAGACTAAAATACCCTCGAGGGGCTACAAGACTCAATCCCTCAAGCAAGGGTAAAAAAAGGAAACGTGCAGAAATAAAAATTACATCAACTAAAACGATCATGCTGAAATAAAAAATACATCGGGTACATCGTGGCCGTAGATCTACGGCCACGTCGACGGTAGACTTTCCAACTGATGTCCCCATCACCAATGCACAAGGCTAGAGACATATTATTGTCTACATAATTCTAATTACCAATGAAACATGGAAGGTGCTCTGATATCACACAAGAAGAATAAGATGGGGAGCATTTGATTCTAATTTCAGTTTTTAAAATGTAAGGCTGGGATGCCACATAATTGATGATGACAGCCACATCGCCTATGATATGTTGGAAATGGGCTGTTCCTAGATGATCATAGACGCTGTGACAACTATCTGGTAAAAAAACATTTCACTATATAGCAGTCTCGATGTGATGAATGTGCCAATTGATTGTAAAAGATCCTTGGCATCCAACTGTTTACTTATTTTGGTTGAATTCAGAAACTTCTCATGTACCATTCTTTTGTAGGAAAGGGACAAAAGCAGGAAATATCTTTGATATCCCTTTATAAATCATGAAGTCATAAATTGGTTATTTGATGCATGACCTCAACTATTATTTTAAGGCAATAGGACAATGGAGATCAATATTATCATATATGGATTTATTCTCACTATTTTGTACTTCATTTGTCTTGAACTAGGTTTGGGTTCTTGTATGCAGTAAAAATATCCTTAATAGATTTAGGGTCTAATTTGCTCAGGTGTTGAGAATGAATGTGATTGAAGATTGCACACCAATAGAGTTTTGGAGGAAGAGAAGAAATGATTTTGGTTTTGGCAATGAGTAGAGTTCGGATTGAATAGGAATTTGAAATTTAAGTACTCTTGTTGATATTCTATTGATGAGATATGTTACCATTAGGATAGCTTCTCCCCAAAGACACCAATGTCAGTGCTAGCAAGATCGATTGGTTCAGCCAACCAGGTCAGCAATCAGCTCAATTTGGGTTTTTTTTGTTTTATTGTATTGGTAGCTATCCTAGTCATCAGTAGGATTAGCTCTTATTTTATCCTAGTCATCAAGGGACTCAATTCTTATAAATAGAGCTTTCTGTTTCTATTGTAAGCAGTTTTTTATTAGAAATAAAATTTCAGAGTTCTGTTTCTCTGATTTCTTGCATGTTTTGTATCCTGGAATGACTTCCAGGTGTTGGCCACTCCTCATCATCCTTTCCCAACAGCCTTTGGTGGTTGTTCTCCCTCCACCAGTTCTTAAGGACAGCAGCTCCTTCCTCCTGCTGTCCAGGTGTCCTCCACTGCTTGCTCCAACCCCAAGAAAGCCATGTTCTGTTGTTCCAGAAGCCTTCATCTGCCTGCAAACTCATCAAGAACAATCTCCTGCTCTCCCACAGCTCTCATACGCCAGCAACCACCACAAAAACTCCTCTTCAGCCACCCGTCTAGCCTTCAGCTACCAGATTCCACCAGCCCTGCCGCCGATCCTTCTTCCAGAGCCCCCAGGTCCCCACCTTCACATCAGCAGCCCTTTCTTTCTGCTGTCCGACCTCCAGCCCTTCAGAACTACCCAACCAGCAAGCAGCCAGGAATTTTTCTCATTCCCTTTCCTTCTGTGTTCCTCCTTCCGGCAGTCAAGAAGTGTTGTCAAGCCACCAAGAAGGCTGCTATAACTTCTCCAAACGGCAAGGTCTTCCTCCCGGAAGACCTTGCGGTCCACTTCCTAGTTCTCTAAATAACTAATCTTGCCACAATTTCAGCCGCTGTACCCTGCTTCTGGTGCAAGAATTCTGCAACAAGGATTTGTTGTAATCTTCTAGCATTCAAGATGGCCTTTCATTACTAGTTCTAGGTTAGTTGTCTTTTTTCTGTCTTGTACAACTATTCTGGTGTTAGACACTTAAAAATATTTGTGGAGAATATTAATGATCGAGCCAGCTATAAGATGCATCTTTTTTTTTTCTTTCAATATTCCCATTTTGCTGAGGGTATTGACATAGGAATTTTGTTGATAATACATTGATGTAGGAGATAATTTTTGAAGGCAAATTCAAAGTATTCTTTGCCATTGTCAGTTTTTATAATTTTTACTTTGTACTAAAATTGAGGGTAGATTATGATGTTGAAATTTTTAAAATTTTCTTCCTTTTTTAATTTTACTTTCATTAAGAAAACCCAAATGAGATAAATATAATTATCGATGAAGGAAGTAAACTATACAAGATGCTACTGCTGGCATTGTTGGTGTTCCTAGACATATTAGAGCTCTCTAACCATAGATCCTATGTCGTTAGCAAGCTACTATTGGTGCTAGAAGCTCATCTATGTTGGCGAACTTATTAGTATGCATGGGGAGGGAAGAAGGGGGTTTTAAAACCCTGTCTTGCATACTTTGGGTTTCAGAGAATAACCTTGGTAGTAAATACCAAAGTTTATAACAAACTCTAAAAAAATACAAAGATGTTTTAAGCCACGTAACAATGACAACAACATCAAGCCTTTATCCTAATACAGGAGGTCGATTATAATAATCTTTTTTTCTCCATTCTGTCTTGTTAAGAGTCAAATTCTCATTTAAATATAATAAAGAATTTTCATTTTTAATATTTTCTAACCAAGTCTTTTTACGTCTACCTCTATCTTTCTTAACATAAGTCAAATCTAATACATCTACTATCCAAACTGGGTCATTGAATGACTACCATTTTATGTGAGCAATGAACAAACCATCTAAGGTGACTCTCTCTAATCTTATCTTCCACCGGAGCTACTCTAACATTTCACGTATATGCTCGTTTTGTATCCTGTCTCTAAGAGTAAAGTCACTCATCCACCTGAGCATCCTCATCTCCACAAAACTTAAGTTAATTATATACTTCTCTTTTAATGGCCAACATTCTGCACCATAAAACATTGAAGGTCTCACGACAATCTTATAGAATTTTCCCTTAAGTTTGATGGGTACTTTTCTATCACACAACAAGCTATGGGCTCCAAAAATTCGGCCTCAGCCTCCGCCCGCTTTTGCTTTTTCTTTTCGGGGGAGTTTTAATAGATTAAGTTATGGGGTAAATTTTAAAAGGCTGATGGGTTTGTAGATAAGACACTACCCAGAGGTTTCACCCTCATTTTGCGAGGACTTTATAATCTGAGTTCTGGTTTCCTATAGGCGCAAGCCCCTATAGTTAATTACCCCTCTCGATAACGGGAGAGAACTTTTGATTAAGGCTAGTCGTCAATCAGATATGTAGATAATACGTGTTATCTGGCATATAGTAGCAGCATGGGCTTGGATTTGGGAATTAGGTTTGAAGTTGGGAATTTGAAAAGTTTGATATTTAAAATTGAAAATTTCACCATCTTGCACTTAAAGTGGATGGTGGGGGAATTGATGATGGACTCGATCAAGATCCCTTGGTTCCATCGTCTTGGGCCAACGTGGTCCCTAGTCAACTTAGTCAGAGGAGGTAGTCGATCCAACCTGACAGAAGGATCCTTGTCGGCAGCCATGGGTTGCTTTGTCCAAGGGTACCTTGTAGACCTGGGGTGAATGCTTGTCTAAGAGAACAAATTTGAATCCAACTTAGTTAACAGAGGCCTTTGTGCCCTATCGATTATATCATATTATTTATATCTCAAGGATTTGATGCCACTAAGAAACATGTTGGCTCTGGCCATAACCGATATTTTGTGGTGCCATTTGGCGGCAAAATCACTCGGTTCAAAGGGTCCCAAGTCATAACCGTTTATCCTGCGGTGCCATTTGGCGGCAAAATTGCCGGTTAGAGGACACGTACCGCGTTCTTACTGGCAGGAGATTGTTTGAGAATGGATCATAGTGATATTTTCGACTAGGCATTTAGCTCTATGTGAGCTAATTTATATTCAAATTTATCCAACTCGGCAAACTGTTGCGGAGGGTGGATGGATTTTGTTTTAAGTATTTGATAGTATTGAATTTCAATTTTAAATATTTTAATTTTGAATGATTTTTTAATTTTGGTGGGTGTTTGGGTAGCATTTTTAATCACTTGAAATGGACCCCTCCGGTTGAGATTTTTTATTCAACACAATCATCATCGGGGTGTTCGGGGTTATTTTTATTTGTGAGAACCTTGTCGACTCTATCACATTATCGACAGATGATGCTATCAAATATTTCTGTAATTTAATTTTTATTTGAACAATAGTATATTTTAATTTCTTTTCTTTTCTAGCTATCTAATGATGGGAAATCATCCAATGAATATGGTAGGTTGTGCATAGGGCTTGGTAGACCTTGGTTTGTTGGCTCGATTGGTCCTTTGGATGCTGCTGGTTCACGGGTAGTTGTTTGGAGCCTTTGGTGATAAATGGAGAAAGTTGGGGTTGAGCTAATTCCCTTAGTTGTTTGAGCTGAAGTTTAGTAGCTCGTTAATGTTCAAAAGGTGGCTCATTATGAAGAATTCAATTTTGGGGTGGACTTGTCCCTTCTCCTTCCCCTTTCTTCTTGTCTCTTGGGAACCCGTGGCTTGTTTTAAATGATGGCTGAATTCTGTACCTTGAATTCATGTGGGGTTGCTGTTTCCAAGCATTGACTTCTTGGCTCCCTCATCGGCTGCTGGTTTTCCAAGCCTGAGGAAGTTTCCCGTGGCTTTGGCGCCTTGGTTCCGTGCGGCCTCCTTGATTCCTGTGGTTGCTCCTTCGGTTTCTTAAGCTGGGATGTTTTTTCGTGAAAAGTAAATGGGAAATTCCATAAACTTGGTTCTTGGGTTATTGTGGAAAATTAATGTATGTGACTAATGGTATTCTCCTATCTTGCCTATAAATATGAGAAGTTGTTGTGAAGGAAGGGAGTTGATTATTTGAGTATATTTGCTATTGACCTGCGGGTTATTGGAAAAGCTTGCGAGCTTGTTCCATTCTTCTTTCTCATCCCCTCCAGAAATCTTGCGAGCTCTTTCCAACCTTTCTTCTTGGCTTCTAACATCTTTCGTCTCTCCGCAAGTTCCACTCCATCTATATCCTTCTTCTTGAGCTTTGGTGGTGATTGTTGGTTGACTTGGAAGCATTTGTTGGGAGAATTGGACGATCTTGTAGTGGTGGACCATTGGTTTGCTAGCCCTATGCACTTATCTTATTTAACATACAATTCGATGCATGTGAGGAACCCGCTCTGACGGTTGTCTGAGGATAGCGTTGTTTTTTCTTTCTTTGTTTCCTTAAAATCTCTTAGTGTTTTCTTGTTGGATTTTGAATGTTTTAGTTGTTTGCTACTATTTTAATAGAACCTGGTTTAATTTCTATCCATTGTTCTCTTTGTGTCGGTTTTCTTGCTTGCGTGTTTACATCAACAGAGGATCAGGTTTCATAGGCTTTATGTCTTTATTATTGAATTCTTTTGATTATAAGCTTTGAAGACGTAATATGAATGCATTAAAACAAATATACTAGTCTCAATCGTATATTTGTTTGATGGTTCGAACCCTATCGACTCCTATTGATTCGCATAGAAAGATCGGGTTCGAACTTAACTTCACTTATTGACCCACTCAGCATCCCTAGACGTCACGTGTGTACTTATAGCACGCTCGGCAGGGCTCATGTGGGTGTTTTGGGGCATTTTATAATTATTTGATGAACCTTGTCAACTCCTATCTACCTGCTTAGGAGGATCGGGTTCAAATTTATTGACTCGCACAGCATCCATAGATGTCACATGTATCCCTACAACATGCTCGTTGGGGCTCATGTGGGTTGTGATTGCATTTACCCATTTTGTGTACCTATGTGTATACAAATTATGGTGTTTGTGCGGGGATACTTTAAATATTTATGAATGACTTCTGTCCGCTTGCATAGATGTTACAGATCCAGTGGCATGTTATAGCAGCTAATGGATTGAGTTGTTTGCTGCTTTGTTCAGGCAGACTGTCGTGCACTATTTGTCGTTTTCTGCAAGTGAATTTTAGTGCACCAACGAATCTCCTGCTTTATATTTGTTGATGCTTTGCATTCATTATAGTTCTTTCATATTTGCTTGCAGATAGTGTACTATGTGTATAATGAGTTTCCTACAGTAACTCGTAGGATCTTGCGCTTGTTGTAGTATTTTAATATTTATATGTAGAAAGTATATTGGATGCATGACCACTGTTCATCAAGAAACTTGTAAGCCTCAATAATCTTATCCAACTCGATGTTCAAAACCTGAATGAACTGAGATTCACTCATTACATAATGATTTGATCTGGCTTTCTCTTCCCAAAACTCATTAAAATTTGTAGGCAACACCCAATGCCTTGTAGTTCGAAGTTGATGGCCACTGTCTTAAACTAACAATCGCGGCAATCGAAGATACTTCGAACAATCTAAGATAGTTGTGGGAGGTACCCATTACTAAAATATTTGTTGTAGTTTTTTTTTGAGATGACTGGAATGACAGGTATATTTTTATATCTGTAATTGTGAGTTTAGGTCTTCAGACTCTACAGTAATCTTTGACAATATATTTGTGAAATATTGATCATTAGCTCCAGTGGGCATGATGCAGTGTATGTTGACATCTACTTGAATGCATCTAGATGTATCACGTTGTTACTTTCACTGCATTTTGAATCCCTTTGGCTGTAACTGACATGCTGAATGTGGATCTTCTAGTGTCACTCGTAGGCATTTATATTTGGTGTAATTATGATGCATTTTATTCGCGGACGGTAGATTGGATGCATAGGGGCCTTCCACGGTAGATTATGGGTACTTGCATTTGTTGTGTATTGCCCTCCCTCACTTGCAATGGATCTGCACATTCATCCTTTTCACTTAGACGAATTTCGTATTCATTTCTCCTATTTAGAATGAATTTCAATTGTTCTATAATATAGTTAAGGATCTCCAATTCTTCCACCAATAATATTGTGAATCTTGAGAATAGAGTTCCTTGCGGCAGGAGACAATTGGTGTAGTATAATTCATACTTTAAAATTGCGCAATTAGAGGCACTCCTTTACGTAATTCAGCCCCCAAGTGCCTCATTGCCTAAGAAATTTTGGGTTCATGTGAGGCTTACACCTCACGGGCTGAGGCGCGCCTCTAAGGCGCTATTACGCAATTATATGTGAGGCGTATGCCTCTTAAAATCGGGTCCCACCTACTTAAAATTATTTATTTCTTTTAATCTTCCATTCGGCTCTAACTGAATCGAACGAAAATCTCTTGCAAGCCCTCTTCCGTTCGCAAAGCTTCTGCTCGGCTACGCTCAGGATCGCTTTCTGCCGCCTCTCCCGCCAACGCCACCTCTCGCCGGTGAGCAAGAAGGGTCCGGCCGGCCTCTACAAGCACTCCATTATTGGTTTTAGGTATTTTTTTTAGTTCAAGGAAAGTTTTTTCAAGTTATAAAAAATCTAGGGTTTTCTATTTTTTGAGATTTTTTGTATGTTTTCGCATTTGTGCATTAGGAAATATGGTTGGGGCAAGGAAAAGACAAATACGTAATTTTTGGAAATACAATGTACAAGTTGATATTGGAGGCGGCGAGAATACGTATGTGTATTTAAAATGCAATTTTTGTGATAAGGTGGTGAAGGGAGGAGTAACTCGCATGAAGGAACACTTATCCGGCTCACATAAGAATGTAACACCTTGTGCGAATGTTCCGAATAACATGGAGGAAATTACAACTTATATGAAAAAGAGTACGACGACCAAACTTTTATAACAGGAGCAATTTGATGAAATGGTCAAACATAGTGCTTACTTCGGGAACGAGAGTGGAAAGGGATCGTCCTCCACTATATATAATAGAGGTGCAAGGGGTTCTATGGACCAGTATGTGACTAATCCAGGAGAGGATAGAGGACAAGCACAGATGATATGATGTAGACAAAGGGGGGGTCAACTCATGTAAAAAATAATTAGATTTTTGGCTTCCCTTGAGTCTACTAGCTCAATCAAAATTGAGCTGAAATTTTAGCTCATTTATGAGCTGGTCTTTAGTTCACTTATTGAACTAAGGGTTAGCTCATTATTAGCTATGATTTTAGCTCATAGTTATCTCATATTAAATGTTCTTTTTATGCTATTTATGTTTGTGATCATGTTTGTCTCTTGGTATTCCAAAGGCTTGGAATTCCAAACCAGCCTTTGGAATTCCAAGATTTACTTTTCCCATGAGGTGGCTCCTTGGCTTCCTCTATGGCCTTTAGTATTTTGTGCATTTGCCCCCTTGGATTCCGGCCGGCTGCTGGTTTTCCCGTGCCTGGGCTCTTTCCCGTGACCGTGCCCCTTGGTTCCGGGCGGTCTCCTAAGTTCTCGTGGATGCCTCTTCGGTTCCTTGGCTTGGGATGTTTTTTAGGTATTTTAATGCTATGTGATGTTTAGTATTCCTATGTGAATTTATTAAGTGTCTCTTGGCATTCCTCTTTCATACCTATAAATATGGGAGGATTTGTAATGTTTGAAAAAAGAGAATGATATGTTATTTTTGGAAAAGCTGTAACCTGCGGGTTTGCTTCGGAAATCCTGCGGGCTCTTTCCACCCTTCTTTCTCATCCCCTCCGGAAATCCTGCGGGCTCTTTCCACCCTTCTTCTTGTCTTCTAACCTCTTTCATCTCTCCGCAAGTGCCACTGCACCTGTATCCTTCTTCTCTAAGTGAAACAACTTTAGGGTGTCGTCAAGTGATTGAGTCAAGTTTGTAAGTCGGTTAAATTTTGCAAGAGTCATTGTTGTAAGTCTTTTGATTTCTAGTTTTTACATTTTATTTGAAATGTAAGAGTTTATTCTTCCCCTTCTTCTTCGTCGTTTCGTCGTCGTTTCGGTTTTTTATTAGTCTTGCTGCCTGTGGGCGAAGGCTATAGGCTCCCCTATATTTTTTGCCCGCATCATTTGGTATAGGCTCCCCTATATATTTTTAATTTCTTCTTTTTAGTTTTATTGTAAGAGTTCGTTCTTCCCCTTCTTCTTCGTTTTTGCGTCGTCGTTCCGATTTTTTATTAGTCTTGCTGCTTGTGGGCGAAGGGTATAGACTCCCCTATATTTTTTGCCCGCATCATTTGGTATCAGAGCAAGTTAGGAAGTCCTAGGTTTGTGATTTGTCAAGTTGTAGTTTGTCAAATTTGTAAGTCTGTCGTGAGTCCTATTGTGAGTCTTATAATTTTTGAGTCTTTTTTGAGTCTGTCAAAAAATGGAAAATACTAAAAATATGGCTATATTCAAGGAAGAAAGCGATCAAAATAATCATGATGTCCCACTTCCATTGAACAGATGAATTTCTACAGAAGGTGACTCAACGGATCCACTTCAAGATCGTCTATACAAGCTTCAGTATCACATGTTCCTATGTGATAAAAAATTTGAGAAGTACAAAAGGTATTTACAACAACAGTTCGAAAAGGAAAATGAAGAAATTTTGAAGAGATTTGGTGAGAAACTCAAAGAGTTGGATGAACAATATGCACCTCCTCAAGAGAATCAACAACCAACTCATCAGGAGCTGAGTTCGCAAGAAGGGGAGTTTGATGTAGACAAAGGTGCGGTCAACTCATGTCAAAAATAATTAGATTTTTGGATTCCCTTGAGTCTACTAGCTCAATTAAAATTGAGCTAAAATTTTAGCTCATTTATGAGCTGGTCTTTAGTTCACTTATTGAACTAAGGGTTAGCTCATTATTAGTTATGATTTTAGCTCATAGTTATCTCATATTAAATGTTCTTTTTATGCTTTTTATGTTTGTAATCATGCTTGTCTCTTGGAATTCCAAACCGGCCTTTGGAATTCCAAGATTTACTTTTCCCATGAGATGGCTCCTTGGCTTCCTCAATGGCCTTTAGTATTTTGTGCATTTGCCCCCTTGGATTCCGGCCGGCTGCTGGTTTTCCCGTGCCTGGGCTCTTTCCCGTGACCGTGCCCCTTGGTTCCAGGCGGTCTCCTTGGTTCCCGTGGATGCCTCTTCGGTTCCTTGGCTTGGGATGTTTTTTAGGTATTTTACTGCTATGTGATGTTTAGAATTCCTATGGGAATTTATTAGGTGTCTCTTGGTATTCCTCTTTCATACCTATAAGTATGGGAGGATTTGTAATGTTTGAAAAAAGAGAATGATATGTTATTTTTGGAAAAGCTATAACCTGCTGGTTTGCTTCGGAAATCCTGCGGACTCTTTCCACCCTTCTTTCTCATCCCCTTCGAAAATCTTGTGGGCTCTTACCACCATTCTTCTTGGCTTCTAACCTCTTTCGTCTCTCCGTAAGTGCTACTCCACCTGTATCCTTCTTCTCTAAGTGAAGCAACTTTAGGGTGTCGTCAAGTGATTGAGTCAAGTTTGTAAGTCGGTTAAATTTTGCAAAAGTCATTGTTGTAAGTCTTTTGATTTCTAGTTTTTACATTTTATTTGAAATGTAAGAGTTTGTTCTTCCTTTTCTCGTCTTACTCGTTTTCGTCGGTAGAAGTCCAGTCGGAGTTTTTTTTAATAGTCTTGCTGCTTGTGGGCGAAGGGTATAGGCACCCCTATATTTTTTGCCTGCATCATGATGCCTGCGGCTGGAACCAGAGAGGGTTGACGGCAGGTTTGCATTGATATTGGTAGATTTTTTTTTGAGAATGCCATACCATTTAATGTTACGACATCGCCGGCCTACTTTTAATGTGCTGCGATATGTAGGGTTTTATGGGAGAGGGTTGAAGGCACGAGTTGCAAACATGGATTTTGAAGGAGCTGCAAAACACAGAGCATAGCATTAATGAGATTAAACGGACATGAATTGAGACTGGTGTTACCATTATGTCAAATGGGTGGTCTGGCATGAAGAGCAGGAGCTTGATTAATATTCTTATTAACAATCCCTATGACACTGTGTTTTTACGATTAGTTGAAGATTCAGATGAGGTTAAAAATGTTAAATTCATTTTCAATTTACTAGATGGGGTTGTTAAGGAGATCGGGGAGCAATTGGTTATTCAGGTGGTGACTAACAATGCCACTGCATACAAAGTAGCTCGGCAGATGTAGATGGAGAAGAGGAAACACTTGTATTGGACCCCCCTCTACGCAACACACTGTATTGATCTCATATTGGAGGAACTTGGTGATTTACCTCAACACAAGAGTGCTCTTTCTAGAGCAAAGAAGATCACAAAGTTCATATACAACCACTCATGGATCTTAGCCTAATGAGGCAGCACACTGTATCGGTCTCATATTGGAGGAACTTGGTGATGTACCTCAACACAAGAGCGCTCTTTCTAGAGCGAAGAAGATCACAAAATTCATATACAACCACTCATAGATCTTAACCTTAATGAGAAAGTTTTCAAAGAAGGAAATCATTCGCCCTACAACAATTAGTTTTGTTATTTTATTTGTTCATTGCAAACCATTTTCAATTCAAAATGCAAATTTATTCTACAGGTTTGCCACATCTTATTTGACACTGCAGAGCCTATTGGATGTGAGACAACCTCTTGAAGCAATATTTATATCAACACAATGGCTTAATTCTGCATGGGGGAAGAAAACTGAGGGGAAGGAAATACGAAGGTTAATTTTAAATGATAAATTTTGGACTACTGTGATCTATGCCATATTGAACACGAGACCCTTAGTACAAGTTCTACGTTTAGTAGATGCCGAGAAGAAACTAGTCATGGGTTTTATTTATAATGATATGGATGAGACGAAGGAGTTGATTGCACATAACTTGGGAGGAGAGGACACAAGTTATAGAGAAATTTGGGATATCATTGATGCTCGGTGGGAGATACAGTTACACTATCATCTAAATGCAACGCCATATTATCTCAATTCTCAATTTCAATATTCATAGAGGAAATCCTCAAACCCGGAGGTGAAGTATCATTGCATGGAACGACTAATACCTGACCAGATTGTTAGGGAGCTTGTAGATTTACAACTTATTTTATTTTAGAATAAAGAGGGATTTTTTGGTCTGCAAGCAGTAAGATCAACTATTGCCAACCAGTCTCCAGGTATACCTATTCTTGTAAATACATAACACTTTAATATGTTTTGATTAACATTTTTTTCTTTAAAATAGTTGAATGATGGATCCAATTTGGTGATTCCACCCCAGAGTTATAGAGTTTTGCTGTTAGAGTTTTTGGCATCACTTGTTCTTCTTCTAGGTGTGAGCGAAACTGGAGTACATGTAGTTAAGTGCAAATAAAGAGAAGAAATCGACTTTAAACACTCAGAATGAACTCCCATGTGTATATTATACACAACGAGGTTGAGAGAAAGGAGGTTGAGGAACAAGGGTTTGAAGGATGATGAGGACCCTTTGATGTGTGATGATGTGACATCCGATAATGAGTGGTTCATAGATGATGAGATAGATTTGTCATTATCAGACTTGCAACTAGAGGATCTAAGTGTGGATGTCTTGAGGGGTGAAACAGATCAAGTGGGCACATCCACTAGTACCACACCACAGTACCACACACATCCAGTAGCTCTGCAGCACAACAACCAAATAAAGGTATACCACAACTTTTTATATGTTATTACATTATATTTATATCAAGTGGGTAAGTAACATAATAATGATCATTCTTATTGAAGAGGGAAGAAAAAAGTGAGTCACATTGAATATGATGAAGATATGACATTCATAAATACAATTGGAGAAGAAGATTCCCTTGAAAATCCATTTAGTGATAGGACATGATTTGATTATATATGTTCTTTCTTATTTGTATTTTGGAAGTTTTGATAGATTAATATTTTGTGGTTCTATACTTTGGAACATGATTTTATTGCATCTATTTTCTTACTTTCCACTGATTTCACTTATCATTTAGATGGTTTTATTGTATGATAGAATCTTACTATTATTTACCTGCTAAAACTCTTAAATTCTAATTTACGCAATTCTTCGTCCGTGAGGCTTACGCCTCACACTGCCTCGAGGTTTACGCCTCGCCTCACAGACGAAAAATGCTTCGAGGCTTATTTACGCAATTTTAAACCTTGGTATAATTCTACCTCTGCTCTCGATCTTGAGTTGTGGTCACTCATAGGTGATTTGTTATACTCATTATAAACTCTCTTGTGTTATGAATAGATCACTGCATTGTAGATTCCTTGCATCACAAGTATGGATGATATCTTCTCCACATCTTTCTTGCATTGGTTTGTAGGGTGCTATATTCATTGTATATGAATTATTGTTGTTCATGGGGATCTATCGTTATGTCTAGTATGTACCTCTTGCACTTAATTAGGAGTTGCTATCTTACCACTCATAACTTCATTTTAAACATGATATCGAGCTCCTTCATGCTTGGTTCCAACTCCACGTTGTCATGAGATTGGTTCTATATGGTTTGTTCATTCGAGTTCAAATCTCTTATGATTCATTCGAATTCCTTGTGCCATAGTTTGACTTGAATTCTTATGGATCATTCAATTCAAACTGAGCATAGTTATTATCAAAACCCACTTGATATTGCATGGTTCAAGCTCAATATATTTAAGTTTCCATGCACTTGTCTTAAGTCTCGTTGATTTATTTAAATTTGAGTTAGATTTATGCTCAATTCAAGTTTGATTTAGTGTTTAACTCTGTCTCACTTGAGTTCAAAATCTAGTTCAAGTTTGAGTCCAAGTATAGTTCCGGCTTAAAGTGAGCCTCTTCCGTTCGTTTGAGGCCCCTGTGGTACAACTCAAGTCTTTTTTTCAGTTCAAATATTCAAGTCATGCTTAATATGCAAATCAAGTCCAACTTGAGTTCAAGTTCAAGTGTAGTTTTTTTACAGTTTATTTAAATTTGAGTTCTCTTGGAGTTTTGATTTTGAACTTGAGCTCCCTCACATATGATTCAATTAAGTTCAAATTATATTCTAAGGTTCTCAAGTTTGAGTTTAAGTGCATGTCCTTCGAGTCTAAATCAGGCCCGAGTGCGGTCGTATGTTCACCCGAAATTTTGACATCTTCCCGGCGTCTCCCGCGTTTAGGGGAAAATCCGAGAGACTAGCCTTCCCCTCGTCGCTACTTGAGCAATTCGTGTAGGTGTCTAATGACACCGCAACCGCATATTCTTCAATCCCCTCCCGCTACATGAGCGTTTAAGGGTCTTGGGCACCTGTTGAAAAGAGCACAGGGATTTGCTCACGTATGGGTACTTAGTTTTCGTTCCCCTCGTGCTATATGAGCGGTTCGGGGATTACCTACCGTGTCGCAAGCGTCGTGCCGGTTTCCCTCCCTACTACGCTACATGAGCGCGTAGGGGGTTTGCCGGCTCGTCGCTAACGTCGAGAAAAGGATTTTTGAGTTAGAAATTTTTATACCTTCGCGGGGAGATGGCGGTGACGGCGGGATACACAAAAAAATACATTTCTTTTCGCCCTTCTCACTTTTTTTTTAATATCTCCCTTCTTTTTTTTTGAAAATATTTCTCTCCCTCATTTTTTTGGCTTTTCTTCTTCTTTATTTTAATAATAATAATAATAATAAAAAGAAAGATGTATACCTAAACTAAGAGAGGTAGAGGGGATCGGGCAGGAGGCCAAATCGGCAGGGCTCGTCTACAGTAGTAAGAGACGAGGTTGGAGGGTCTGATCGAGCGGCTCGTTTGAGGTGGAGGTAGGATACGTTGGTTGGCGGCTTAAGCTAAGAGCAAGATGCGACTAGCAAGATGGCTTTGGCAAGGGGAATTCAAACCAGGTATGGACCTCGGTTTGGGTTTGATCTAGGCTTGGCGGATAGCCGGATGGCCTCAGATGTGTATGACTTGAGGTGTTCTGTCAGATGGGAGGTTATAGGTGTCGACAGTGGAGGTCTACTAAAGTTTGAGTTCGGCTCTAGGTGATGGGTCGGTCGACGACGTCTAGAGATGGGAGGGGAAGATTCAGTCAGAGCCGAGGTAGAGATGTGATAACCGGTTCTTCCGGCCGGTTCAACTGAACCGGCCGGCCCAACCCTTATAATCCCGCGAACAGAAGGATCGCGGAACAGAGCAGTTCGCGCGAACAGGGAACGGGCGGACGACCGAGGGTTTCGTGGGAGAGCGAGGTAAGTTTCGTTTTCCAATTTTAGTGAATAATCTTCTTCGATGATAAGAATCTATCATTCCTTTTCTTTCTCACAGTTAAAGAAGTGTTATTTTGGGAGAGATTGGAAGAACGAGAGAAACGGACGATAAGAATTAAGGGAAAGGTTTGTTGATTTTTCTTTCAGATTTCTCGTATAAATTTCCTCCCTTTACCTCATCCAAAGTGAATGATATGTTTCTTGAAAGATAAGGAAGGGATTGAAGCGAAGAAAAAGAAAATTTCGAGAAGAAGGGTTTTGAGAGTTTGAGAAGTCTCCATTCAAAAGTGTAAGTGAATTCCTTCCAATTTCAGTTTTAGTGATATTTAGAATTTAAATCAAAATATTATTTTGATAGAAGTTATTGTTTGAAATTAGGGTTTTTGAAAGTGAAAGATCAAGTCATAAGTGTTGATCCCGCGAGGATTTAACAAGAAGAGAAATTGATTCAAGAATAGATCAAGCATCGAAGGCCTGAAAAGTTCAAAGTGGGTAAATTATATTATTTTATGTTTTATTGATTATTTCAATTTTCTAAATGATTGATTAAAAATCTTATATTTTTAAATGTTGAAGGCAAACGTTTATGATTTTACCGTCTTAAGAAAGAATCTATATGTTATAAAGATCTAAAGGCTTATGGAAAAGGAAAAGATTTATTTATAAAAATGCATGTTAATTATGTTATATGAAATAGAAATAATAAAGATGAAAATGAGAAAAGAAAAAAAAAGAGAATAAAGGAAAATGGTATTGAAAATAACAGGAGTCACCCCCTTATGGTACTGGCTGGGGACGCCGTACTCGTGCACGAAAAAGGAAAAGGAAATTTCTATGGAAAAGGGAAAAAGAAATCATATGGAAAAGGTAGTACCTTTCGGTACTTTGAGATGGTGCTCCTGTGCAAATCTTATGGGAAAAGGAAATACAAATGAAATAACAAAGGTAACAATTACTTCAAAATTGATATAAATGAAAAATATCAAGAGGAATATAAGTTACGGAAATGAAAGAAGTACGTTTAAGAAATGATATAAAATATTGAAATAAATTAATTTTAATGATTAATTTATCTATAATTTCACACTGAGTTTACTTAGTAAACTCAAACCACGAGTTTAAATGTTTCAGGTAAGTTCCTAAAGAAATAATGGCTGAAAGAGAAGAACATGTTTACAGAAGACGAGGTGCAAATGACAACAGGTAAAATAAATTTTTTTGTTAGTGGCTCTTCAGTTTATTGTAAAAGTTTTGATGATGAGTTATTTTATACTTTTGGAAATGTACTATCGTTCGACTTTTCGTACCCGCCTCGTTAGATCGAGCATCCGGGACGGGTCGAGACAAAAGTGGTATCAGAGCCAATTAAGATCTGAATCATACTGAAAGAGCCATTAGGATGAATATCAATGATTGAAAATTTAATGTGAAATGAATATGTTATTGATAACAGGAATCAAGATAATCCTAGAGAAGAGGAAGTGGAAAGATCAGTGCCTAATGTTAATGTTAATCCTGATGCACTGGCACAAATGATGACAGCTGTGACTCAGCTGATTCAAGATTCAAGAAATCAACCATCGGGGAGTAGTAGTGGTGGTGGAATAGTTATGGATAAATATCTGAAATTATTTCAAGATATGAGACCACCATTATTCAAAGGAATAGAGAGACCAATAGAGGCTGAAAACTGGTTGCTGAGGATTGAAAAGATATTAGAAGGTATGAACTGTCCAGAAGAGAGAAAAGTTGCATTGGCAACCTTTGCACTAGAAGGAGAAGCTGAAAGGTGGTGGAGAGGACTGTATCAAGACAAATTTGAAGGAATACCTGGCATGCAAATCAAGTGAAATGACTTCACTCAGATATTCAAAGATTGGTTCGTACCTCTTACAATGAGAAGACAGATGCAAGATAAATTTATGTTATTAGTACAAGGAGAAAGATCAGTGATGCAGTACGAGGCTGAATTTACCACCCTATCCAGATATGCTCCCCAGTTAATACAAACGGCAGAGGAAAAATGTCATAAATTTTTATCTGGACTGAAGGATGTAATTAGACAACCCCTGGTTCCTTTTGAAATTGAAGATTATGTGGTGCTAGTGGAAAAAGCTAGAAAGATAGAAGCAGACATGCAAAATACTCAAAGGAGACGTGATTTTCAGAAGAGGAAAAGTGGTGAGGTTATGGGAATTCCTCTGGATTCACATAGCAAGTCTATTTCACAAGGTGGAAAGTTTAATTGGAAAAAGACAAAGTCCAGTAGCAGTGACAGTTCAAGTGTGAACAGTTGTAGCAAATGTGGAAGACAACATAAAGGAGAATGCTTATCTGGTACAAATACTTGCTTCTGGTGTCATCAACCAGGTCATATAGCTAAGAACTGTCCTACCTGGGGCAAAGACCAGCAGGAGAGTCAAAGATGAATACTGGGTCTCAGAGGAATGTTGGAAGACCAAGAACAGTGGAATCAGCTGCATCTACTCCAGGATCAAGTCAAAGTCGACAGAATACTCTGCCTAGAGTATATGCATTGACTCAGAAGGATGCTAAGGATTCACCTGAAGTGATTACAGGTGATAAAAATGAGAAGTAAATGAATGTGTATTATGAAAGTATTATTAAAAGAATGATGTGTGTTTATGACTTTCTTATGTAATTTTATAGGTATAATTATGATGCAAGGAAAGCCTGTATGGATTCTATTTGATACAGGAGCTTCACACTCCTTCATTTCAGAAGAATTGGTTAAAAGTGTTGGATTGAATGTTTGTGAAATCAATGTAATTTTGAAAGTTTTAATGCCAGATGGATCATTTATGAATGTAAATGGAGTATGTAAAGTAACTTTCAAAATAAATGAAAGAGAGTTTGAAGCCATAATGAATGTTTTACCATTACAAGAGTTTGATATGATATTGGGAATGGATTGGTTATCAAAGCATTTTGTGGTTATTGACTGTAACAAGAAAATTGTGAAGTTTAAATTTTCAGAAGGAGAATTGAAGTTTTATGGTGAGAGAGGAATTTCTTCAATGATAATCACTTATTTGAAAGCATACAAATTGGTATCCAAGGGATGTCAGTGTTTTCTTGCTCAAGTAAAGGATACAAATAAGGAAGTTAAAGAGTTGAAAGATATACCTGTAATCAGAGAGTATCCAGAAGTGTTTTTAGATGATTTGCCAGGATTACCACCAGAAAGAGAGATAGATTTCACTATTAAATTGATACCGGGTTCAGAACCAGTGGCAAGAGCACCTTACAGAATGGCAGTCAAAGAGTTACAGGAGCTGAAAGGTCAGTTACAGGAATTGCTCGATAAGGGGTTCATCAGGCCAAGTTCCTCACCATGGGGAGCTCCAGTACTGTTTGTAAAGAAGAAAGATGGGAGCTTCAGAATGTGCATAGATTATAGAGAATTGAATAAGCTTATTGTTAAGAATAAATATCCATTGCCCAGAATTGATGATCTTTTTGACCAACTGGAAGGGGTTACAGTTTTCTCTAAAATTGATTTGAGATCTGGGTATCATCAGCTACGGATTAAGGAGGAAGATATAGCAAAGACAGCTTTCAGAACCAGATATGGCCACTACGAGTTTGTAGTAATGCCATTTGGAGTGACAAATGCACCAGCTGTGTTTATGGATTTGATGAACAGAATTTTTAAATCATTTCTGGATATATTTGTGATTGTATTTATTGATGACATTCTAATTTATTCAAGTGATAAAGAAAGCCACTCCAGTCATCTGCAAGCAGTGTTGCAAACATTAAAGGAGAACAAGTTATATGCCAAATTTTCAAAATGTGAATTTTGGCTGAGCAGTGTAAACTTTCTGGGGCATGTGATTAGTGGAGAAGGAATTTCAGTTGATCAAAATAAAATTCAAGCTATATCAGATTGGCCAAGGCCAACGACTGTTTCAGAGGTGAGGAGTTTTCTTGGACTTGCTGGTTATTATAGGAGATTTGTAGAGGGGTTCTCACAGATAGCAGTGCCATTATCCAGATTAACCCAGAAAGCAGTAAAATTTGAATGGAGTAATCAGTGTGAAGGAGCTTTCCAAAAGTTGAAGAATTGCCTAGTGACTGCCCCAATTTTGACAATTCCATCAGGTTTAGAAGGGTTCCAAATTTTCTGTGATGCTTCATTGAGAGGACTTGGATGTGTATTGATGCAGTATGGGAGAGTGGTGACCTATGCTTCAAGGCAACTGAAAATTCATGAAAAGAACTATCCTACTCATGATTTAGAATTGGCAGCTGTGGTTTTTGCACTCAAAATATGGAGACATTACCTGTATGGGGTCAGATGTGAAGTGTTTACAGATCATAAGAGTCTCAAATACATTTTCAATCAAAAGGAGTTAAATTTGAGACAAAGAAGGTGGTTAGAGCTCATTAAAGATTATGATTTGGACGTACAGTACCATCCTGGAAAGGCAAATGTAGTTGCAGATGCACTTAGCAGAAAAACACTTGGAAATGCAAATTGGCTAATCACCCAACAGGAGCAGATCATCAGAGATATGGAAAAGTTAGAGATTTCAGTAGTCAATCTGAAGGAGACAAAAGATATGATATTGAATCAACTGATGATCCAATCTACCTTGAAAGATAGAGTGCTCAATTCATTATCTCAAGATGAAAAATTTCAGGCCATCATACAGAAGGTACAAGCAGGGCAATTAGAACTTTGTTATTGATGGAGAAGGATTATTAAAGTATAAAGGCAGGATTTGTATTCCAAATGCTGGAAGCTTAAGAGAAGAGATACTACAGGAAGCTCATCTCTCAACTTATGAAATTCACCCAGGCAATACAAAGATGTATCAGGAACTCAGAGGTTTATTTTGGTGGCCAGGATTAAAGAGAAGTGTTGCAGAATTTGTAGCAAAATGCATTCCCTGTCAAATGATCAAAGCAGAACATCAAAGGCCAAGTGGACAACTGCAACCCCTACCTATACCTGAGTGGAAATGGGAAGACATTGCGATGGATTTTGTAGTTGGATTACCTAGGTCAAGGCAGAATCGAGATGCAATATGGGTCATTGTTGACAGATTAACCAAATCAGCTCATTTCTTACCAATCAAGCAGACAGATTCAGTGGAAAAGTTGGCAAAGCTATATATTGATGAAATTGTGAGATTGCATGGGATTCCAAAATCTATAGTTTCAGACAGAGATGCCCGTTTTATTTCTAAATTGTGGAAGAAAATTCAAGAAGCTTTGGGTACACGATTGACTTTCAGTACAACATTTCATCCACAGACAGATGGGCAATCAGAAAGAACAATTCAAACTTTGGAGGATTTAATGCGACTATGTGTATTAGAATTTGGAGGAAATTGAGAGACTCACATACCATTAATTGAATTTGCTTACAACAACAGTTTTCAAGCTAGTATTGGAATGACACCATATGAAGCCCTTTATGGAAGAAAGTGCAGAACACCCTTGTGTTGGGTAAAAACTGGTGAAAGAAAGATAATTGGAACTGGAATGGTAGATGAGGCTACTAGCAAAATCAGATTGATCAGAGATAGATTAAAGGCAGTTCAAGACAGGCAACAGAAATATTATGATGCTAAGCACCGACCAGTGGAATTCGAAGTTGGAGAGTTTGTTTTCTTAAAAGTTAGCCCAATGAAAGGTGTTCAAAGGTTTGGAAAGACAGGGAAGTTGAGCCCAAGATTCATAGGTCCCTATGAAATCATTGAAAAGATTGGGAATATGGCATACAGATTGGATCTACCAGTACACATACAAGGAATTCATAATGTGTTTCACATATCAGTGCTTCGAAAGTATGTCTCAGATGATTCTAAAAGAATACAGTCAAAATCCATTAACTTGCAGCCTGATTTGAAATATATAGAAGAACCAGAAAGGATACTGAATTATGATGTAAAGCAACTGAGGCATAAAGCAATTCCTTTTGTGAAGATTTTATGGAAACATGGATTAGAAAGAGATGCCACCTGGGAGCGAGAAGCTGAAATGAGGAGTCAATATCCTCATCTTTTTAACTAAGGTATGTTTCATTATACTTGTTTAATTTCGAGGACGAAATTTTTTAAGGAAGGGAGATTGTGATAACCGGTTCTTCCGGCCGGTTCAACTGAACCGGCCGGCCCACCCTTATAATCCCGCGAACAGAAGGATCGCAGAACAGAGGAGTTCGCGCGAACAGGGAACGGGCGGACGACCGAGGGTTTCGTGGGAGAGCGAGGTAAGTTTCGTTTTCCAATTTTAGTGAATAATCTTCTTCGATGATAAGAATCTATCATTCCTTTTCTTTCTCACAGTTAAAGAAGTGTTATTTTGGGAGAGATTGGAAGAACGAGAGAAACGGACGATAAGAATTAAGGGAAAGGTTTGTTGATTTTTCTTTCAGATTTCTCGTATAAATTTCCTCCCTTTACCTCATCCAAAGTGAATGATATGTTTCTTGAAAGATAAGGAAGGGATTGAAGCGAAGAAAAAGAAAATTTCAAGAAGAAGGGTTTTGAGAGTTTGAGAAGTCTCCATTCAAAAGTGTAAGTGAATTCCTTCCAATTTCAGTTTTAGTGATATTTAGAATTTAAATCAAAATATTATTTTGATAGAAGTTATTGTTTGAAATTAGGGTTTTTGAAAGTGAAAGATCAAGTCATAAGTGTTGATCCCGCGAGGATTTAACAAGAAGAGAAATTGATTCAAGAATAGATCAAGCATCGAAGGCCTGAAAAGTTCAAAGTGGGTAAATTATATTATTTTATGTTTTATTGATTATTTCAATTTTCTAAATGATTGATTAAAAATCTTATATTTTTAAATGTTGAAGGCAAACGTTTATGATTTTACCGTCTTAAGAAAGAATCTATATGTTATAAAGATCTAAAGGCTTATGGAAAAGGAAAAGATTTATTTATGAAAATGCATGTTAATTATGTTATATGAAATAGAAATAATAAAGATGAAAATGAGAAAAGAAAAGAAAAAGAGAATAAAAGAAAAGGGTATTGAAAATAACAGGAGTCACCCCTTATGGTACTGGCTGGGGACGCCGTACTCGTGCACGGAAAAGGAAAAGGAAATTTCTATGGAAATGGGAAAAGGAAATCATATGGAAAAGGTAGTACCTTTCGGTACTTTGAGACGGTGCTCCTGTGCAAATCTTATGGGGAAAGGAAATACAAATGAAATAACAAAGGTAACAATTACTTCAAAATTGATATAAATGAAAAATATCAAGAGGAATATAAGTTACGGAAATGAAAGAAGTATGTTTAAGAAATGATATAAAATATTGAAATAAATTAATTTTAATGATTAATTTATCTATAATTTTCCACTGAGTTTACTTAGTAAACTCAAACCACGAGTTTAAATGTTTCAGGTAAGTTCCTAAAGAAATAATGGCTGAAAGAGAAGAACATGTTTACAGAAGACGAGGTGCAAATGACAACAGGTAAAATAAATTTTTTTGTGTTTAGTGGCTCTTCAGTTTATTGTAAAAGTTTTGATGATGAGTTATTTTATACTTTTGGAAATGTACTATCGTCCGACTTTTCGTACCCACCTCGTTAGATCGAGCATCCGGGACGGGTCGTGACAAGAGAAGGCCGGTCAATTCTCTGCTGCGGCTTGGAGGCATTGGGTTATGAGTCTAAGCTGAAGAACTAAACGACAGGAGGTCTGGCTTCGTTTGGGTTGGAGGTTAGAAGCGGTTGATAGGATTTGGAGGTATGAGGGATTCGGTCAGATGCTAGAGAAGAGGCAAAGATGCTTCGGGAGTTCTGTAACATGGAAGAAGTTTGCGTGTGGGAGAGAAAAAGCAGTGAAGGGCTTCTGTTCTACCTCATAATAGTGCGAATGAGGGCAGGGGTCATGCACGTGGGCTTGAAGAGACCATTCGGCGGCATTTGCAGGAAATGGAGCAACAGATTTGGCGGAGATACGACATGGGCAAGGTGACAGAGGTAAGTTTCTTAAGCCTTTATTTTTTTTGTTTCTTTTTGACTTAGCATAGAGGTCAACACAAGCCAAATGCATTCTTTTACTTCAACCATCCAACTTGAATTCTACTTATAATATCTCATCTATTTCACCATCACTCTAAATAATAGACCCAAGATATCTAAATGTGTACTCTTATTAATGACTTGATCGTCCAAAGTCACAATCCCCCCACTAGAACTATTACTACTAAAATTATACTCCATTTATTCGGTTTTAGATATACTCAAACGAAAACCTTTAGACTCTAAATCTGACCTCCATAATTCAAGTTTACCTTCAACATTTAATAAAAACACAAATATGTAAGGATGTTAAGATTTTTTTATTTTATTTTTTAAGGATATTAAGATATTTGATTGTCCTTTTTCATAAAAATAGGGTGTACTATTATTCTTGTTTTACAATGTTATAAATAGAATGACTGCAAAAAGCTAGACTATATGAGGTTTATAAAAGCTTTGTGAAAAAAACCTGGCATATCTTACAGGGCTTAAACTTACTTTCGTTATTTATCTTGTTTATGCAAAATTTTCTGAAAAAGAAAAAATCAAAGTCTTTTCAAATCTACATTATAACAATAATCCACTGACCTGATAAGGAACTTGGCTAGAAAAAGGACTTGTGTTTATCGGTGTCATGTCTATACTTTGTTTCTGCTTGATAATTTAAGGTTTACGTTATAACCGTGTATTGCATCCATTATAATGATAAGTTTTACATCTAATGCATACTGTAAAAGGAAAAACATGTAATTCGCACCTAAATTGCTGAAATTATGCATACTTGTTACTGAAATGATACAGCTTCTGAACGCCAGAATTGATTATCTTTATTATTGATGGATCATTCTGTTAGAGTTTGCTTTTGATGTTTTCTTATTGCCATGGAATACTGCCGAAACTGTTTTATCTGTACCTTCTTAGTTATGATTATCTAATTAACATACGAATTTCATTCACTTTCCTGATTCTTGTGACCACTACATTTTTTTTTTTTTTTTTTTTTTTCTTGTGACCACTACATGATATAGCATTCACATTTTTCTTATAGGTCCCGCTTTGTTGGTTGATGTTCCGAGAGACAAGAATATAACAGGTAGCTTCTACTCGAAACTGCGTAGTTTTAGTTATAAAATTGCTTTTAATCTCAACATCAAAAGTGAAAAAAGTTGCCCCCTAAATGTTATTTATTTTTGTTCTATTGAAGATTTTTATTTTTATTTTTTAAACCATGGTTGAATTTAGTTCTGCTTTTCTTGTGGTTCTATGGCATGAATGCTTGCTTGCTCAAAATATATTTTTGTTAATTTGACATTCTCAAATTCTACTACAAGTTTATTTTAATTAGATTGCAGTCAGGTCTTACGTTTCAGTGTCTTTACGGGTACACATATATGACTAAATATTATTTCTTTTCTTTTCCCATTTTTTCCATAATATATAACGGTTGCTTTTTGTAGCCTTCGTTCAGTAGAATCAGTTGGTCTGAAGGTAAGGTTGTTGGTGTGTTGCGAGGGTGTTTAATAAGAACAAACAAAGTATTGTGGAGGGTGATTGTCAAATGTTTCTTATTTATTTATTTATGTAGATGAACTGAATCTCTTCATGAGTTGCTTAATTTATACTTCATACAGCTGAAGCAATGGAGTCCCTGCATATTCCAAGAGGAGTTCGACGTGTGCTTTTCAGGACACTGAATACTGATAAGTAAAATATTCTACCACTTTTTTTTTTCTTTTGACTAACATTTTCTAGTTAATTCTGCTTGAGAATAACTGTTACCATTTTGTAACTTAAGCTGTTCGTCCCAATTAATACTGATGTTAAGCCACTCTGTACGTCACTTCTATGCTTTATCTTATATTTGGATATATAAAAAAATGGGAAGAGTTTCACTGTCACGCACTATTGCTTGAAGTGGGTTTTATTGGCCCACCTAATCAAATGATTTTTGTGTAGGTTTTTTGGGGAGGGTTTTGTTGTCACTGTCACCTGTTAAATAAAAAGGGATATATGTCTTCCACCTATATTTTCTTTTGATTATTCAAGACATGGAATCACAGATGCATTAATTTGTTCCTTATCATCTTTAACATATTGCTTTTTGCTAACTTCGGTGTTGCAGCTGATAAGTTCATATCCAATTGATTATCCTTATTTTTTAAGAATTGTTTTTTAATAGCTATTTTTTGCTGAGGTGAATTATGCATGATAGAGATCTACTAATTTACACTAATCACAAATGTCGAGAAAATATATGATTTGAATGATGTCTTATTTTTGTTTCATTGTTTCATAGTTTTATTTTAGTTTGTTGGGACATGTCTTGAATGATGCTTGTGCGATCGAGATTTGTTCTCTTATTAGTTCTGATTCTATGGTTTGATTGTTGTTTGGGTTAGCTTAATCTTCAATTCATTGGTTGTTTTTCAGTTTATCGATTTGGGTGTAAGAGTTCTACTTTTCTATCCTAATTGTTGTTTCTATGTTGCAGTAGTGTTTCTGTACTACTGTGAGCTTTCTAGTTTGGTTCCTGTAGCACTTTGTAGGGGTGTCACAGGACACGAAAACCCGACCCAAACCCGACCCAGAAATTTCGGGTTAGACCCGACCCGTTTCCAAAATGGGTCGGGGTTCGGGTTCCTGGATTCGACTCCTTTGAAAAATGGGTCGGGTTCGGGTTGACCCGATGGGTTTCCGAGTCCCGGGTCAACCCAGAAACTCGTTTGAAATGACTGTCTGGCTGCCCACAGACCTGCCAGAGCATGCTTGCCCCCTGCCCGACTGCCCGTGGACTTGCCCGAGCCTACCCGCCCCCTGCCCGCAGCTGCCCGAGCCCTGCCTGCGTAGCTGCCCGCGCGCCCGCTGATGCTGCCCGTGCGCCCGCTGATGCTGCCCGCGCCTTCCAGCAGTTGGCCGAGCGCCCGAGGCTGCTAGCCCGCACTCCCGCGCGCTTCCATCCCCGCGCACCCGCCCGTGTCGCCGCACCAGCCTGCTCCAGCCCGCATCTAAAAAATAATAAAATGGATGTTCTACCAATCTATCAAACATTTGATCAAGAAATGGCAAAGGATTACCTTTAAGCCCATATCTTTTTGCTTTTGTCATTGATATTCTCACAAGACATTTGCAAGAGGATGTACCCTAGTCTATGTTTTTGTCTGATGATATTCTTCTTGTCCATAAGACTAGAGAGGGAATTAAAAGAAAATTTGAATTATGAAGATTAACCTTAGAGTCTGAAGGTTTTCGTTTGAGTAAGTCTACCACTGAATACGTGGAGTGTAATTTTAGTAGTAATAAATCTAGTAGTGAGATTATGACATTAGGTGATCAAGTCATTAAAAAAAGTGCACGTTTTAGATATCTCAGGTCTATTATTCAAAGTGATTGTGAAATAGATGGAGATATTATGAGTAGAAATTAAGTTGGATGGTTGAAGTGAAGAATTGCGTTGGGCTTATTGTGTATTAGAGAAGTACCCCTCAAACTTAAGGAAAAATTTTATAAGATGATGGTGAGATATGTAATGCTTTATTGCTCAAAATATTGGCCATTAAAAAAGAAGTATAAATTAGTTTAAATGTTGCAGAGATGATGATGCTTAGGTGGATGAGTAAGTTTATACTTGGAGACATAATGTAAAATAAGTACATACGTGAAAATAGTGGATTAGCTCCAATGGCAAATAAGATTAAAGTGTCACCTTAGATGGTTTGGTCACATAAAACACCAGCCATCCGATGATCCAATTAGAAGAGTAGATGTATTAGATCCGGCATATGTTAAAAAAGGTGGGGTTAAACTGTTAACATTTCTTACCATCCAAAAAGGGAAGGCACCTTTAGAGTAGGTGAAGTCTCCCAGAGAAGAAGAGAAAGAGAAAACCCAGAAATTTTCATTCCATAGCCTTGCCTGATGTAGAACGAGAAGAGAAAAAAGGGGACATTTGAGTTTTGAATTTTTTGCTTTAATTGAGATCAAAATATTAGGAATAATTAAATCAAATCAAATCCAATTAGAACTTAATTAGATTTAATTTAAGTAACTTTCCTAAAATAGGTTATTTTAAATTAGGAAAGTATTTCAAATTCAAAATTACTTAGAATTTGAAATCAAATATTTTCCTAACTTAAATCGTTTGATGAAAGAAAAGTAATCGAAGGGAAATTCAAATTTGGAGGCAAAGAGGAAGAAGGGGTGGAAGGGGTTGGTGGCATTAAAAGGGGAGGAGAGGTGATGGGAAGAGAATTAAAAATGATTTTGATTGGAACCTTAAATTAGGGAGTAATATTTAAATCACATACAATTAAATAATTAACTGGACCTAACTCAAATACTTTCCTAAAATAAGAATCTTAATTTTAGAAATAAAATTCAAATTCAAATTAATTTGAATTTTAAATTTCAATTTGTTACTAAGTTAGAAGGGCTAAAATAGGAAAGGGCTTTGAATGTGAAGGGAGATTTGTGGAGCCAAGGGGAAAGAAGGTGGCTGGCAGTTTGGTGAGACCGACGGCTAGGGAGGTTGGCGGGGGGGGGGGGGGGGGGGTGTTGGAGGTGGTGCTAAGGCCGTGGGGAGGGAGAAGGGGAGGCCGATTTTGTGGAAGTGGAAGGGTTTATGGGAGAATCGACCGGTATAAAGTGGGGGATTTTGGCCGACGGTCAAGGGAGGAGGAGAAAAGGATTTAGGGAAAGAAAGATACAACCGCGAGCCCGGACACATCCTGCAGCTGATGGGGTACTACATTGCCCTTCACCAAGGGACTTCAGGCCACGAGCTCGGACACATCCTGCGGCTGGTTGAAGCTATGAATTCCTTCCATAGGAAACTCACCCAAGGTTCTTCCTAAAGAACAAAAGTGCAAATATAAAATTTTATTAATAATCCAACATTACATTACACAAGCAAGAGCCTCTATATATATGCCTAAGAAATTAAAACAAGACACATATGCTCCTAGGGCTTACATAGGACGACCCTATTAAGTAAGGGTAAAATTGAAAAATTCGTAATAAAAATAAAAATTACAAATAACAAATTAAGATAAGGTAGAATGATCTCAACCGTCGATCATCGTCTCCTCCTTTGAAAATCTTCATGATCGGATGTCCGCATAATTGCCTTTACAACAAGATGAGGGGGTATTTATAGTAATTAGGTATATCAATTTTATAATAAAGACCCGTCTACCCAAAAAAAAAAAAAAAAAAAAAAAAAAAAAAAAAAAAAAAAATATATATATATATATATATATATATATATATATATATATATATATATATATATATATATATATATATATATATATAACAGAAAGAATAAAGTAGTGCTTATTACATATACATAGACCAATGGAGCTAAACCCATAGGTTTGGTGATTGTTTTTGGGCCGAGAACCAGGAATTGCTGTTATTAGTGGCTAGAACTTGTTGGCAGCAGCTTTCATGATAGCTGGGGAAGAAGAACAGCAGCTCCCAGACCTTGAAAGGGATTCTTGCACTGTCTAGTGGCTGGAAAGGGGACTGGACGGCTGGAAGAGGGATAAACAGCAGAATTTTTCTGTTTTAGGACTAAGACAGCGAGGAGGTGACTGAGAAAGGAAAAAATTCTTCTTGACAGCAGGAAATATTTCAATCGGTCTTCAAGAACTATCTTCGGCCAGCAAATCAGAGGAGATGATATGGATTTCTTGGGCTGAGGTGGAGATTATTGGAATATGTCTATGATACCTATGAGGATGAGATGCATTATCTTATTATTTTTTATTCCATGTTTTGATTGCTATATTGGTTAGTTCGATTTTGGTTAATTGGGTTTTACTCTGTTCTCTTGCTTGGGTGCAAAGTTCTCTGATTTTAGCTAATCATTGATTTTTCTTTTTGTGTTTTCATAGTGTTTTCTTTTTCCCTGTTGCCTATCCATTTGGGCTCTTGTAGCACTTTTATGATATCTCCCTATATGTGGCTCCTGTTGAGCCTCGCAATATCTTTTGCAATTTCAGATCCCATAGTCTTTTTATGTTTATCTAAATAACTGAAAGTATCATGATAGGAAATACTTGAAGATCTCAAGTAATTCCTATCAATCGTTAGAAAAACAGTGAAAATCCTTTACAATAATCCACACAAAACCAAGAAAACAGTAGACAACTTGTATTATTTGATGAAATAGAAATGAAAAATAGCAAGATACAGTTGATCCTCAATTCGAGAGGAGGATCGATCTCTCTTAAATCTCAAGACGCCGCTAGAGCCCAAAAGAAAACCAAAATCTAAGAGATATCCAATTTTAGTAAAATTCAAGATGCCCTAATCCTAGGAAAACAAACTATTTAATGCATACAATCCAAAAGGAAATCTCTAAACAGTTCAAACATCATTCAAATTTCCCTCCCAAA